>CM021100.1:390596227-390711193 GCA_007115665.2 Sequoiadendron giganteum
AGATGAGTACAACATAAAAAATAATATATAATCTATAGCAATAAGTGTATCCTTTAGATATATGAAAAAAGAAAATTTGAGAAGATGGATCAACAAGCATTTCCAAGAGAGATATGAATCTACAAGAAGAAATATGAAAATTTGTGATTATGATATTTTCTTAGGTAGCTTCCTCAATGAATATAGCCATCTAAACATGTCATCCTCTTCTAGACATCTCTTTCTTTTGCTATAGATTCTTATCATAATCTTAATCTATATTCATATTCAAAGATATATGCACTATCTAGCCCTCCATGATGTATAAAATGTTAATTCTTCTTTTTGGGAGTCAAAGATTTCATTACATTCTACACGAACCAATTTGAGATTAAAAAAAAATTTAAAAGCACCAAAGAGTCATTTTGAATCTCAAACACCGCAAAATTTATTTTTCCTTTAAACCCAATAGGTTGACCTTTATATTAGATACCATGTGCTAATGAAAATTTTGGATCTTCTCCCTCATCTAGTACTATATCATAGGGAGTATCATGTAAATTTGGTTTCCCAAGCTCCTCCCAATTTATTTTAAGAATAATTTTAACATCTACTCCTAAGTTTAGTAATATATTTTTCATCCATAAAAATGAGTTCTATATGATTGTGCCCATTTAAAAATATTAAGATGTGAAAGAGATGCATTTTGTTGTAATTATCATGTTCTTAGAATTAATGTCTATTCTAACATGTTCCAAGCCAAAAATTAAATTATGAGTGTTGAAATTTATATATATTTGTTGTTTTATAATTTTAAAATTAGATTTTGTTTAGTATTAATAGATAGGGATTGAAGGTTGAGACACAAATCCTAACGATCTCTCGTAATGGGATACCTTATCTAGAAGAAAAATAAAATATTTAAATTTACTAGATCTTGACTATCTACTTAGGTACAAAGAGGCTCATAGACTTACAACGTGCTATCTAAGATTTTTGTCTCGGTTTTCTATTTTTTTTTCAGTTTTTTTTTCTTGTTTTCTTTATTTCTAGATTAGAGTTTTTTTTTGTTTGTGCTACTAATTTGTTTGTTTTAGCATGTGTCCAGCTGGAATTAGTTAAATATTATTTTAATTGTTTTTTTTCTTTACAACTTGCATTTTACACGCATTGGTTAAAAAAGAACAAACATGCAAATGCATATGGGTTAAAAAGGACAACACACTTTATTTTTCATTGGGTTTAAAATTAACTCTTAGATAGAAAACACTACAAACGGTTAAAATTAACCCAGGTTTGCTTGACAAACACTACAAATGGATAAAATGAACCTTGTGCAATCTTTGTTTGTTCACATTTTGATTTTGGTTTAAAAAGAACACCATGCGAGTGTGATCTGAAATATTCATGTGCTTTTTCTTTGTTTTTAAACAAAGATCAATTGAACTATGAATATTTTGGTTCGCTTTTGTTAAGCCTTAGATCTTGGGCCTACTTTGGTGGGAAAAAGTACTCACCCCAAAGCAACTCAAACCGGGAACGCGCTAAAGCCAAGCGACGCCCAACCGGTATATAAATTCAAATGTTAAGGAAAGCTTAGCATTACAGAACTTCCCGTGGACAAGCAATTGACTCCCTAGTACCCTTGTGGTGTGTTGAAACCTGCAGAGCGTAACCTCTGCAGACTAGGATGATAATGCCTCTCGCGTGGCCTTCTGAACGGGTGCCCGAAATAATCCTTTGTTTTAGAAAACCACAAACCTTCTATTCTTTGGTGCAGCAATGGTCGTTGCCAAGGCACCCACACCTACGCAGTTCTTAGTAGAAATGATCAATCTGTCATGGGAGTTTCATGGAGATTGGAAGCTTGGTTGCCCTAAGAAGTGAGTGCAATGTAAGGGGGAGACCGTGGGGCTAAGCTTCTGAAATTCATTTGCTAAGGATATGCGGTTCGTGGGATCCATAAGAATACTGTTCTTGTAGCCTTAGGATTTTTTTTTTTGTAAATGTCTTCTATGTGGTTGATTTTCATTCTTTACAACACCACGTGTTTGCCAACTATTTTCAGACAACATGAACAAATGAACATCATCCTCCAAATCTGAATCAATACAGTCAAACTATCAAGAGTCCCCTAACACCACCCATGACACTAAGTCACAAAAACCTTCCATTAGTCATACCCACCCTAACCTTGACAAGGGAAACCAACCATCCACATCATATCCTAGTCCTTCATTCATGTCATATCCTAGTCCTCCAATTAAGTCATATCCTAATCCTCCATCCACATCATATCCTAGTCCTCCATCCACGTCATATCCTTGCATCGTAGCCAAATTTGGACCTAGAGTTGCATTCGACCTCTTGCATTCTTAACTTATCACATCACATCATACCATTTTCATATATGTCATCTTAGAATCATATCCTTTTCATTGCATCCTAGTCCTTAAATATTACTCTTGCATACATAGAATGTATCATTTCACCTAGGTCTTGTATGTACAACCCCTTGCATATATATCAAGATCATATCGTGCCTAAGTTCCAAGTTGCATACATTCCATGTTCAAAATTTAGTCCTTTGTATAGTCATCATTGATCAAATAGAACCCTTAGCTCTTGCACGAGTTCCACTACTCTTCATAGGTCTCAAAACCAATCCATTTTTTATCTATCGCCCACATCACTTAAGGTTTATCATGGACTTTCAAGTTAGGGAAAATACCATTATCCTTGTGTGTCTAGGGAAATCCTTTTGGAGTCCATCATCTCCTGCATACCCTCTCTTGATCAATGTTCCCTTGTGTTTATCCATCATAACACAAGTCAAGCCTTGCATCGTAACCAAATTTGGACCTAGAGTTGCATTTGACCTCTTGCATTCTTAGCTTATCACATCATATATCATACCATTTTCATATATCTTGGATCTTAGAATCATATCCTTTTCATTACATCCTAGTCCTTACATATTCCTACTCTTGCATACATAGATCATATCACATAGTCCGTGTATACATATATATCATTTCACCTAGGTCTTGCATGTACAACCCCTTGCATATATATCAAGATCATATCATGCCTAAACTTTCCAAGTTGCATACATTCCATGAATTTAGTCATTTGCATAGTCATCATTGATCAAATAGAACCCTTAGCTCTTGCACGAGTTCCACTACTCTTCATAGGTCTCAAAACCAATCCATTTTTTATCTATCGCCCACATCACTTAAGGTTTATCATGGACTTTCAAGTTAGGGAAAATACCATTATCCTTGCGTGTCTAGGGAAATCCTTTTGGAGTCCATCATCTCCTGCATACCCTCTCTTGATCAATGTTCCCTTGTGTTTATCCATCATAACACAAGTCAAGCCTTGCATTGTAACCAAATTTGGACCTAGAGTTGCATTTGACCTCTTGCATTCTTAGCTTATCACATCATATATCATACCATTTTCATATATCCTGGATCTTAGAATCATATCCTTTTCATTACATCCTAGTCCTTACATATTCCTACTCTTGCATACATAGATCATATCACATAGTCCGTGTATACATATATATCATTTCACCTAGGTCTTGCATGTACAACCCCTTGCATATATATCAAGATCATATCGTGCCTAAACTTTCCAAGTTGCATACATTCCATGAATTTAGTCATTTGCATAGTCATCATTGATCAAATAGAACCCTTAGCTCTTGCACGAGTTCCACTACTCTTCATAGGTCTCAAAACCAATCCATTTTTTATCTATCGCCCACATCACTTAAGGTTTATCATGGACTTTCAAGTTAGGGAAAATACCATTATCCTTGCGTGTCTAGGGAAATCCTTTTGGAGTCCATCATCTCCTGCATACCCTCTCTTGATCATTGTTCCCTTGTGTTTATCCATCATAACACAAGTCAAGCCTTGCATCGTAACCAAATTTGGACCTAGAGTTGCATTTGACCTCTTGCATTCTTAGCTTATCACATCATATATCATACCATTTTCATATATCCCATCTTAGAATCATATCCTTTTCAAATGCATTTTTTCCATGGAATTCTTAAGTTCAAAAATCTTTGATTTCATTTGATTTCATATGTTCAACTCCACTTATATATCACCATCTCTCACTTTCTTTGCACAATATTTTGTGACATGTACAAATGGCTCAACAAGTAGGAAGTTCTCAAGTAGAAGTCGAGCCCAATCTAGATATTGGACCAAATGAATCAATTGAAGAACACATGGACCTTGAAGATAGGGAGGAGGCCCGAGTTCAAACAATGCATGTTGGAGAGGGGTCGGGATCACTTCCTTCTACACCAATGGATGAGCATATAAAAGTAGCTGAAATAGTGGGGAAACAAATTTCTTATAGAAATTTAGATCATTTACTTGAAGTGGATATGGAGAAACTGAAATGTTATGCCGACCAACCTAAAAATACAAGTAAGAGGTCAATGACTAAATCTGTTAATAGAATAATCCATGATCATTTCAATCATCTTGAAACACTTGAAAAAACCCAATTGTTATCACGTTTACTTCTTCGTGATGAGCTAAAAGAGTCATTACAATTGTTGGGTGTACATTCTGCATCGAATAAGAGGAAACACATGAGACTGCAAAAAGATATTGTTGAAAATGTAAAAAAAGGTTTAGATTCCATTGGGAAAGGATCTCGATCAGTGGATAGAACCATTGCAAGAAAGGTGATTTTGACATCTGTTTTAAATAAAGAAATATCCAGAAAAAGAAAAATGTCAGCACTTTCCACTGAATTTGGTTATAGTAGAACCACACTAATAAAATATGAGAAAAAGAGAAAGGTTTTAGATGATAGTTCTGAAGGCAATTGGACAATTATGTGTAGAGCTCCTCATTCTGACAGGATTGAAGATGTTGTTAGGAACTTGATCTCAAGTTTTTGGAATGATCAGACCCATCCATCATCAAATACTAGAGATGTTATGAGGCGCAGGATTGGACCTGGTATTTATGAAGAACATATTAAACATTGGCTAGACATAACACAACTTGAGATGTATATGAACTTTTGTAATATGTATCCTCATATAAAGATTGGGCAAACAATGTTTGAAAGGTTAAAGCCATACTATGTGAAGATAAACAAGTTTTTTGAAACTTGTTGTTGTCGTTATCACATTGAATTTGATCTCTACTATCAGGTGTTTCGAAAGATGAGAGAAGAAAGATATGGTTTTCAAAAGGCACCTCCTAAACAGGTAAGTTTGTTCATAAAGGATCTATTATGTGATCATGAAAATGGACTTCAAATAAAATGCATAAAAGGACTCTATGAAACATGTGGAAATTTGGCTAACTTTCCTTCAACAAATGAAAATGTTGACCTAACAAAGACAATAAATTGCAAAAGTTACAAGTATGTAAAGTTTCAAACAAATTTTGGGAAAGAATCCACAAGGTTAAACTATGTAGAAGAGGAGATACCTATTGGGAAATTTATGGAAGATTTTGAAAAATTGATACAACCATACATACAACATTCCTTTTATGCTAAGTAGCAAGTACATCAATTTCAAACATTAAGAGATACTTTCCCACTTGGAACAGTTCTATCAGTAGTTGACTTTGCAGAAAATTACTCTTTTGTACATCAAAAAGAGATTCAATCAGAATATTACATTTCAAAACAGGTCACTATTATGGTTCATGTGTGTTATCGACATGCACAATTGGAATTAGATGGTGTTGAGAGTACAGATGAACAACGAGCCATCAAGAAAGAATATCACTTTTATATTAGTGATGATAAAGAGCATGACACACTTTTTGTACAACATTGTTTTACAAAATGTTTTTTTGAGAATTTGAGAAGCAGGGGTGTAAAATTTGAAAAACATTTTGTATGGTCAGATGGATGTGTGGCACAATTCAAATCATCACGGCCATTTTATGCACTTTCTAGATATCATAAAATTTACAACATACCACATGTTTGGAGTTTCTTTGAGAGTGGGCATGGAAAGGGTGAACATGATGGCACAGGAGCTTGCATCAAACGTGCTTTAAGAAAGCATCAAATGAGTTATTCAGAAGATCATATAGATGATGCACATGATGTTGTTGAATGGTGCAAGAAACACTTTGCATCAAATGAGGTCGACACATCTTCAAGAACAAACCGAAACATTCCACATAGAGTGTTTTGGGAGATATCAGGTATGTATAAATTACATTTAAAAAAAATAAATTTATTTAAATTTAAAATTTACACATGTATATATATATACACACATGTTCAAGTTCATATAAGTTTTTTGCAATTACATTTAATATCTAGGTGTGGATAGAAGATCGATGCATGGATGCAAGAGGGTAGAAAAAACAAGATCTTTGCATTGTGTTATGAGTTCAGATAGTCACCCTGGATGGACATTATACACGAGAGATTACTCTTGTTTCTGCACTGAGTGCATTGTGGGAAACTCTCATGCATGCAACAATGAAGAACTTGAATATGTTAGTAAATGGGATATGGTGCCACTATTTGTTTCAGACACATACGATGAAAATGAGGATGAAAGATTTCAAGACATTCCTTTGATTTCAATTGATTATGACCATATTTCAGGATTGGTTAGAAAAGGTACATGTGTAAGTTTTCAATAATTTAAATATTATATAAATTTAATGATCTTTAACTTGTGTAGAGACAATTCTATTTTTTTTAGAATTTTATTGTGTAAATTTGGTGTACAGGAGATGTTTTTGCAGTTATAGCAGAGCTTGGAAACATAGAAGGTGTTAGCTATTATTTACTGCATTGCACAAAAGAGAGGAATAAGCTAACACGACCTGAAACAAATGATGGAATGTTATTTCCCACAGGTGAGTTTGAATTTCAAATTATATATATACATTGTGTACATGTGTACATTACATTAAAAACATTAAATATATATTGTACAAACCTTGAGCACACAAATGTTGTACACATGCACATGTATTACCTTAGGTTCATGTTTATCATGCAGGTTTTGTTGTTGTGCAAGGGATATATCTAAAACAAGTCAAAGTTGTTCAACATGGGATTCATTTTGTGGACTATCAAGTTGATAACAAGGTATATCAATATAGTCACCTTATAATTGCTACCGCCCTACATCTTCATGTAGTTCCACATGCACGTGGACGAAAAAAATGGAGACTAGATAGTGATGACCATCAAAAAATTTTACATGTTATTCAAGAGCGGGTTGAACCAGAATGTTTGAGTTAGATTATATCCATGATTTTCAAGTTCACTCGTACATGTACATACATGTTCAAGACGAGAACTTATAGTAACTTGTTTGAACTCTGGATTGTTTTAGTTACTTAGAATATATGTTGATGACAAGTGTTTTAAATTTGGTTGGACACAAATTAGGGGTTGAAATACATTGAGAACCTTAAATTGAGTAGATATTTCCAATTATATATTTGTTCCATGGAATTCAAGTACTTGTTATGTAAATAATGTGCAAACCTTGTCATAAAAAAATTCATTGGAAGAGTGATGGTGGGAGTAGAAGAAAATTTAGTGTTAGTTTCAATGATCCCCCAAATCTAGCATCTCAACAAAAAAGACAATTGGCACACAAGGAGATGTTACATGACTACATCTCAAGATGTTTCTTCTCCTATACATCCAAGAAAAATCATTGATTCATTAGTCCATGTCTTCTATATATATAAAGTGAATGTTGTCTCAATCTTCTTTTTTGTTGTAGAAAAAGAAACCTAACATATTAAAATTTGTGTCTTGTAGAATGTTGTACCAAACAAAAAAATCCCAAAAGTGTCTTGTAGAATGTTTATGCTTCGTTTTGGTTGGTGAATAGTGAAAATGTGCACAATTCTCCTCATTGTGCACGTATTTACTTACATTGGTTGAATATATGGTTGCCCCATAAGTATTAGAGAGTGCATATGTATAAGAATATGTCATATACATTTATGCTTAAATTAAATTGAGGAATACAATGATTTGATTGGTTAACTTATGGTTGTATCAAGGAAGCATTAAGTCATATTTTTCTTTAGGATTAACACCTTTTTTTCCAAAGTTATATTTGTACCTTCATTGGTTTGAGATCTTTTGGCAGTAGGATTTTGTACCATCCATAGATGTATTCATGTATAGTTGTGTACAACATTTATTTCATGATTTTAGGGTTACTTGGTTACATACATATCTAAGTTGAAATATTCCAATTTTTGCATTGAGAATATGTGGTTACATCTTTCTTTACAATAGATCTTGATGCATATCTTCTATCTTCTCTTTGTGTCTATTGGTTGTCCCATCTTAGACCCACTAAGAAAATAAAATGTCTTATTGAATACTAGGGATTCCTCTTGTTTATTATTTTATTATAAGTTATTACATGCATTGGATACATTTTAACCTCAATCCTACATAATTTGGTGCATAAAATCTACATGTATATTAAGATAAAGTTGATCTTCACATGTCAACATAACTAAGTATTCAAAAACAATCAATCACATTTTTCACCTAATTTTACTTTTCTTAAATCATTTTCTACATTCCTCCTCTTCTTTTCTTCCATCATCTTCTATATTTCATATGAAATTTTCCTCATAATTCTTCTTTTGAGAGCTAACTTGTGTATTTTTTACACAAATAATCTCTTCAGTCCAATCATCATTAACCACCTAATATTTTCTTATTCCTCCACCTAATTGAGGCATATCATTATTTTTTTCATCTCTTTTAATCTATTCTTCTTAAGTTCTTTTTTTTTAAACAATGTTATTTTGAACATCATCTTGTAAGACACTAAAATAATTTTGTCAAATCACTATTATTATTTTATCATATACCATAATTAAGATCCATTATTAAATTCATTATCATCCATTAATACTTTATTACAATTTGGTGAATTAATTCCTATTATTGTGCTTAAATGATGCATTTTATAATCATTATTGTACATATTTAAATGCTTATATGAGTATATGGTTCTATTTTTATATACATAGAAAGAAAACATTCAAGATCATATATATCCAAGGCATGCGCGTGAAAAATATTTATTGTGATCAACATGTGAATGAACTTAATTATAAAGTGGCATTCATTTCCTAAAATTCTACTCTAGAGAGATCAAATGTATACATATATAATATAAGCGAATGTATACATATATCATATAAACATGTAAACATATCAATATTGATCAATGTATAAACATGTAACATGTTATAAACAAAGTTCCAAATGTATGTATATCATAAAAGCAAATGTAAGTTAGAGATCATCGAATGTGGAATACTAAAGATCATCATATAAGGAAATGTCGAATACTAAAAATCATCATATATAGCAAATGTAAGTTAGAGATAATCAAATGTCAAATACTAGAAAGATCATCATCTACGCAAATACATCTAATATGTAGGGCCTAATATGAATGTCGACTCCTAGTCAAACGACCATCTAAATGAGAACGGTCCTACACTGATGGATGTGCTGAGCCCTGCAAATAAAATGGTGTACAAAATGTGTTAAATACATATAATTTATATTAAATATGTATCTAGATCTATGCATGTACATATTCATGTACATATACACATATATATATAAAAATTTAAAACTCACATGTCCACTAGCATCAGATTCATCCATAGAGTCACGTCGATGTGCACGATCTGGAACAAGGCTAGGAGTGACATTAGGTATGTCCACCTACAAATATATAAATTCATATATATCAGTACATGAATATCTAGTTAAATTAAAACTAAAATTTAAAAATAATTATAAAGGAATTGAAACATGCACATGCACATGCACACATACATGCACATCATCTGATATTGGATGACCTGAGTCCTCTGAAATGGCCGCCTCCACCATATCAACTATATGATCAAGTGACGAATCAATATCTGCATCCCTCTGATCTATCTCATGTCGTGCCAACAATGATGAGTGGAGAGGACTATGTAGGTGAGATGGCATTGACGATAATGAACCGGCACCAACCAACATCTCAGTAAAACCCATAGTTTGTGCAACTATCAAATGTTCAGATGGTGGATCCTGACGTGCACTAGTGCTGGATTGAGAGTGATGGGATCCTGGAAGTGAACGCCCTCCATGTGCCAAACAATCTCTAACATGCTCTATACCGATCCCATAGTCTAATGCAATGAAAGCATATGCCTCCAAGAGTTCCTTAGCCAAACAAAGCAAAGTCCTGCGTGCCATATCTCCTATAAGTGCCTCAAGCTCTACGGGAGTAGGGATGCCTGCTGATGTGAAAGGATCCATGGTGGTCCACTGTGCTAAAGATGGCGTGGGTCGGGGATGTCTAGACATCAAATACTGGCCTACACGATCAGTAGATATCCTACTGGTGGCAGTTGCAATGTCACCTATAGTATCAATTGCTTCCTTTCGGGAAGCAACGACAACCTCATCTGCTATGGAGGCTAGAGCTAGGGTGAGAGCAGGAGACCTCTCACCAACCAATACCCTAAACACTGGGGCCATTCTATCTACTTGACGATAAGTGGGTCTGTCAGCAATCCTACCACGCCCCTGACCAGCATATGGTGGAATGTCTAGGTAGTTGACTTTGAGGCCCAAATGGACCTCAACATACAACTGCTGAACAAAATATAATGGAATCTGGTCATTGTTTGGGTATAGACCATGTGCTATGAGAAATCGTGGGTAGATCAATGAGGCCATATCACGATCAACACATCTAGTGACCTGGTATCCCCTAACCTTACGTGTATTTTGATAAAATGGAAAACAATTGGTTTTTATAATTTCTTTGGTCACACTATCCTGTATTTGTTTAAGGGGAACCTCACCATATACTTCTTCCCGCATGCGGGAAAGAATAGCAACTACTCTATCTGGAGAAAATGCACTTGTCCTCTCAAGTTCATCTCTTAGTTTTTCAAGACTATGCAATATTAACATGCATGGTTCAAAATATATCCTGTGGTTTACATTTTGCGCTAATGAGTCTTTCAATTTATTAATCTCATTATTGGTATTTTCAAACAAAGATTCTGGAGGTGGACCATCTGCATTATCCATGTTATGTATGTATGTGTACCTAAAGGAGCAATGAGACCTTAGTTTAAATAATATATCTAGATATAAGGAATAGAAATCTAAAACAGTTCTAATAATTCATCTACTCATCAATAATATTTCCATACCATTAGTTCACAAAACATGTTCAACATCTATCATAGTTTTTAATTTAATCAAAACATTCACATTACTAGATTGCACAAAAAACATAATCTAAAACAATTATAAAATTTAAATTTACAAGTGTGCGTGTGCACTCTAGAACAAAATGTGTCATTAAAGACAATTTAAAAAACATTGATAAAGGTTGCATCTAAGATTTATTTCCTACAACTAGTAATAAAGGGAAAACATTATTACTTAACATTGAAAATAAAAATGTTGAACATGAAAGCGAAAATGTTGCAAAATGTTATGAAACACCTAGAGTGAAAAGAGTAACATCATAGAAAAATAAGAATTCAAATTTAGAAATATTTTTGAATAATGTAGAAATGAACCCCATGATATTAAAATTATACTCCACGATCCAATTGTTGATAATATTAATAAAATTGATAACACATAAAAAAATGAAAGTCATTTTATCTCCAAGTTACATAAGAAGAGAGAGGACCTTTCCGAATTAGAATACTAACCAAATTTTACAAGAGTGTGGTACAATTAAAATACCAAATTTATCTAAGGACTTATTAGATTTATTTTAATGTGTTAGATACAATGATTGTATTTTCTGTAAAAATCACGTTTAAATGAGAAGCGTTTATAATACGATCGGTTATCAAAGTTTATATCATGTACCCATTATGGAAGAAAAATGATCTCGGAAATAAAATGTTTGAGAAAAAGAGATATGAGATAGTAAAATACAATTTGAAGAGTGCAGGTGAAGATTCTAGATGTGAGTTGGTCACAAGAGAAGCATTGTTAATTTTATTTATGATTTTAAGAATATTTTTTATAAGTATGCAATACATAGCCCCTATTCTTGATGGTTAAATCAACAAGTCAAGGTGTGCAAGGATTTTTCCTAATTGGAGCTATTATAGATCTATAGTCAATTTTATATAAAATTACACATTGCAGCTAGAAAAAGAAGTTGAATCATATTAATATTACAATTCTATTTAGATAAACTATTATTGTTCACATCACATATAGGCGTGCCCCTAATAGTAAAAAACAAAATAAGAAGATAGTTAGGGAGCACAATTTTTACATGTTACTGACGATCAATATCATTCGTCATAGTATGTACAATATTGTTTTCAATATTTTTTGAGTTATTACAAGAAAACATTGGTATTATAAAGGTTCAAAAAATCAATATTTGGTCAAATAATTATACTGATTAACTCAATTTAATGCTTGTGTATTCATATTGTTTTAGTAGAATACATGCAGAGAAGGTTATACCTTGTATTTGGATTTTTTTAAAAGGTGGGCTACCTTCTTCATGTGGAGGAATTGTGTGAATAATGTCATTATGTGGTTCATTGTACGAAGTTTTCTCTTGATGAGGAATAAATAAATACTTAGTAGAATAGTAACTAATATAATCTACAAAGTGCATAGTGTGATGTTTTGAAGTTCAATATATTGTACATAAGATTTAGTGGCATGATAGGAGGTGAAGGGATAGAGAGATTTGGAAATGCTAGAGGAATTTTATTGTTAAGTTGTACTATAGCAAGATCCACAAGAATAGGACCCTAGTTGGCAATCTTGTGATCCTCATAACTTAAGTACATTAATTCATTTATTGAGCTATTGAAGATATCTAGTTCTTTTTTTTTTTTTTGATAGTTGTAGCAAAATTTATTGATTATCTCTATGTTATGGTTCTATTTTTCTCTCTTTCAATGATTTTGATTATGTAAGAACAAAAAATGATTAGAATAAATTCATTAAGACTACTAATCTGGATAATTTCACATATGCTCCACATATGCTTCAACATATGCTCTATAGAAATGGCGACTTTATATATTTTGAAATGTGTTTACTCTATATAATGATGTATGAGTCATTTTCTTAATCTTGGGGGTGTAGTGTATGAGAGTCTAGAATTGGATCCAAGATGGAGATTTTGTGTGATGAGAAGTGCCTTAGATCCTATCATCACGTGAGGTCCACTAAAATAATGTTCTTAGTTTGAACACTATTTTTCTCTCTTTACAAAACCAAAATATATTGGGAATCATGAAAATAGTGGTGAGTACACTAGAATATCAATCAAGAGAGGCAAGTACATCAATCCCACAATAGTAAGTATGCTCAAAATTTGACTCATAGAATATGATGTCATTATAGATTTCATTATCTAAAGTTTTCTCTTTATGAGGAATAAATAGAGAATAATTGGAATAACTTGCCTAATGTAATGTACAAAGTACAGATAACTTGATGTTTTGAAGACATGGATATCTTAAAATTTTAATTGAATTATTTTTTGTAGAGGATGTGGTGTTGGGTATTTTTCTTGCAACCATCTAGATATTAAGGAAATCTACCATAATGTCCCAGTCTAGGAATAATGTAGGCAATGGGGAAGTAGCCTATATATTTAGACTAAGGGGGAGAAAAATTAGAGTAGATAGAATGACTTGGATAAAGCCTCCTCTTCTTTGAGCCTTACTAAGTTTGGAAGTTTATTTCCTATAGATCTTAAATATAGGAACACAACTAATTTAGTATATAAGAGGTCTCTAATTTGGTAGTTAGTTCAAATGATGTGAAATTCTAGATATAAGCAAGATACTCATCACTATATATATATATATATATTATATTGTGTTTATCACAATAATAATTTACCTAATATTTATATAGTATCATATTAAATCCTATACAAATACTATGTATTGAATAACACTCTCTAGGGATTTAATAGCTTTATATTACTAAATTTATGGATGATGGAATAAAACCTACTTCACTAGATAATATGACACTAACATACATATTTTTATTTTCTTTCTAAATGAATATAATGTCCAACCCTCAACTATCAAATTTATCTTGAATACATGAAACCTTAATGAATTGAATAAAATACTAACATTCAAATCAGTCTAATGCACTTGGATTTATCATTTAGAGCTTACACTCTCAAATTCCCTTTTACTCCAATGATGCACCCTAATTGATAATCCACAATCAATTTAAATTCCCCACATTATTTTAGATATTTTTCTCATCCTAGCATGAACTACATAGTGTAACATAATTTTATAGCATGTCTTAGATGCAAACTAATAAATAATTAATATAAAGAACAAAAAACACAAACTCAAAGATTCCATGAATCCATAAAAAAACCTAAATAAAAATGGAGGTCCATAATACACAATTATAATAAAATGTTTCTTATATGACCTTAATAAAGGACAAATCATCGAGATGTTGAGATTAATGTATCTATATGACCTTAATTTTTTTATAAAAATATAAACTTGGCCAAATGTTTGACTCTAAAAGATAGGAAAAGTATTCAACTAGGTGTTGGGGTTTGTGGGAGTATGAAATAATATACTAGGGAAAAATAAGGTCGAATCCTCTAGCTTTATATATTTTTATTTTTTGGAGAATGAAAAAATGATGTTAGTAGGTATGTCTCAATAGGTAGTTACTCTAAAAATTGATGATGTTAGCATCATATAAAGATGGCATTATCATGATTTTGACATTGTGAAATAAAAGATGGATAAAAATTTAGATGCATGGAATCAATTCTAGAACTCTAAAACACAAGATTTTTTTTTACTAGTAGAGGATGAAGATAATAGGGGTTAGAAAGGGATGGTACTTAAGGATTGGAAAGACTAAATTCCCAATACTACAAGGAGTAAATACAAATAATAAGATTGTGAAGTTGTTGGGGAATGATTGAAATGACATGATGGTTGAGAGATGAAAAAATTGGTGCAAAAATACTTATAGACATTTGGATTAAAATGGATTGGGATTTTTAAGTTTAAAAGGGAGTGGTATGGTAAGATATAACCAAGTCTAAAATCCTATAAAATATAACACTTGAATACAATAGAGCTAAGAGGGGTCAAAGAATATGGAGACAAGAATGGTTTGAATGGAGGGTCAAGCCAAACACTCTAGAAATAGAAAATATTCTAGGTCACTAACAAACACTAAGGATTGGATTACTAGCATGACAACCACAATAAAATTGAAGTCCAATAGAATCCATACTTAGATAAATTTAACAAAGGTTGAAAGTGGATTATCAAGATTAGTTGAAAGATTATACTTTGAGGATGAAACCCAATAGACCAATGGAAAAAGAAAAATGGAGATGGTAGAGATGAAATATTGGTATGCAAATCCATCAAAATAACAATATGGTAATTGATAGAAATTCATGAAAATGACCAACACAACTTCACACATAGGATATTTTTTTAATTTTTAGAAATTGAAGCATCTTGAACTTGTGTAGATATTTGAAAATAATTTAATAGAGGAAATTATATATAATGAATTTGTTGAAAATGCTTTAAAAAATTTCAAACAAATGCAATTGAAACCACAAATTTTGCAGCAAATATGAGAAAATATGAGGTATGGAGAACCTTTGATGATGTGTTGGAGGGTTCGCTCGAAGGTGAAGGTGAAGGTAACTGTTTGCTTTGTACGCTTTGTTTTTGGATGCACCCTGTTCGCTACATGCACTGTTCGCCGGTCACTGTTCTCTGCTTGGTGAAAATGACAGAGAAAGGTTTGTTTTTTGTTTTAATCTATGTTAAGGGGGTTTGTCCGAACCCCTTTATTTTATTATTAAATTACATAAGTCAATGGGGTTCGGCCGAACCCACATAAAGGTTTGGTCGAACACTTGGGTTCGGCTGAACCCCTTCACTTTGTGAAAAAGGGAAAATCGAGTTTTCCCTTCCTCCACAAAAGTGTTCACCACTTATGTGGGTTCACCCCTCAACCCATGAATCCCTTATGGGCTATAATGCATCCTCAATGTTCTTCATCTTTTTCTCCTATAAGGTTTCATGCACCTTCTCATAACCTGGGCCCTTGTACCCTTTTAGAGCTTCATTAATTGTTTTTAACATCTCTTTCAAATATGGAGAGCAAACAACATTAAAAGATAATCTATTGCACAAATACATATTGCTACATGGTCGAAAATGTCTCGACTCTCATTTTGAAATGTAATTTCGATAGTTCCCTTTGGTTTTTTCTTGTAATGAGTACTTTAAGGATGAAGAGTGGCAAAAAATTGATGGTTTTCTACCACAACATTGGGACTAGGTGCGGGCTAGATTCCCTTTGATCTTTTTTGATTAACGGGTGACTTGATTTATGACATGCTCGTTCATTTTCTTGTTCTTTCTCCATAATATATCCTATCACTATCTTTGATGACACAATACACCTTTCTTTCCAAGGCAAGGATTGATGCCTTGTCCAAGTGTTCCACACAAATGAGCTTTTGCTGAAATTTATGAACTAGAATATCTAACATCACACACATTGCAAATCTAAATGTAACCCCAACCACCTGGAACCTATTGTATCATTTAAACAACTTTCCATAGAGAAGAATTTAGATCTATTTTAAATTTATATTGAGTCATGTAGCAAGAACTAGTTGCCATTGTGATTCCTATGGCAGATAGAAATTTTGTAAACAACACATTTAAAACAAAAACAAAAAATTAAACACAAAAAATAAATATATAAAAAGATCTTTTGAATCTTTGATACATTCCTAGACGAAAGGAAAAAAATATAGATAAACAAAGCAAAAAATATATTTCTTGTTTGTAAAACAAAATTGGAGGAAAACATTGATAGAAACTAACCTTTTTGCAATATATTCCTTCTATGCTCTTCTTGGAAGCTGATAGACATTTGTAAATGCATAGGAATGTCAAGGAAATCATTGTGGAACCTTCAAAGATCAATCTTCAACTCTCTTTGTTGATCCAACAAGCAAAAATAAATGTTCAGCCTCTTGGAATGATATTTATTGTTTGTAAAAGAAATGATACAAAATGGACTTGGTGTTTAATGTGTTTCGAAAGTCAATATTTTGGTTCACTTGGGCACCTAATCAAATCAATTGAATAAATTGATTTTAAAAAGCCAAAAATATGAAAAAGAACCAAAAATTGATGTGGTTGGGATGGGTTTATTTGGTGTTTTCTTGGATCCACCTGGGTTTGCTCGAGGTGAACTGGGTGGCCTTTGGCCACCTCAACCTAGACCCACAATCGAAATGGACTGGTACCTAGATTTGGTTCAAATCGGATTGGGATCCGATCGGTTCCCTGGAAGATCTAATAATATAGATGATAATCATTCACCTAGGCGTCACTTGAACCTCCACACTTGGATACCCATCTTCTACATCCTCACATTGGTTGACCGAAATCCTTCATATATCCATCCTTGAACTTCATTGATTTTTATTGTTGTTCATTTTCTCCACGAGAAAATATCAATCTAGTGGAGTTTTTGAGTATTATCATGTGCATACCTTTTTCTCCTTCAACATCTACACATTTAATGCACATGCACAAGATCGTTTCAGTCATCTGATACAAAAATAAGAGGTGAAATACTCAATGTCTATTTGATGCATAAAAGGAAATTTATACAGAGAGAAAGGGGAGTTATAGTTTATAGTTATCTCAAAGTTGTATTTGTTTAACTTGAACAATTGAATTGTTGTCTAAGCGGTTACATAAAACAATGTAACTACACTAATAGGAAAGGCCTATTAAATAATAGTGGTTTAGTAGGTAACTTTATACTTAAATCTTGAAAACCAATATTTTTACTAGTAGATGAAAAGTTTGTTAATGTACCCATCAATCAGGATAAAGATTCTTGTGTGGAGAAAATTATTAGATAGAATGCAAAATACCAAAACGAATCTAAAGGTTTTAAGGCAGCCCTATCTGTCAATTTTTTTTGTATAAATAACAAGGAAGGCCTCACACAAGAAAGGGAAAGGAAATAACCAGAGTCACGGTGAGAATAGTTTGAAGAATAAGCTAAAAAAATTCTTAGCCCTCATTTTTTATGGCAAAGATAAGATATTAGGCTGGGTTTGGTTGTAGAAATTGCAAACTTAACTTACTATAAATATTATGAAGAAGAAATAAGAAATTTAATTTTCTACTTGGTATTTGGAAGGCATGGAATATGATTGTTGGTACCATGATCTAACGACATAGGGATATGCTCAAGTGCATAATTTTGAAGAGGTTAGCTAAAGATTACTAGATAAATTTTAGTTGAAGGATGAAGAATACTTTAAAGAGCTATCTAAGGTATATCAATATATTTCAGTGTGTGCCTATGTATATTTCTAGAGGGTTGTGATGATGGTGTCTAAAATATCAGAGCAACATATTACACAACACTTCATTGAGTGTCTATTTGAACCTCTCAAAGGCCTAGTTAATACTTTTACTACATCCACCTTATAAGAGGCTATCAAAAGAGATCTAATGATTGAGTAATTTATTTTGAAAAATAAATTCTCTTATCAATCCAAGATACCCATGTTTGGGTAGGTTAAGGGAAAGTTCCAAAAGAAGGGAAACCATGCATCATTCAAATAACTCATATGTTATGCTACAATAAAGAAGATGAATGAAGACACCATAAATGAACTCAAAGAAAGAAACTTTATTTCTCTTGTAGGGAGTTGTGGGAACTAGGCCATAGATGACTAGGTAAGGGATAAGCTCATTACATAAAAGTAGTTTTTGATGAAGACTTGAACTAGCTAAAAGAGATTTGACCACATAATTTTAGAAGATGTAGAATAGGAAATGGTGAAAAATAAATATATTAGTGGGGCACTCTTGCATCTCTTGTAGGAGCACCTAAATATCACCCATTTAAAGTTTGTGGAGTGTATCTAAATAGTGGATTTTAGTGCTCATTGATAGTGGGGCCACCGATAATTTCATTGATAAAGGTTTGGTGGTCAATAGAGGATTTAAGGTACAATATTTTGGTGATTTCAATGTTATTATTGTTAATGGATTCACTATTCCCCACAATACAATTTATTTTGGCAACTTAACTTGGATTTTGGAGATCATAAGGTATGTGATGATTTTTATGTTGTTGGTTTAGGAGAAATTGATATGATGTTGACTGTTTGTTGGTTACACTTTCTAGTAGAATTCTCATATAATTACCAAACCATGAACCTTAAGTTCAAATCAATGGCAAAGAAGTGGTACTCAAGGGAATTTCCAATAGGGCACCTTGGGTGGTTATTGCAAAAAGGATTGCCTGGATAGCTAGTTTTTTTATTACCTTGAATGTATTTAGATATGCGTAGTATGGTATTCAATTACTTGCCTCCAAGATTACCTTTAGATTGAGGTTTCTAGCACATCACAAAATTAAAACTAGATACATAAAATTAGCTAAAGTTAAACTTGGATGAATAATTTGAGATGTTTATGTTCAAAATTTGAAGATATGATAATAACAAAAATTATAGTACACTAAGTCTAATTTCTAAACTATTAAAGATTTTAGAAAATGGTTTTTGTTAAGGGGTCGCAATATTGAGTGCACAAAAAAATGATACTATTTTTATAACTGAAATATACCATAGTGTCTCATGTGCACTCCCCCTTTTTTGTTCTATATTAGGTATTTTTTTAAAACTAGTTGGTGAAAATATATTTAAGAGTGAGTACTACAAGTTGTTTATAGTTTTATATTTTTTGTTGAATAAATTTTTTGTTATTGTTTGAAGTAGATGTATGATCAAAATTATATCACTAAGTGTGTGCATTACGTAACTTGAACAAAACTAGTAGAAAATTTAAATTACTAATTTTGAATATGTATAGAATGAAGCTTAGAACATTCCTATATATTTTTTTTTTGTGGATTTTGATAACTAGGTCAAAATTTATTAAAGAAAATAAATATATCCATTGGAGGAATATGAAGAAACTCTTCAAAGAAAATTAAAATAAATGTACCTTATTCAAAATATTAAAATAATTGTATGGCTAGAAAGGTAAAAAGTAGCTCATCCTTTCAGTGGTGTTTTTCACAAATTTTTATTGTAGAACATATAAACCTAATGAGGTTGATTTTTTAATTTAAGTGGTTTATGTTAAAAGCATAGATTCAAGAGCCACAAGAGATGTCTAACCATTAAGAAAATATGGGATCATAAAAAAATTGAATTCAAGGCATTAGAATGTGTACACATTAAAACACAAACATGTTATGTCTTTTATAATGCAAATACATTTTTTTAAATCTCAAAGCTAGCAACTAATTTGTTCCCATGGACAAGCAGTTCTAGATCATGTTTTGTGGGAATGGGATTCTCACCCCCTGTCGATGAGGCCTTGGGTCCATTCCTTTAATCCTCTGAAGGAACCTATTGATGTCATGCCTGTTTGGGTGAGATTGTTGTATATTCCCTTACAATTTTGGTGCCCCTTAGCTTATGTAGGCATCGGTAATGCTTTTGGTAGGTTTTTAAAAGTGGATAATGCTTCCAAGAATTTTACTTATACCTCCTTTGCCCAAATTTTGGTGGAGGTAGATTTGTCTTAGGCCTTACCTGGTGAGGTGGTGCTTTAGGTTAATGGTTGGTCTTGGTCTCAACTCACGGATGATGAAGGTATCCCTTTTTGTTGCAGACATTATTTTGCTTTTGGACACTTGGCTCGTGACTGCCCTAATGGCTCTCATCTCGTTTATTCCTCCACTTGATGGAAGAATGCTCTCCGAAAATATCTAACTGTACAAACTAATGTAGACTCTTCTAATAAAAAGGTTTCTAGGCCTCCCTCTCCTTCTGTTCATATGAATATTCATATTGTTGATGGTGCTGCTCCTATAATGATTTCTATTTCGTTGGCCCAAGATAAGGCTATTCCTATTGTTGTATGTGATTTTGTTGTGCTAGTTCATGACAAGGTTGTTCCTATTGTTGTGTGTGCTTTCTCCCCTAAGGCCCTTGTCTTAACTTTGAATCTTGTAGCTTCAAGCTCGGTTTTGGTTGCCTCACATGAGGTTATTGTTGTCCATCTTGTTAGTTACTCTTAAGGGGATTCTTCCCCTCCTAGTCAATATGTTTCTAATCTAGTTTTTGATTCTTCTTGGACAGTTGAACAACGTAAGAAGAAATGTACTTCTAAAAGGGTCTTTGTTGACATGCCCATGGGGGAAAAGTTATTGGGTTCAAGCTCTGGTGCTTGAGCTATTACTCTCTAGTTTTTTGTCTCTCGTTGGTAGATTTTCTCTTTCTGCTAGTTTGTTTGTTGTTGCTATTCTTATCTTGTTATTTCTAATTGGTTGTTGTGTTTGGCAAGTTTATTTTATAGGGATATTCTACCTGATTGTTTTCTGTGTAAGGGATTAAGGCCCTTCCCTTCTTATCTAATCAAAAACTAATTTGCCCCCATTTCCATGCACTTACTCACCTAGTTCCTAAGAAAATTAAAGTACAATAAATGACTCATAATCAATGTGCAATTTCCATATCATACTATGACCCCCTTGTAAATGCCATTAAAACTAATGTTCTAGGTACAAACAATTTAATAATAACATATTCTCTCAACAACCTTCATGGGCATCCAAGTAGCCATTCCCAAGATGTTGGAGACACATGCAAGTATATTGAAATTGCAAGGTTAATATCACCTTAATCCCAAAAAACACTCCACTTAAGTTACATTTCATACATATTCCAAGTCATTGAAAAAATAGAAATCAATTATAGGTGGTAGAGCTTATAAAACCTAGTCAAAATTTTAGCTGGTTCCATGCATTTTGATGGTCTTTTGATTTTGTACTTGATGGATTGGGTTTCGGGTTTTAGATTCAATACCTTTGTTTCATTTTTTTAAATCTTAAACCTTTGATGTTATATTTTTGTGTTGACTCTCTATTCCCGGTTGTCGGTTGTCTGAGTTATAACTTGAGTCATCTAGCTCATTATCTTTATTGGCCCCTTAGCCTAAGGCCCATTGGTCATCACATGCCTTTCATTATTTTAAACCTTCCAAAGTCAGGCAAAATATTTCATAATTCAAAGACTTAAGTCCTAAGTCTTTGAAATTATGGAAGGTCATAACCTATCGACCCAGTCTTTATGACCTAGTCATGGCCCCTTTTTAGGACTAACATTATTTGCATGTGTAGATATCTGGCACATCGAATGTAAAGATCGAATCCTAGCCATGCATGCACATCGTGCAACGATTAAAATATTCATTTTTGAAGGGTCATCTGACATGCACGATTGTGCCATGTGTCTCTTACAGAGTGTGGGATGCAATCCTCACTATTGAGCTTGACTTCCTAAGGTTATGAATCAACGATTTTTATGTACCACCAGAATTAAATATAGGTCATAGAGTGCACGTTGTGCAGGGTTTTAAATTTTGTCATCTAACACATCGTGTAGTCTGCTTTATTGTGACATGTGGATTCTGTTGATGATAGGAAAAGGAAGGGC
The DNA here is from genome assembly GCA_007115665.2 of Sequoiadendron giganteum. Classification (NCBI taxonomy): domain Eukaryota; kingdom Viridiplantae; phylum Streptophyta; class Pinopsida; order Cupressales; family Cupressaceae; genus Sequoiadendron; species Sequoiadendron giganteum. The sequence continues at coordinate 390,618,828 of CM021100.1, forward strand.
GGGGCCCTTGGGCGAATGACATGGCATCTAGTCAGCTTGTTCTCATTGGTTGATGGGTTATCAAGTGACGGTCTTAGGAATTCAAACCCGATTGATTCAAATCTGGTCTGTTTGATTCACCAGCTCATCGAGGAATCAACGACCAACTTTAAAATAAAAACCAAAGGTTGGGGAAGTGGTTGGTTTGCTCGACACAAGCCAACATTAAAGGCACCAACCCTATGGATGATAATCAACTTGGTCTTGGTGAGTGTGAGTGATTGCTCCCCTGTAATCATTGAAGTTGGTATGCATATTTTCGTGCACTTGCATAATTAAGGGATATAGTGCGAGCATTAGCAAGTGATTGTCCACTTGCTTATGTGGTTTTACAGAGCATTAATGATCAACCTGATCATGTGCTCAATAAATATGAGGTAGTCACCTTTGTTTTCACCAATGCAATAAAGAGCTCAAATTACTATGTTTGTAAAAGGATTGTTCTGCGTATGTGAGGTCCAATCCTGCTAAAATGAGAAAATCAATGATTTCTTCTTATTCTTCAACGCAGAGGTCTACAAGGTTCACTTTGCATGAGTCACACAATGACATTTTAGGGGGTGAATTGAATGTGCCTACCGTCCCTGCAAATCTAGAGCAGGAGGATCAAAAGGTGGCTTGGAACAAGAAATCCGCATGGGTTGCAGTGAGGATCAACTACCATTTAAGGAGCTGAGTTATTGGAGAAACAATGGAGGTCAAAGAAAAGAATCCTACGGAGTTCATGCGAGGATCAAGAACGAGGATAAGCTGTGGTCGAGGCACTCTGGGAAGGCAAAATTCCCCTATTGACATTTCAGATAGCTCTCTTGATAGTGACATGGAAATTGACTCTGGTTATGGACAATATCTTATGGCCTCAACTAAATTGGCTGGTGCAAATGAGGAGGTGATTGCAGTTTCCCCAATTTATGTGAAAGCACTATGTGGACGTACCCATTCTGCTATTAAAAATAATGTTGATGAGGATGAGGGGGTGGTTTCTCCATCCTCTGCTAAGATATGAAGTGGGTGTGTGTTTTCTCCGGTTGATTAAGTGGGTGATATTGGGTTCTGGTTTTTGTGTTTTGGTGGTAATGTGAATCATGGTGGTTTCCCTAGTTTCCTTTATCTATGTGGGTTCTTATCAGCCAATATCATAAGTTTTGTGTTGGTGAACGTGGATTACAAAGGCTCAACAACATCTTGTAATGGTTGTGGTGACATCAACTGGTTTTGGTAGGTAGTGTGACATTTTGATTCCCCTAGTTGGTAAATGATTACAGATAACTGCTTGGGGAATGCATTTGAGCTAGATGCTTGTTGCTCCCTTAATCTATAAAAGGGATTTAATGGCTCATGGCAGTGGTCAAATTTTGAAGTCTTGGGATGATCTGGGTATGATTTAGCTCATATACAAACCATACTATAAATGGCCAATAAGTAGAACAGTACATTGTCTTGGTTAGGGGTATATATGTAGTAGTCTTGAATGGGTTTTATAGAAATTACTAATATCGAAACGAATCTTAAGTTCTGAAACAATACTCTCCTATGTATCCTCTTTTCAAATTATGAATGAAAATATCAAGGGTCTTTTCGTTTATCTTCAATGGTTCAATTGAATGTATGGCTTTGTTTTTGCTTTAACTCAAAGAGTTAATTAAATGCTCAAAGGGAGTCATAGATTTGTAAAGAGTTGTGTAGGATTTGGTAAGAAGTATGTTCCAGGCATTGTGAGTTTTCATATTGCAAAACACTATGATAATAGGCCACACATTTTAGATTCATTAATTGATATATTACAGGTTATTACATATTTGACTGCATTTACCCAATTGATGAAGCACTGGTCCATTCATGGATAATAATGAAACATTTGAGCTAGTAGTATAATGGATTAGGGATTCAAAAGAAGAAAAAAAATATAAATCATTAAATATTCAAATTATGATGTATGTGCTTAAAGTATCATTCAATTCCTAGTGTTAGATGGTTATTTGCTCAAAGGTCTGCCAAAATTTTAGTAATTAATATTTAGTTGCACTTAGTAGGAATAGATCTGTGTATTGAAGTGTTCTTGAGGCACTAAATATCAAATGAACACAATAAGGAGCACCCTCCTTGGTCCTACAGAGCCTAAAGAGTAGAGGTAAAGGCCTAAAAATCCTTACCAGTTAGTTGGCCACAAGCATTGGTAGTTCTTGAGCATAGGAGTTAGTAATCCTTTACGGAATTTTGAGGCTCTGCTAGAAAAAACACCAACAATAGGAACAAAGGCAAAGGATTTAAATCTTTTGATCTAGGATGCCATTAAAGTGAAAATGAAGTTTGAACGAGGTACAGGATTGGAAAGCTAACATAGGGGTAAGTAATAAGACACAAATACACAATACATAAACCTTGAAAAATTCACAAGATAAACGTTGACATTGTTGTGCCCATGTGACTTAACTAGATACTAAGAGCTACTTTACTATATTAGGGGCATCAAGAGTCACTTTTTCCATTCAAACAATGTACTCACATGACCTATAATTTTTGTAAGAGTTATAGTAGGGACACTACAAGCCTTCCCCACATTATCAACTATATTTTATGCCATGTATTTATAGTGGCTACAAAGTTTGCATTGTATACAACATATTGACATTAATAGTAAAATTAAAAACCCCATTTATACACTTATCGTACATTAGCTACAACATTTACATCCTGTAGAATAGATATGCATTACAGTTTACAACAAGTAAAAACATATAGATAATATATAGGCATTCACAAAACATCATTTATATCATATAGAAGAGATTAACACTAATAGTTTAGAATAGATAGACATTAACACTATAACTAAAACCCTATAGATGCACTTACAATACAATGGCTACAACATTTAGATCCTATAAAATAGATAGGCATTAACAATTTAGAAAAGATAGTGGCATATAGGCAACAAATAAGAATATACATAATAATATTTACAACATATAGAAGATATGGGTATTAAAAGTTTATAATAGATAAGCATTAACAATATAACTGAAAACCCCATATATGTACTTACAATACAATGGCTACAACATTTACATCATAAAGAACAAATACACATTAACAATATATAGTAGATAACCATCAATTGTACAACTAAAAATCTCTTATGTGCTTTTATAGTGCAGTGGGTAGAATATTTACATTATATATAATAAATGAGAATTAATAGTCTAGAACATATATGCATTAACAATATAGAACAAATATGCATTAACAATGGAACTAAAAGCCCCATATATGTACTTTCAACATAGTGGCTATGTCATTTACATCCTATAGATTAGAAATTCTCTAATAGCATATAAGGGATATGCTTCAATGATATAACTAAAAATCCATAGTGGGCTAACATTCAGGCTCCACATGGAGTGCCATGTGGTTTTTTTTTTTTGTAAGCTCCCCATCTTAGCAATTCCACTATAGACATAAAATATTATATTGAAGAGTGTTCAGCTAATATGCACCTAAAATGTAGTGGCTATAATATTTACATCCTATACAATGGGAAGACATATATAAAATAACAAAAACAACACATGCAATTACAACATTGTCGATACAAAATTAAAATGATTAAAATAGATAGACATACATAATATAAAATAAAATATGGTAAACTAGTATAATACCTAGAAGAATATTCAATTTCCTTTTGTCAATCTTTTGTTGATGCCTCCTTTTCTTATGTTGCAATCACTTGTAAAATATAGAACAAGAGAGAAAATAGAAAACAAAATACACAATGAAATGGATGATGCTTCAAATGAGATAATGAAAGATTTAATGGATGTTTAAAAAATTGAATTGGTAATATTAATGAGAGGTGATTGATTTGGTTGATTGCTTGTTTGGTATGAAGTTTTAAATTTCTATCCTCTTCATGAGCTTTACACTGTTGATTATGTTGCTTGCAAGATTTGGAAAATTTGTGTTTGCTAATAAGTTTGGAGAGTTGATATATTTGGTTGAATGCTTGTGTGTTCTTAAATGTTTATTTTATGTCCTCGTGTTTTGACAGATTCATTAGTGAGCCTTACACCTTCAAGTGTGTTGCATGTAGGTACTAAAGTAGGACGTGACCAATATGTGGGTGTTTGAGTATGATGGATGGGACACTTGGCCATGTTTTTTGTGTGAAGAATTAATATTTGGAAAATAGTAATATACTAGTGGTCATATGCGATTGTATGTTGGAACATATGGGCATGGGTTTTGTTAACAAAACACTTTGTTTTTTAATCTACAAGATTTTATTATGGATGGTCGAAGCGTATGTAGGTGGGAATATTAAAGTCTGCTTTTAATAGATGTACATAGTAATATATGAAAGGTTGTATATGTTAGGAGTGTAGACTGTGTACATGGATTCTCATATGCAAATCATGTTTTTTCTTAATTATAAGACTTTTATGTCAAGTATGTTTTTGAAACAAATAAAAACTAATTATAAAACAAATATATTGTGAGCATTATTTGGTGTGTATTTTAAGTACTTTTTGGAAAGAAATTGGATTTGTTTTGATTAATTAAGTTCTCCATTGAGGGCCCCATTGTGATCAACTCCTATGTCCAATATCCATGTATTGTCAATGCAGCCAACAGAGTGCACATTTGATCATATTTATTAACTAATTGAACTCAGAATAGAATGCATTTTTTATTTTTAATTAACTAATAAATACAATCAAATATGTATTCTGCTGATTGAATAGACGTAGCCCAATATCAGACCCTCTTCCCTACATATTCCCAAAGAAAAGGTATATCCAACTCTCCTATAAAATAAAGTATATTTAAGGATGCTGTATAGAGACTGCTGTCTAGACGTTGAGATATGATTTGTTGTTATACGGAAAAAGAAAAAGTTTGACAGTAACCAAAGCGCATATAAGTGAAAGAAAGCTTAAACCCCTATTTTGCTCTTGTAATCGAATGCAAGGGGAGATACTAAGCTTTCCCATGGTAAAACTGAAGGGTTGAAATAAGAACGAATAAATTGTCAAAATTCAACTACACCACTACGAGGCATCATGATTATTAACATGGATAAGTGGTGGGCTCTCCCTCTGCTTTATTGAAGCATCTCGACATGTTTTCCTTTGGTGGTGGGCTCTCTCTCTATTTTAATTAAAGCATCTCGACACGTTTTCCTTTCCTGAGGACATGTACAGTCATCGAGCATCGTAAGTTTGGGGACTTTAAATTTAAGGCGAACGAAACGCACAGCTTTTGAGAAATTAAAATAACAATAATGCTTTGTAGTACTGAAGTATCAAATGGAATTTCATACTTTTCCTTTTTAAAGTTCTGTTCTTCTGGCGGGGTCCTACTTTTCTTTACTACGAACTTCTCTGCGAAGAAAGAAAGAGAATAAATAAATCAAGATTATTTGAGGAGTTCACTAAGGTTGCGCAAATTTCCCAACGCTGCAGATTCCATCCAGGGACCTCGGAGTGCATGCAAACCTGTCGCGTTCAATATTTCTGACAGGAAATTTCGGATAACGTTAGGCCGGTCGTTTGATGGTAACATGTTCATGAAAAATAATCACTTCTCACGGCTTTATTTTGTAAAATCTACATGAATCCCTTGTGAAACCAACATTATTAAAAATTCTAATAGTCAATGCTAATTAATACTTCCATTTAATAAATTAAGAGTAAATTAAACTCTCTTTTTCTTTTCTAGCTGGCGAACTCGTTTCCAAAAGTGACAGAAATTTGAGCCACCTTAGCCAAATCTTTTTCAAAAGAAATATTACCTGCGTACCCATGTCAATCGTATCTGAACAATTGTGTGCCTTCAATCATGTATAATACTACAGTCGATACTTGAATTCGTAGTTATTGTCTGCTTTTGTTCCTGGTCGTCTATTTAAGCCATCCACAACTATTTCTTGTTTCACATGCCTTTTCACCTCTATGATCTATACAGAGCTGCGTTTAAGGTTCGATCCCCTAAAGCCTCGCCCTTTTGCAGTTACAGTAAAGAAGAGATAGGATTGGAACAAGGGCCTCCCGAACTGGTTTGTAGCTATTGAGAGAGATCATATAGTTTCCGTCTGTTCAATCACGTTGTGCAAGGTAACAAATCCACAATTCTTTATTGGGCTTCTCTCTTTTTTGCTATTTTTTGGATTTCTTATGTGTGTTGAATATAGATTGATTTGTTGAATTAAATTCACACTTGCTAACTTGGTCGAGTCCATTTCCTTCACAGAAGCTTAATCCGGAGGCAATAGAAAAAGATCCCAACCAATAGTGTGCCAAGGGATTTGTGTTTAAAATGGTTTTGTGTATGTTTGATCTGCACGGAAAGATGTTCATACAAGATTTTGGCAGGCGAGTGATTTCGGCCATCCCACTCATACTGTATACTTCACTGAAGGCTTGAATATTGTATGAATCTTTACTCTTCTACGTAGCGTGTAAGAAATTGAATACTTTGCATATGCTGTGAAATTTAACATCTTTGAGCTATTTACAAGTAAGTTAGTAAATATGCATGTAAAAAAAAGGTTGAGAAATAAAATGATACCAAATGGGTCCATGTAAGTTAGTAAATCATATCCTAGGATTATTGGTGTAGGGTTTGGGATGTATGAATTTTGAATTTTAAAATTTAGAAAATTCTCAGTCTATTTTTGGGAATTAAGAATTATAAATTATACTAATATAAGGAGGGTAAGGTGATAAAAAGTAGGTCATGTAGTGTGAGTTGTGGATTTATTTTTATATTAAAATGTTGGCTTCAAAATCAAGGTTAGAAAGTGCCACAAAAAGAATAAATTATGTGTCATAACCATTTTTTTGTTAGTAAGAAGGGATTATTTAGACCAGCCCCACACCAGTGGAGGTCATGAGGAAGACCTCCTCCCATTCAACAAAATAAACTTTAGAAGTCACTTACTCAAATCTAATCAACTTAGAAGTCACAATAGAATACAAAGAGTCAAAAATTATAATTTCAACTATAGATGTCACTTTGGGGATTCAAACATGAATCCCCATCTTGAAAACCTTATGAATGTGTCATTTAAGTATGATCTTATTGAATAGTATAATCATAGGTAGAAGACATGCATAAAAATAGATATAAAGCATAGAGATAAAAAAATGAACTATGGACTATTCTCTTCTATACAAATGTAAGAAAAAATAATTTTGTGAGATTAAAATTCTCTCTAAATTTACCTTTCTTCTATCTTCTAAAAATAACTAATAGTTATAAAATAATTTGGGTGAAAATCATGCATTAGCCCTTTGACTCACCATAAAAGTTGTATGATCGGGCATATTATTATGTCTTATTCATTTGACTCATCTAAATTTTTGCTTGATATAGCATAGAATTAATATGAAACCTAATAATCACAATTCTCATCCTCTTATTGAAAAGCTTCTATAACATTTATATCTTATTATCCAAGCCACAATAATGATATTAAGAACTATGATAACCTTCTTTATTGTGGTAAGTCATTCTTTGGAAGACCAAGGATAATATGGTTGGCTTGATAACCTTCTTTCTTGTGATAAATTATTCTCAAATATCTTCAAGACCAAAGATAATATGATTGATTTGATCTTCCTTGAAAATGTATTTAAAAGAACAATAGATTAATGAAACAAACATTGAAAATTATCACTGTGTTTTTTACTCAAACACAAAAAAAAATTACACTTATAATGTGCAAAACCTTTGTGCGCAATAGAATCTACTTGAATAACCATGTATAAATCCTCCTATAAATACATACACAACAGTATAGTCCCATTGATAGAAATAAAACCCCTTGATAATAAAGCATGTCTAATATGATACTCGTGAAACTATAAAAATATTAAAAAATTTGTAGATTCCACTCAAAATAAGATGACGAAATAAATTATATAGAGACATGACCAAATAAACAATATTACGAGCTCATTATTGAAGACTTCGACACACCAATCTTGAACATGCATAAATTTGTCCATACATATGAATTTGGTTGAGACGTAGTATTATGGTCCAATGTAGTGAAGTAATGAAATGGAAAGATTAATACTGATAAAACTAAGACAACAAATTTTAAATAATTAAATTGTCGCTAGTAACTCAATGCAGTTGATAATCAAGAAGTATTAATAATAAAACTGGATCGTGTGAAGCATTATTTTGAAATTATGGTAATTGTGACTATACTTTATAAAAATCACTAACACGTGCCATTAAGCACGTCCCTCTTATGAATGCTCTCCTCATTGACATTCCCTGTATTTTTCTACACGTTTTTTCCTGTCAGGGGACATGTATAATGCACTATTTGTAGGATACATTCTTCATGTGGCCTGCTTTTTAAAATTATGAACTTCTTTCAGGAGGCGGGATTATGTAAATGAGACAAAGTAATTTAAGATACGAGATTAAGTTAATATAAAAACAAAACATATAAAAATGGAATCTGTAGCCATGTAACCGGAACAATTTCTTGCTGCAGTTGGAGGACCGTGCAGTGACTAATAGAGTGTAATATTGCAGATCAGATATTAGACCCGATCTCACAAATTTCAATACTGCAGTAATACTCCAGGTAGTATATCTACACGTTTGTTAAACTATTATCATTTATTTTGTACATATAATAACAATGAAAACTAGGCGGTTGGTGCTTCTTGTATTACAATTTGTGTTTCTTTTCCTTTAGATCTTATCTTTTATACATATTTTTCAAGTGTATATCTCAGAGGGTTTGTGATCTAGCCCGTAATGTGACATGAGAAGTTCTAAGTCTGAGGAGATGGTAGGGATGGTGTTCCGAAAGGTTGAAAGGAGTTATTTCAGCACTCCAACTGGATGGCGTCTGGCTACTTTTGAGGAAACCACAAATGGATTGGAGATTATTAAGGAGAAAAATCTCTTAGAGAAATGGGACAGAGCGCGTCTGCTAGACGGTTGGATAACTGGTCCGGGCTATAATTTTGAAATGGGAAATGATTTCAAAGGGTGTTTAGGTTGCATGCTTCTCATTCAAACTGAAGCTTCTTCTGGTATGCTCTATTATTCTTAACTTTCAATTTCTATGAAAAACTGTATTTACTATGTGGACACTGAAAGTGAATAATTGAATAACTAGTAATTTCTAAAATATTAGATATAATTTTAAGATGAATAAATGATGCCAAATAAGAAGAATTTTGATATCTTGATACCTTTCGATTTTGTGTAGCTCAATCACCTAAGGTAAGCCAATTTCTTAGATATTGTTTTATGTGTGTCAATTCTCAATAACACCGTCATTGTACCATCAATAGAAAGAGGAATCAATTTTAAATTTTGGAAAAAGATCAAAAGTTTTCAGTTCAATTGATTGAGTACAACTAATAAAGGTGGTGGTATGTTCCTTGAATACACCATCCACCAAGGTTCAAACCTCTAAAGGTATGATATAATAAATGATGCTAGGATTATACCCTAGACCCCATGGGCTCCAAGACATGATCAAGTACCTCATCCTATAGAATCTATAATAAATAAGTTTATAGTCTACTATAGGTAGACCCCATGACCTCTGAGACATGATCAAGGACCCTAGCCTTTGCTAAGGTAGCAAGAGTTTGTCTAGACTTGTGGATTATGTGAAATAAACATGATCCCAACTATAAACCTCTGTCTAGTGACTAATATAATTATCTCAAATCTATAACATATGGCCCCGTATACTTTCAACTTGCCTTTATCATGGTAGCGGACATGAAATTCTTAGTAATCCATAATGTAAAGGGGACTTTGATTCACAAGAGTGATACCAAAGATTAGAGCTTGGGTAAGAGGCCACATAAAAAATATACCTTAAATTAGATTTATCTAGTGGAAAAAGTAAAGGCATGACACAACCAAAAAAGACCAAGGATGAATAAACTAAATGACAAGAATGGGAAGCAAATGGGCTTAAACATGTGATAAAAAGGGATCACTATGAAATGAGATGATATAATTGAAAGGCATATAAAGACAAGAAAGATTAGCACATAAACAAGAACCAAATTTTGATGATTTTAATGGGACTCATTAAAATAATTTCATGAACTATTTATTTGCAAATAGCAAGTTAGGGCATAGACACAAACATGAGGATGGGAAAATTTTATATTTGGGAGTGTGGGAAATAGATTGAATGTACCATGTTCATTTTTTAAGATGATCTACTTGTTCCTAGGGTTGAGAGATAACATTACTCTCCTATCACTTATAAAACTCCCATGGGGCATACAATTAATGCTATACTATCTAATCCAAATTCCAAGATCCATATGGATATAAATTAAAAATAACTTTGTAGGTTGATGATGTGTACCATTGTGGCCTCATGGTAGACACATAGAGATCTAGCTAAGGTTATTACACATAGAAACGAATTCATAATAGAACTAATAACTAGTTAGAACTAAACATTAATAATAATTAAGTTGTAAGCCACCGTATTTAGTAGCTAAATGATTTTTTAGGAAACAAAACATAATTTTCAAAGTAGGGATTATAGCTCAAAAATATAGACTTATGAACAAATACAACATCTATGAAAAAAGTCACCATTAATTCAATAAGATAACAAGGTGCATAAATTTCTTAGAGATACATACATGATAAAACACATAGCTAAGAGTATCTTTCACCAAGAATAAGAATATAGGAAGAAGAAATAAGCCCAATTAATATTTCTCAAATTATTCATAAACATGAAAGGTAAAATGGTAACATAAAAATCCATGAAATAAAATTTTCAAATAGAGTATCAATAGGTGGAATGTGTTATTAAAACATGGGTATCAATTTTGGAGGGAGCAAATTGGTTCCTTTGAGAACACACTCACCTTTCATAATGTTATTATTAGACCATGAAGTGAATAAATATTGTATAAATTGTGGAACACAAACTATATTTATTCACTTCATGATATGATAATATAATACACTATAACAATAATAAATATCCAATCCAATATGAACTTGAATAGATATAGAACAAACATATTCAGCTATTGATGTTAATATTTCCACTTATAACCACAACAGAACATTTTCCAAGTACTTTCATGCATTCCTATTATATTGTAAGAAATATGGTCAAGGCCTAACATATGGAATTTGATTTGGTAAAAAAATTCATTCCACTTGAGTATTAAAATTTATATAAAACAACGCATCTATTTGCTTTAACTAATGTTTCAAACTAACAAAATCCAAAAAATGAAATGTTAATAAGTATGAGGCAATAATTCTTGATTATTCAAAAATTTAAATTTCATTGTAATAATATTCTACACATATAATTAACTATTCAGTTTGTTAGTACAAACATAAATAAATAGTTATTAACATATAATTAACTATTCAGTTTGTGATGTCTCCCATGAGGCCCCTGCTTCTTTTATGTCCAAAACAGATGACTCAACTTCAAATCTTGTTGCTTTGTTCTTGGATTTGAATTCTTCACTTGATGCTTCATTTGTTCTACTTGTTTGTTATTCCAAAGGGGATTCTTCCCCTCTTGATCTTTCTAATCCTATTTTTGATTCAGTGTGGACAATTGTGAATCAAAAGAAGAAGTCTAAGAAGGTCATTGTTTTGTTTAATAAAGTAGATGGTTCCTAGCTCCTATGCTAGAGTTATACTTGTTTAGCTTCTTATGAGTTGTTTCTTGCTTGTGTCTCCTCTTTACTACCCGTTGTTTGGGGAGAGGAGTTGTCATGCTATTTCCTTAGATCTCTCCTCTGTTTTGTGGTTCCTATTCGGTGGTTGTTTGCTCTAGATTGTTTTGTTGTTTTTGTATGGGATCAAGGCCCTACCCTGCTTATTTAATAAAAAACATAAATACATAGTTCCATCACTAAGATTGCAGTAGTCCTCAAATATTTAGCAATACCATTATAAGATTCAAAGTAAAAGAATTGCATATACACTCTTAATTCCTAATTAGTCAAAATATATTACCAAGTTCTTGAACTTTAAGTTGGCCTAATAATATAGATATTTTGTTGTTATATAATATTAGAGACCTAAGTCAAGGCTTATGCTCATCCATTCCTAGTATAATGCTACTTCATTTGATATCATACAATTGAATCCTTATGAGTTATTCCTAGCATATGAAAACCTAATATATGCATAAATTTCTTAGAAGATAAACACACAAGGCTAAATCACAAAGCTAAGAATAAATTTCACCAATAATAAGGTTATAAGAACAAAAGGCCCTAATTAATATTTCTAAGATTGTTTATAAACATGAAAATTAAAATGGTAATATGAAAATTTATGAAAGGAAATTTATAAATAGAGTATCAATAGGTCACATGTTGCATTCAAACATGGGCACTAGTCTTGGGGGGACCAAATTGGTTCCATTGAGAATGTGCTCACCTTTCATGATGTCTATGTACTTGGATGCATGATATGCATTGATTGTTGGTTCTTGGAGCTTTAATAATTGGTGGAAAAGTAGGTAATCAAGCTTCTAGTAATTTTTCCCTATTGTGTTTCTCTCTTTCCTATAAATACAAGGTTTGGGATGATATTTATTCATATATTTTATATGTTCATTATGAGTTAAGATTTGGGCAAGTAAATGTAAGTGCCCAAAAATGGATAGGCATATGTGGTAAGTGTAATAATTACTTGACAGTCCAACACATGACCCAAACGACATGAATATAACACTATCCTTATTGATCATAACTAATGGTAACCTAATTCCTAATTAGCTCATGTATGACTCTCTTAATCTTTTATTTTACGCTAATTATTTATCTTACCTTTATCGTTTATCTTCTTTTAAAAATTACATTTTGACCTTTAGATGATAAAGTTACTGCTTTTGAATTGAACCATTCCAACAATTCAAGCATCCTCAATTAATTCTAAAAATTCCCTTGTCATTCTACTACTATCAAAATAAACAATTTTGCCACTTAAACTTGTTTTCATTAAATTTTGCATGCATTCATCTTGGAACTATTATTATTTAGTGTAATATTGCACTTATATTTTTTTTAACTCTACTCCCCTTTCAATAATTATAAATTAGAGATTATTAATAGACGATTTTTTGTTATTTTGGGAGTTAATTCTCCATCCAAATTCAAAAATTTTCAATACAAGCTCCCATTTTAGTAACAACTATAGATTTTTTCTCAAGACCATTTTGAAGTAGAAAAGTACCATTTGTTTTTAGGTTATCAATTGTTATGATAAGGTTGTCAATTGATTCTATAGTAGTATCATTCTATTATAATTGAAGAGAATTTTATAAATCCCAAACACAAATAAAATACATAGAGATGTTGCTCTATTTCCCAATTAAATGGAAATACCAAAATAAAATGTGGAATAATAAAACAAATTGATTGGAGACACAACTATTCATGCAAACTTTTGTTTTTTCTATACACTTAGAAAATAAAAATTACAAAATGATTTCTTAACTCAAAATTACAAACTACTTTGATAGCAATTTGGGGTTGCACATACACACTTACAACAATCAGGAGTTTCTTAGAGTTCTTTTTTTCTTCCTATTCGTTTGGAGATATCTGCTGCTCCTTGCACACACAAAACAATCTAGAGCTATCTGCTACTCCCTGCACACACCATGCACACACCCTGCACTTCATTCTCAAAAAATTTTCTATTGTTTCTGCTGCAACTTCTTCTTCTTGCAACTTACTGCTGCTTTCTAACTAACTACATTCATTCATTCTTTTTTTCTATTCAAATCTTCATCCAAAAATTTCCTCTCAAAATTCAAATTTACCTAACACATTAAATTATGGAGTCAGGGGTAGAATAGGGATGAAGATCCCAAAAAAAATGTTGAAATGAGCCTCTTGATAGGTAGGTGAAACAAGGGAGTTGACATGAGAAAAGCTCAGACAATTTTTTTTTTCCAACACACCCCCTTTGACTGGGCTTTCAAAAAACATCATTCTTCATTCAAATCAACAACATCTAAATCTCTCTTAGGAATTCAAAGCAATCTCTACTCAATTGTTTGGTAAAAATGTCTGTAAGCTACTGCTCAAACCTACAAAATTTTATTTTGATTTCACCTCTCAACTAATTCTCTTATGAAATGATACCTCATTTCAATGTGCTTGCTTCTTTCATGAAAAATTGGTTTCTTTGTCGAAGATATTAATGAAACAGTGTCACAAAATATAGTTGTTCCACCCTTTTGTTCTTCCTTCAAATCTGCTAAGGTCCTCCTTAGCCAAATAGCTTGGCATGTTGCTGCATTTGCTGCTATATACTCAGCCTCAACTGTAGATAGGGAAACCATGGGTTGTTTCTTAGAAGCCCATGAAATGACTCCTGATCCCAAGTGAAACACATCCAGATGTGCTCTTTCTATCATCCACACTTCCTTCCCAATCACTATCTATGTAACCAACCAGCCCAAAATCATTTGTTGCACTATACAAAATTCCATATCCTTTGGTTCCGTTTACATGCCTCAAGATTCTTTTACCCGCTTGCCAATGTGACTCTTTTGGAGTCTCCATAAATCTAGAAATCAAACTTGCACTATGCATTATATCACGCTTAGTTGTTGTTAAATACATCAAACTTCCAACCAAACTTTTATACATGGTCGGATTCACATTATTGCTGCAATCTTCCTTGCTCAACTTCAAATCTATGGTTGTTGATGTGAGGGCAGACTTGTTATCTTGCATCCTAAACCTCTTCAAAATCTCTACTGCATACTTTGTTTGAGAGATAAATATACTAGATCCTACATTTGTTTTACTTTTATGCCTAGGAAATACCTCAAGAGACCTAAGTCTATCATTTCAAATTATATTTCCATGACCTCTTTAAAATCAACAATAAGAAAATCATTATCCCTAGTGAAAACTAAATCATTAACATATAAGACAATTAAAATCTTACCATCAGCTTCCTTGATGTAAAGAGTGGGCTCACCATCATTTTTACTAAAGCCATTGCTCAATAAATGAGTCAATCCTATTGTACCATGCTCGTGGTGCTTGCTTCAACCCATAAAGATCTTTCTTCAGCTTATATACCTTGTTTTCTTGACCTGAAATTTCATAACCAGGTGGTTCCCTCACATACACTTCCTCTTTCAACACACCATTCAAGAAGGCAGACTTCACATCCATTTAATACACCTTCCACTTGTGTTGGGCTGCAATTGCTATGATTTCCTACACAATTTCCATCCTTGCAACTAGAGCATTTGTCTCATTATAATCTCTTCTAAACTGCTATTTGTATCCCTTGACAACTAATCTTGCCTTATGCCTCTCTATTTTTCCATCGACATTTCTTTTGGTCTTATAGACTCATTTCACTCTAATTACTTGCTTGTTGGGAGGCAAATCAGTTAGCTCCCATGTACTATTCCTCTCTATTGCATCTATCTCCTCATCCATGGATTCACACCATTTTCTTTCTTTCAGAACATCCTCAAAATAAATTGGGTTACTATGAGAAAATAATGCAAAATTCATACTTTCATCAAAATCTTAATCATACCTTTCGTTTTGGTAGATCTTCCTTAGACTCTTGGTCTTTCTTGGCATTAGGGAGGTGGGAGTGGGGTCTGAACTTTCACCACTGTTGCTGCTTTCCTGATCATACCTTGTATATACACTGGTTCGAAGCAGTTTGAAGCTATCAGGAGCTAGTCTGGAGTTGTCAAGAGCTATTAGGAGCTCCACAACATCATCTTGGTGCACTTCATACTATTTTTTTCCATCAATTGGATCTATCAGGAGTTGTCGAGAGCTATCAAGATCTATCAAGCCATCCCATGACTCATCCTCTAAGAACTGCACGTATGTGCTGATAACTATTTCTTGGTGATTGGGTTATGTAACATTTAGAATAAATCTGTGATAAGATTTGTAGCTAGAACAAACAATTGTTAATCCTAATATAAATCAAAACTAATCTAAAAATCTAACAATAAAGAACAAATATGAAAACATGATAAAAACTAAACAAACTAAATTGATCTCACCGAATATGCATTCATCCCTTCGAATTATCTCCATTGCTCTTCTCCATTTTGCCTTTTTAGTATTCTTGCCCTCAGATTTCTGTGTTTGAATGCAAGTATAGCTGTGTTGAATGTCTAAGAAAAATATCGAAGAATGGTCTCTTCTCAAAAGTATGTGATTTCGGGAGGAGGAATAATGATTATGACAGACCATTTTATAGATTTTGTGTTTTCAAACAATCGGTTCAGATTGAAAGAGAGATCGACGGACGAGATTGATGAATGTCATGTGATGTGAGTTCTGTCTCAGATAGAACGTGAGTTAGAGTATGAGTCAGGAAAGACTAAAAATAGAACAAAATCTTAATCTTCAGTTAAGAATCTTCGAAAATAGAAGAAATAGACTTTTGAATGTCAAAGACGAAGTCAGAACTCGAAGATGATGAATTCAAATGCATAACTTGAGTTAATTAATTAAATAAAAGATATTTAATTAATAAATGCATACATGCATATGAGTTAGAACTAGTTAATCGACTAGTTGTGACGGAGAGTCTTCTTGCAGAGATGATCAGCAGTTAAATTTAGAGATAACTTGAGAACTAAAAATAGATCTTGAGTTAGAAGGTGAGTGAATGATTTAGATAACTGAATGATAGAGGAATGTGACACAAATGAATTAAATGTGAATTTAATTCAACATTCGAAAATAGAAGATTTAATTAAATAAATAAAGATAATTTATTTAATTTGACTTTCGAAAAGGGTGGAATTGAATAATTAAATAATAAATATTTAATTATAGTTGAAAAGGGGGTTAAATGAATAATTAAATAAAGATATTTAATTATAGTTGACATATGATAAAAATAGGGTTTAATTAAATAATACATTATTTAATTATGAAAGAGGATTTAATAAGTTAGCGACATAATTAAACAAATATAATTTATTTAATTAATCAAGTTGAATAAAGATTAATGATGAATTAATGAATTAATTAAAAAGGGGTATTTAATTAATAGAGGAAATATGTGTTAGAAAGGGTAATAAAAAAAATAGACATTATTTAATCATGATCATGGACTATAGAAAATTATGTCGATTATGTACTCACAGACCTAGACCAATTTTTGGTATCTACAGTTTGCCCCTCTTTGATACAATGTTGGTACAGCGTTGTGTCAAAGAAAATATGCTCTGATTGTGCCTTAGCGTGAAACGGGTTAGGGTATGCCCCAGTGAAAGGGAGAATGACGAGGAGGTAGTGGTATACCCCCTCGAGAGGATAGGCAGGTTTGAAGAACATGAGTGTGCTCTCGAAATGGATAGATAATGGTGGTGAAGATGCAAAAAAGAAGAAATATTAGCATGGATGATTACAGAATGCTAGTAAAAAACAAATTAAGTTTGATTGATTGAAAAAAAGACATAATCTTCGATATATTGCCAAATATGCTATACTTGTTTGTTATCATCATTGGGCGGGACATGACACAGATGGATAGTACACACTATGATATGAGATAGACCATAGTGTACAAAGTTATCCACTTGTGAAAAACAGACAATTGTAGACAAGGAGTGTCTTAACTCAGACTAAGGACAAAATGCCCCAGTCGTTTGGTCAAGACAAACCACAGACAGCAGACAAATAAAAGACGGGTCATGAGACGTCATTGATCCTCTAAATCCTTGATAGGACATCCTTGAGGAAACTAGTAACATGATTGAAAAACCAATGTTAAAAAGACAGTTGAAAGATAGCAGCCAAAGAAAAAGAATCCTGAGACGTCGTTGCTTCTCTAAATCCTTCAAGGGACATCCTTGAGAAAGCTAGTAACAGGATCTTGCACAAATTGATAAAAGGATAAGACAAAATAAGATATAAAGTCATAAAGCCAAATAAATGTATTCGCCAAAACTTGATCTTGTGGGATTGTTTGATGTTGATGTTTGACATAGCGTAATGTGAGAGAATGACACATACCGCATAAGATGTTGAGTCTGGTTTCGACTTGGTGACTTTTGTATAAGGCATGACAAAGCCTGGTTTCAGTAAGACACATGTCGTATAAGACGTTGGAGTCTGATGGCGTTGAGGTGACAAGCCACATGAGACTATGACAATTTGATGACGTATGTTGACAAGAAAGATATATCTTGCTAAGACATAGGTTGATCGCTTTGACAATGTGTTTGATATTGACTTGATGACTGTTGAGATGTTTTTCCTTGTTGTTGCATGACTTGTTTTGATTCCTTGACTGATAAAATGTGTGTGTAGATAGTGTTTGACATGAAATGATACCTTAAACTATGATATGCAACTTGTGTGATAGTGATTGTGACTGAACCCTATTGGACTGACCTAGTGTTGTCTTGGGAGCTCATCAATTGATTAGCCTTGCCTATGTTGTACACGCAGAGACCTCGTAGTTCAACACGACCAATGAATTTGAATATACAAAGCGTCATGATTTAAATGTGTGTGATACATGACAAACCTAGACTGACTGACCTAATGCCTCGGGGCACATCGATTGATGGCCTTGCCTACGTCCCATTCGCAGAGGCAACGTAGTTCGACTATGTTTACGACTAACTTAACAAGACCGACTTGACATGATTGAATAGACATGACTGACTTGATATGATTGACTAGACATGATTGACTTGACATTGGTTTTGGGATTTTCTGACACGTTTTTGATTTTTTTGGATTTTTGGAGTTTTCTAATGTTTTTGGGATTTTTCAGGACATTTTTGATGGTGTGACGTTATGTACAAAGTGTTAGGGCACAAAACAAAGATTTTCCCCCAGTTGGGAATATGATTTGGAAGATGGAGTGGGTAATATGACGGAATGGAATTTGATGTCAATCGTTCCAAATGATGGATAGGACAACCATTTATTATGAGTGATGGTGAAAAAGTCTGATTAGAATGATGGTAGACGGAAGAGTGAGCTTGACTACACATGGTGCATATTTGCCAGGTTTTCACCATGGTACTTATCCATAGCGCCACCGAAGCGGTTTTCACTAGTGGACAGATTTATTTCTCTTTATTTTATTTATTTTTTCTAAATTTTTTTTGGTGTTACAAAGACACCTGTTTGCCAGGTTTTCATCAAAGTAAACATTTTTTTTGTTTTTTCATTTTTTTTGTATTTTCCATATTAAAACATGGATTCTCGGAGACTTAAGCGTAGAACCTCTTTAGATGTAGACTGTTGATAGGGGACAAAAGCGGTTTTCCTTCAGGAGTAGAGAGTTGGTACGCTCCTGATCCAAAGGCTTATGTGACAATATAGGGCCCCAACAGTTAGGTTCAAACTTTCCTAGTTTCTCGCGTTCAGCTCGGTTCTTAGGATTCTCCATTAATACCAGGTCACCAATGTCAAAGTGTCTATTGAGAACCTTCCTATTGTAACTATGACGAAGATGATTTTGATATGCTTGTAAATGATCTAATGCTTTATGTCTTCATTCATCCAGCAATTCTAGCTCTTGTAACCTAGAGACACGGTATTCTTCATCGTCGATATGACCCTTCAAGGATACCTGTAGAGAAGGTATTTCAACCTCAATAGGTAAGATAGCTTCGAACACAAATACAAGGGAATATGGAGTGGCACCAGTGGGAGTACGTATGCTTGTGCGATAAGCCCATACGACAGGATTAAGCTGTAGGTGCCAGTCATGACCAACGTCATTGACAATCTTCTTAAGGATTCTGACAATAGTTTTATTAGATGCCTCAGCTTGGCCATTACCTTGTGGGTAATATGGGGTGGAGAAATGGTGTTTGATGTGGAATTCTTCACATAAATGGTGTACTTCTTGGATCTTGAATGGGCGGCCATTGTCTGTGATTTTGGATTGAGGCACACCATACCGACAAATGATATAGTTTAGGATAAACTTAGATATTTGTGTGCCGGTTATGTATGTCATGGGGATGGCTTCGATCCATTTGGTGAAGTATTCGGTGGTAGTGATGATGAATTTGTGGCCATTGGATGATGAAGGGTGTATCTTACCTATGAGGTCAAGTCCCCATTGGGCGAAGGGCAATGGTGAAGTAATTGGATGAAGCTCTTGCGTTGGTGCTCTTATCAAGTCTCCATGTATTTGACATTGTCTACATTTCTTTACAAAGACATATGAATCTTTCTCCATTGTAGGCCAATAGTAACCTAGTCGCATAATCTTATGGGCTAGAGTGGGACCACTCGAATGAGATCCGCATATACCCTTGTGTACCGCTCACAAAGTTGTTTGTGCTTCCTCAGCATCGAGACATCTCATTAGGGCATTATCTAAGGTACCTCTATACAGGGTTTCTCCAATGATGCTGTACTTAGCTGACTTTCAGATGAAGGTTCGATGTTGGTTATTTGATAGGTCTTGAGGTAGGGTTTGGTCAGTGAGGTAATTGAATATGTCTTTATACCAAGGAGACGTAGGACCAACAATGGTACACATTATCACAGTATCAGGGACATCATAAGCAGGGATCAAAAGTTGTTCAACCAGAAACTCGAACTTAGGCACATTACTTGGAATATCCAACAAGGACCCCACAATTTCCATTGCATCTGCAGCTCTATTTTGGATACATGGTATTTGTTGAAAAGTTATGTCATTGAAATACTGTTTGAAACTATCAGCCATCCTCTTATAAGGTGCAAGCTTCTCATCCTTAGTCTCGTAATCATCATTCACCTATCGGATTACCAATTGAGAGTCGCCAAAGACATGTAGGCTCTTAATGTTCCATTGAGCTGCCATTTTTAAACCTGTCACTAAGGCTTCGTATTCTGCTATATTATTGGTACAAGGAAATGCAATCTTGAATGATTTAGGAATGGTATCACCTTGAGGTGTGACAAATAAGATACCAGCCCCTGAACCACGATTTGTATGTGATCCATCAAAGTACAGTTTCCACTCAGTTTTAACGTCAAGGTTCAAGAGAAATTCATCTGGAAAATCTGCTACTAATGGATGATCTGCCTTTATAGGTGCGTCTACTAGTTGATCTGCAATGACTTGTCCTTTTATTGCCTTTCTTTTGACATACTGAATGTCATACTCACTAAGTATCATAACCCATTTAGCCAATCGGCCTGTTAAAGCTGCCTTACTTAGGAGGTATTTAAGTGGATCAATTTTTGCAATCAACATTGTTTGTCGATTGAGCATATAGTGCCTAAGTTTTTGGGTAGCAAAGACTACCACAAGACAGGTATGTTCTATGTTGTTGTAATTCAATTCATAGCCCACTAAGGTTCGACTGATATAATAGACCGCTCTCTCATGACCTTGATCATCGTGTTGTGCGAGAAGAGCCCCTAATGTTGACTAAGTTGTTGAGATGTAAAGTATCAATGGTTTTCCTTCTGTAGGCAGCATTAGGACTGGTGGAGTAAGCAAATAGTCCTTGATTTGTTGGAAGGCCTCTTGACATTTAGGTGTCCACGCAAATGGCACTCCTTTCTTGAGTAAATGCTGAAACAAATGTATTTTATCCGCCAGTTGTACTATGAAATGCCTAATGGACTGTAATCTCCCCTCTAGGGTTCTGAGTTGACCAATGCTGGTTGGAGGAGGCATTTCTATGATAGCTCTTACCTTCTCTGGATCTATTTCAATTCCTCTGCGAGAGATGATATACCCTAACAGCTTCCCTAATTTGACTCCAAAGACACACTTCTTCGGATTTAGCCTGACATTGTAATTTTCTAGTCTCTGGAATATCTTGTCTAACACCATAAAATGATCTTCCCTTGTTTCTGACTTGGCTATAATATCATCTACAAAATCTTCCATGAATGTATGTACAAAGTCATGAAAAATCATAGTCATTGCTCGTTGGTAAGTGGCTCCTGCATTCTTAAGGCCAAACGGCATAACATTCCAATACTATGTGCCCCATGGACATGTGAAATCCATTTTATGTTGATCTTCAGGTACTATCTTTATCTGGTTATATCCAGAGAAACCATCCATGAGGGATAGCACCTCATACCCTAGAGTAAGGTCTACTATCATGTCGATATTTGGCAACGGGAAGTCATCTTTAGGACATGCCTTGTTGATGTCTCTAAAGTCAGTGCAAATACGAATGCCCCCAGTTGGCTTAGTCACTAGTAAAAGATTCGATATCCAATCTGCATAGTCTATTGTCCTTATGAATCCCACATCCAAAAGTTTCCTAAGTTCTACCTTGACCAATAGAGAAATTTGTGGATGCATCTTCCGTAGTTTTTGTTTGACTGGTTTGATACCTGGTTGTAGTGGTAAATGATGCATATTAGATCTGGATCCAGCCCAGGCATGTCAGCATACGACCATGCAAAGTTTACTTGCCTCTTCTTGAAGAAGTATTTGAACTCATGTTGTTCAATTTTTTCTAAGGAAGCTACAAAATATACTATCCGAGGATTCTCTTTTGTACCTATGTTGACTGCAATAGCCTCTTCCACTAGCATGGGTGACTTTTCTTGTGCAATGGGGAGAATATTTAAACCTCTATCCTCGGGTGCCTCAGAGAGGTTTTCGCCCTCGGATACGTCCTTTATTTTGAATTTTTCTTCGTCCAAAGGTACCTTTCGATTTTCACCTAGGGACTCATCATTTTTATTTTCATTTTCATTTTTGCAACTAGAGGTGTAAATAGACTCCCTGAAATATGCTTTATCGTACAAGTCTATGGTAAAACTTGCCTTATGATCCCCTCTAGGTATGCCTTCTCTAAGTCCCATGAACTCAGCAATTGCTTTGTCGTTCTCAAATGTATCTATGATAGGTGTACCTTGTTGATTCCAGTCAATAAGTTCGGGATATACAAGGGGCATGTCATCATCAGAATTTGTAAGGGTGGCTACTGACAAGGTGAATATGGAATGGTTGACATGGTCGCAGAAGTTTTGGACTAACTCCTTCTTGTTCTTCCTCCTAGGGGTAGGTGTATTCTGTTGTGGGACAATGGTGATTGCAGATTCGTTAGAAGATGGCTTGTCAGGTGCCCAAGATGCATGTTCAAATGTTTCCCAATAATAGTTCTCTTGCCATTCTGCTTTGGACAAGTGTTTCTTAGGACGAGGACTAGACTGTTTTGGTACAGGTTTCACATTGATGTCCAACTCTCCAAATAAGGCATGTATGTTCATAGTACTAGTAGATGAGAGGGACTCCTATTCACCATCACTTAAGTAAGGGGATTCATCATAGACTGGAGGTTTGTCGTAAACTGGAGGTGTATCAGAAACTAGGGGTTTGTCGTAAATAGGGGGTTTGTCGCAAACTAGGGGAAGCGGATCATGAGATGTCTCGATGTCTGGGTAATCATTCAATTCCTCTTGAAACGTTGACGAGGTACCAGGAAACCCAATTCTAAGCGGTTGACACCCTAGCCCTAGATATTTTGGTCATGGGTAGACAGTAATCGGTTTTGTCCTTCCATTTTGATATAGTCCTAACCCACTATGCCTGTCATAGCCTTCCTTTTGCATTATCTTGAATCCTTTTCCATATTGGTCCTTGGCTATTTGAATAGACAGGGAGGGGTATTCATGTTCTTCTTGATACAACCAAGAATCAGCTTGATCCACAATTTCTTCACTTAACTCTCCCCATTTTGTCAATTTCATTGTAGGGGGAACATGAAATGTGACCATAGACTATGTTCTATCCGCCATGGGTAGGCCATATGCCTTAGGTGGAATCAGTTCAGTAGCACAGTATGATGCCTTTATATTATATTCGCCACAACCTTTCTCTTAGATCTGAAGTTTTGGAGTGGATGATGGTGGTTTGAATGAAATGGACTTAGTGAGGTGTGATGAGTCAACGTATTGGGATAGAGTGGATGATGAAGCCAGTTGATTAACAGGCACTTGTCAATGTGGAAGATCCCTTAGGCTTGTACAATACTAGAAAGGATCTGGATCACCATCAATGGTGATCTCTGTGCCATTATAGGGGAACTTGAGACATTGGTGGTATGTTGAAGGTACAACTTTCACTGTGTGTATCCAAGGTCTACCTAACAACAAGTTGTACGAAAGGGTGAGATCCAAGACTTGGAAGTTGGTTTTCATGATTGATGGGCCAATTCGAATAGGGAGTGTGACAACTCCTTTGGACGATCTTTCCTCATCATCGTAAGCCTTGATGACTATAATTTTAGAGGTATCTACACAGTCTTCCGAGAATCCTAATGCCTTAACCAATTTAAGGATACACAGGTTCAAACCTGCTCCTCCATTTACCAAGACTCGTTGGACTTTGTTTTGATGGACTAAGACTTCAAGATGTAAGGGGTCATTATGATCTGACTTTTCAGTTGACTAATCTTGTTGGGAAAATGTAGCATGATGCGAATTGGTCAAATATCCCACCATCTCTTCGAAATGATTGACATCCAAGTCTGTGGGAATAGTTGTGTTCTATAGAGCTTTGTCAAGAATGGATCGATGCTGAGGTGATAAGGTCAACAATTCCAAGATAGATATTTGCACGGGGGTTTTACTCAATTGACCGAGAAGGTTGTACTTGAACTTGGAATTTTGCATAGATGGCTCGGAAGAAGGACCAGGAATAGTAATCTTAGTTCTGCATGTGTTTACATTACATTTTGGATGGTTCTTAATGGTGAAAGTATTGACATTATCGTTTGCATCTCAGATGTGGTTTATGATCGTTCCTTTACCATAGTCATACTTGGTATTGTTATAGTTGGCTGATGGATTATTCTGGGGTCCTGAACTGGAGGCCTTTCCTTTTGTGTGGTCATGTAAGGGGTCCGTGAAGACCTTATGATCACTGTTCTTAGTGTTTTTCTGCCCACCAACCTCTATGGTTCCATTTTCAACAAATTCTTGTATGATGTTCTTTAATTGGGGACATTGTTGGAGGTTGTGCCCTTTTGTTCGATGATAGTCATAGAAAGCGTTATCGACCCACCATGAAGGTTTGAACTATCCAGGATCATACTCTCTTGGTTCTAAAGGTTTGATAAGATTATGTTTGACCAATTCTTTGAAGACTACCTCAATTGGTTGCCCTAAAGGTGTAAATTCTCGCGTTGGAAATCTCCTTTGTTGTGGTCTTTGCTATTGTGAATTCTGGACATAGTTAGCCATTTGATCTGGACTGTTCATCATGTCTATTTGTTGGTTGTATCCTCTAAGTGTGATGATTAGTCCAGTATGTATGTGTTTAGGATCAACTATGTTGTCATTCGTGACATTCTTGTTCCTAGACTAGAACTTGTTTCTATCATTCGACACATTTTGATGTTGGACAATCGGGCTCTTACCTGGTACTTTGATTTCGCCTTTGTCAATAAGGCCCTTTTCAAGGATGATCCCCTTTTGTACCAAGTCAATGAATGAAGTGCAACAGTGTACTCCTAAGTCACCTCTCAGTTTGGGGTTGATGTTGTTGAGGAAGATAGTGACCTTTTGTTTTTCAGGTATTTCGATGGGACAACGGCTAGCTAAACTTCTCCATCTATGGAAGAAAGTGATGAAGGTCTCACCATCTTCCTGTGTTGTGTGGCACAAGGTTGCTATGGTTACTTTGTTGTCTATGTTAAAGGAAAAATGTTCGACAAACTTTTCAGCCAATTCCACCCAGGATCGTATACCATATGGCAATTTGGAAAACCATTCCAACGCTATCCCTATGAGGGTTCGTGGAAATAGGCACATCAACTAAGTGGGGTCATACGATATGTCCATGCATGCCGTTGAGAATTCTCTAATATGCTCTAAAGGATTCTTCCTCCCATTATACTTAGGAAAATTTGGTATAATGTATCCATGGGGGAAAGGTGTCATATAGAGTGCTTTGTCGAATGGACATGGACATAAGTCTTGTGCTAATATAGTTCGTTTGCCTGACATAGACATGTCATCCATCTTTTGTTGTAGAGTCTGCATTTGGTTTTGAAGGATGTCGACTTGTGTCAAGGACATGGTGTTCGTGTTATTTGGATCAATGTAGATGTTCTGATACGCCATGTTTTGTGACAAGTTATGATTGGGTGAGGGGATATATCCTGTCCAAATATTTTGATTCGGGATAGAGATATTCCCTATCTGAATGGTTTGATTTGGTATAGGAATGCTTCCTGTCTGAATTGTCTGATTTGGAATAGGAATGCTTCCTATCTGGATTGTCTGACTTGGTATAGGTACATTTCCGCCAACCTTGGTTCTCTTACTACTCGTGTTGGTTCCAAAGGGGTTGGAGGAAGTTGCCCCCGCAGTGAATTGTAAACCTTGTGTTATGTTAAAAGGAGTTGTGTTTACAATTGACGATCTTTGTGTTGGTATACGTGTTGGTATCGCTGAGGTTATTTGGGGAATAGAGACAATAGATGTCGTAGTTTGTGTTGGTTGAGTTGACTATGTTGTCAAAGAATGGACATCAAATCCTGGAGGTAGTGTGGCACCTTCTATTAGCAATTTTGCTAAGTAGAGTTGTGGATCGTTTAGCAAACACTCATCCATGAAGGATGCAAACTCAGGATCCTAAATTGCTGCATCTATGTCTTCTATATAAATTTGCCCATGTGTGTCTCTAGTGACATGTTTTTCAAGCAAAGGCTTGTGTGGACGTTTGCTTCTTGATGGTTGGTTTCCGAATAGATTGATGAATTCATTGGGGTTTGTCATTGCTTTGTATTTCTTTTTGGACCTTGTTTCAACCATGAAAAAGTTGCTCAAAATGGGTAATGCACACTATGTCTAAAAACTGATATGACCTATGTCTATGTTTTTGGATTTTTTTAACAATAAGGATGTTGCTAAAGATCTAAAATGACGTATGAGAGGACAGACAATATGCAAAATTATAAGTGGACTAATGATGATAAATGAGTCTAAGATGGGTATAATCTACCGCCTAATGGAATAAATGCATGAAAAAGTTTGTTTTTTACCAAGGAACCTAATTGTATGACAAGGACAATATGACAAGGTGAATTTTCCAAAGATGAGGAAAGTTATCGATCTGTGATATGCAATTTCCTAGTGAATACCTATATGCATGCAACTTATGATGACTGTGGCAAAGACGTTTACTATGACTAAGACGTATATGACACCTAATGACAGTAGCTAAGACGTATATGACACCTAATGATGGTAAAGTAAGATGTATATAACACCTAATGATGCAAGGTCTTTGAGAAAAATTTAACAGTTTCTAATCCAAGGTTGATCCTCAGAACCTATAGCAAATAATGTTTCGGACTCAGCTTGCGATTTTTGATATTTTTTGTTGATAGGAAAATGTGGTTCACCAAACAGTTGTGGTTTTTCCTCTGACAGATGCGATTTTTCTAACAGTTGCGATTTTCCTTCTAACAAATGTGATTTACTAGGACACATGCGGTTTTTAAACTAACATATGCGGTTTGCGTGCACACATGCAACTTAGAATGTGACAGTTGCGACTCATGATATGCAGACCATGAAAAGTGAATTTTTGACAGACAGATGCGGTGTTTCCCCTAACAGATGCGACTCGCTATGACACATGCAGCGTTTAAACTGACAATTGTGACTCTGTTTTCTGACAATTGAATTTTTCTCGAAAGTTGTTTGACTGACTTTGTTTGTTTGATCAAGATTTTGACGAATACAACAAAGAGAAAACACAACAATCAATGTATCTTCCGTTTTTATGATGTAAGGACTGTTAAGACTCGAAAACATGTACAACCTAGGCTTTTAGGACAGTATTTGTTGAATTCTTACTTGGATTTTTCTAGCTATGCACATTCAAGGCAGATGACTAGTAGCTTGACCCCATTGGCTCCCCTCCATGACACTCACTTATACGAGGCAACCAAGCTACTATACCCATGAAACTCCCATGGCATACATGTCACCTCAACACAAGAACCGTAAATTTGTAAGACGGCTTCACACGTTATACACCTGTTGCGCAAACAAATAGATAGGATTTTCGTAACTCTACAACAAGGTGTTTAATAAGGGCATTCCATTCGTGGGACACTATCCAACATTGGCAAGAGTCCATTTCTGTCCATCTCGTCGGAATAGTGTGCATGATTCTTTATATGCCGACTGGAAGTTACTTGGCTTTAGCGTGCTACTAGTCTAAGTCGTCTTGGGGTGAGTAATTTTTCCCACCAAGACAAGCCCAAGTTCTAGGGTCAGCAACCATTTCTCTTACACCTAGGATCGCATGACTATGCAAGGGGAGATGATACTTCAGTGTACTGAATTGTAAGGGTTTACAAATATGTGCAAAGCACCAAACAAAGAAGACAGTGGTTCTTTTTATTCCAAATGATGATTTTCTATCTATCAAACACAAAATTCATTTTAATCCCACATGACGATTATCTATCTACCAAACAAAAGCTTATTTAAATAAATTAACACAAAGGCATTAGGTCCTGCATGCAATTTATCAGTAGTTCATGGTCTTCAGCTTTCGTCCTGTAGAAAAATTGTCTTAGGTTTGTAAATGTCTTCAAAGCTTTGTCCTGCAAAAACTATGTTATTCCCCCTTAACACAATTGAAATCAACCATTAGCGAAAATCATAACAAATTCAAAAGCAAAAATGAAAATATGGATGCACGGAAATCAATAAAAAATATGAAAAAGTTTTACCAGGCAGATGCGGCTTTTTGAGCCACAGATGCAGTTCGACTGTTGACAAGCGGATGCGGCTTATGAAATTTTTGACAGGCAGATGTGGTTCATGATGACAGATGCGTCGTTGTTTTTGACAGATGCGGCTCGAAAATACAGATGTGTCATTTCCCTTAAAAAATGCGGTGCGCCGTATAGAAATCTGCAAAAAAATAGAAAACAAAAAACAGAAAAAAAATGGAAAAATGAAAAATAGATGCACGGATTTTGAAGTGGATTTCACGTCAGGTTCACCAAATGTAACATTTAGAATAATTCTATGATAAGATCTGCAGCTAGAACAAACAATTGTTAATCCTAATCTAAATCAAAACTAATCTAAAAATCTAACAATAAAGAATGAATATGAAAACATGATAAAAACTAAACAAACTGAACTGATCTCACCGAATATGCATTCATCCCTTCGAATTATCTCTATTTCTCTTCTCCATTTTTCCTTTTTAGTATTCTTGCCCTCAGATTTCTATGTTTGAATGCAAGTATAGTTGTGTTGAATGTCTAAGCAAAATATCGAAGAATGGTCTCTTCTCAAAAGTATGTGATTTCGGGAGGAGGAATAATGATTATGAGAGGCCATTTTATAGATTTTGTGTTTTCGAACAATCGGCTCAGATTGAAAGAGAGATCGACAGACAAGATTGATGAATTCCATGCGATGTGAGTTTTGTCACAGATAGAACGTGAGTTAGAGCATGAGTCAGGAAAGACTAAAAATAGAACAAGATCTTAATCTTCATTTAAGAATCTTCGAAAATAGAAGAAATAGACTTTGAATGTCAAAGACAAAGTGAGAACTCGAAGATGAGGAATTCGAATGCATAACTTGAGTTAATTAATTAAATAAAAGATATTTAATTAATAAATGCATACATGCATATGAGTTAGAACTAGTTAATCGACTAGTTGTGACGAAGAGTCTTCTTACAGAGATGATCAGCAGTTAAATTCAGAGATAACTCGAGAACTAAAAATAGATCTCGAGTCAGAAGGTGAGCAAATGATTTAGATAACTGAATGATAGAGGAATGTGACACAAATGAATTAAATGTGAATTAAATGTTAATTTAATTCAACATTCTAAAATAGAAGATTTAATTAAATAAATAAAGATAATTTATTTAATTTGACTTTCGAAAAGGGTGGAATTGAGTAATTAAATAATAAATATTTAATTATAGTTGAAAAGGGGGTTAAATGAATAATTAAATAAAGATATTTAATTATAGTTGACATATGATAAAAATAGGGTTTAATTAAATAATACATTATTTAATTATGAAAGAGGATTTAATAAGTTAGCGACATAATTAAACAAATATAATTTATTTAATTAATCAAGTTGAATAAAGATTAATGACGAATTAATGAATTAATTAAAACGGGGTATTTAATTAATAGAGGAAATATGTGTTAGAAAGGGTAATTAAATAATTGACATTATTTAATCATGATCATGGACTATAGAAAATTATGTCGATTATGTACTCGCAGACCTAGACCAAATTTTGGTGTCTACAGGTTATACATTCTGTAAGCTTTGGACTCTTCACTATAGCCCATGAAGATGAACTTTTCAGCCTTGTCATCCAACGTTTTCCTCTTCTCTTTTGGCACAAGTGTATATGCTACACACCTAAACACTCTCAAGTGCTCAACCATCCACTTGCATTTTGTCCATGCCTCTTGTGGAATCTTGTCACAAACTGCCTTTGTAGGTCTTCTATTAATGAAATATACTGTTGCTGCTATAGCTTTATCCCAGAAATCATTTGGGAGTATCTTGGCTTTAAACATACTTCTTGCCATCTCCACAATAGTTTTGGTTTTCCTCTTAGCCACTCCATTTTACTATGGAGTATAGACTGCTATTAGCTCCTTCTTAATGTCACGTTTCTTGCAAAAATTCACAAATTGATTGGAGGTATACTCTCCCTCTCTATCTGACCTTAGGACCTTGATGAAATGTCCACTCTCTTTTTAAGCATGAGATTTAAACACTTTAAACTTGTCAAATGTTTTAGATTTATGTTGTAAGAAATAAACCCATGTCTTACAACTGTAGTCATCTATGAAGGTCATAAAATATTGACTCTTACCAATAAAAATTGTTTGCATAGGGCCACACAAATCAGTGTTCACCAGCTCCAATGATGCACTTGCCCTTCTAGAATTGTCCGATTGAAAGGGCTGCCTATGTTTCTTGCCTAAAATATAGGCTTCACATCTACCACTAGGCTCTACAATGGTTGAAAAACCTCCAATCATACCCTTCTTTGACAAAATATTTAAACCAGCATAGCCTAAGTGTCCATACCTAAGATGCCAAAGTTTAGAAAGGTCTTGAATGACTGTCTTGAAGGCTGCTTGCTGCAATACTGTTGTACATTTTCCATGTCTGAGGGTTACATCTACAAATTGAGTTGAGAAACACCTCTCTAACCTCAAAGGAAATATTTAGTTTTTTGTCATTGCATTGCTGAAATTATTTTCTTACTTCCATCCTTCTCATAAATAATGCATTCACCCTTTTCCATCAACACTTTGTAGCCTTTTTGATCAGCTATCCAATATTCATGAGATTGTGCTTTATACCAGGGGTAAAATATGCATTGTCAATCTTCTTCTTTTCACCTTGCTTGGTACAAAACATAATAGACCCTTTTCCCACAACTGGAACTATTTCATTGTTCCCTTTTTTAATTTCAGAATTGACATTTTTATCAATGAAAGAAAATAAACTCTCATTACCACTCATGTGGTTGCTACATCCACCGTCTAAAAAACCATACCTCATCACTACCATGCAAAGCAATGTTGAACATGATGAAGGCTTTTTGCTGATTACTTTTAGCCACTTTTTCATCAACCACATTTGCACTTTGCTTGGACTGATCACGTTGCCTTTTCAAGCACTCACTTGCATAATGACCAAACTTATGGCAATAATAACATTTGACAGACCCTTTTCCCACAACTGAAACTATTTCATTGTTCCCCTTTTTTATTTCAGAATTGACATTTTTATCAATGAAAGAAAATAAACTCTCATTACCACTCATGTGGTTGCTACATCCATCATCTAAAAACCATACCTCATCACTGCCATGCTCAGCAATGTTGCACATGATGAAGGCTTTTTGCTAATTACTTTCAGTCACTTTTTCATCAACCACATTTGCATTTTGCTTGGACTAATCACGTTGCCTTTTCCAGCACTCACTTGCATAATGACCAAACTTATGGCAATAATAACATTCAACATTTCTCTTGTCGCACTTTTGACTCGAATTATTCTTCTTGGCTTGTCTAGAGCTAGACAAAGAACTATTTGCTCCCTCTTGGGTATGTGCTCATCCTAAACTATCTTCTCCAACACTTCCACATCCAGATCTACCTCTACCTCTGCCTCTTGAGCTTAGTTCAGAGTTGTTTGTACCTCTCCCCATGCCTCTTGCATTGGCTTGAGCTTTGAAACCTTGCTCATGAAAATAATTTGCAAACCTGTTTAGACGCTACTCATGGGTGTAGGGAACCCATCAACTCATTAGTGGTCAATGTTGAGAGGTCATTTGCCTCTTCAATGGCAATCACTACTGCGTCCAACTTTCTAGGTAAACTTTTGAGGATTTTTTCACAATCCTTTGCTCTTCAATAAATTCTCCATTCATTCTCAACTGGTTTATCAAACTAGAGATTCTTGTGTGAAAGTCTGAGATAGACTCATTGTCCTTCATTTGGAGAGTCAAAATTTCTTCAAAACATATGGAGCTTCACCAATCTAACTTTATTAGTCTCTTTGTAACTAGTTTGCATGATTTCCCAAACTTCCTTTACATAGTTAGCTGCTGCTATTTTGGAAAAAAATGGTCTTTGTCAAGGTTTCTTCAATCAGACTCAATGCTTTTGCATCTTTCCTCCTTGTCTCCTTCAACCGGGTCTTCTGATTGTTTGTGAGAGTTACATATACTATTGGATTAATCACATCATTGAACCCATTGATCACAAACTCCCACAAATCATTTGTAACCATTATGGTCTTTATTTTCTTTGCCCAAACATCACAGTTTTATCCATTGAATGGTGGTGGTTGCTGCCAATCCTTACTCTCTTCTCCAGCCATGTCTCCAACAAAACAAACTTTAAACACCCAAAAAATAAATGTCTAACTCACTCAAGACTAGGTCTTTTTGGCTCTGATACCAATCTGAAGGGAACTTTCTAAATCTCAAACACATATAAAATGTAAAGAGCTACTGCTCTATTTCCTAATCAACTGAGAATACCAAAATAAAATGCAGAATAACAAAACAAACTGATTAGAGACACATTTGTTCATGCAAACTTTTGTTTGTTCTTTTAACTCATAAAATAACAATTACAAAATGATTTCTTAACTCAAAACTACAAAATACTTTGACAACAATCTCGAGTTGCACACACACACTTACAACAATCAGGGGCTTCTCAGAGTTCTCTTTTTTTTTCCTTTATCTGGAGCTATCTACTACTCCCTGCATAGACTCCAACTATTTGTAGTTATTTAGAGCTATTTGTTGCTCCCTACACACACTCTAGCTATTTGTAGCTATTTTCTACTCCCTACACACACAGAACAATCTGGAGCTATCTATTGCTCCCTGCACAAACCTTGCTCTTCATTCTCAAAACATTCTTTGTTGTTGTTGTAACTTCTTCTTCTTGCAACTTATTGTTGCT
The DNA here is from genome assembly GCA_007115665.2 of Sequoiadendron giganteum. Taxonomy (NCBI): domain Eukaryota; kingdom Viridiplantae; phylum Streptophyta; class Pinopsida; order Cupressales; family Cupressaceae; genus Sequoiadendron; species Sequoiadendron giganteum. The sequence continues at coordinate 390,652,336 of CM021100.1, forward strand.
TTCTAACTGTAGACACCTAAAAATGACCTAGACCTGCGAGCACTATTTTACCACTTCCCATCCTAGCATAATTGTAACATTTGAATTATGTCCCTAACCCACATTCAACTATTAATTAAATAATTCATGATTATTTAATTAATTCATAAACTTTCATTCTTCATGATTATTAAATAAATAAATCTTATTTATTTAATTTAATATGTCACTAATTGTGAAAATCTTCTCTTAATTAAATAAAGTCATCAATTTATTTAATTAATCTTCATCATTAATGTCCTCCTAATTATTAAATTAATATATTTTAATATATCAATTTAATATGTCACTAATTGTCAAAATCTTCTCTTAATTAAATAAAGTCGTCAATTTATTTAATTAATCTTCATCATTAATGTTCTCCTGATAATTAAATTAATATATTTTAATATATCTATTTAATATGTCACTAATTCCCAAATCCTCTCTTAATTAAATAAATTCATTTATTTATTTAATTGATTAACTACTTCTTCTAAATTAAATAATTATTTTAATTATTTAATTGTGGCATGTGACACCTTGTTATTTTTAAATAAAACAAATCATTTAAAAATATCTCACATGGTTAACTTTTCTTCATTTAGTAATTAATTCCAAAAATCAATTACTTGTTATCTCACAAAATCTCTATTTTGAATTAAATTAATTCAAAATGGAATTATTCCTCTACAAATCAAGTAATTTCCAAAATTATTGATTTTCTAAAATTTCATCTTCTTGTCTTTTGATTTTCTTACTAATTTCATCTCCACTGTCACATTCAGTCTGGATTTAATTCATTTAATTAAATCTTATTTACACCTATGGGTATTTTACCCTAACCTTAATTAGGGTTGCCTTATTGAATCTTGACCTTTGATTCTAGGGTATTCTTCAATCTCTCATCTTGTCCATTCATTCAAGATTGCATTTTCTATAAAATGACAATCTTGATTTCATTTTCAGATCCATGATCATTTAATATAAACTTTTATTATAGGCATTCTAGAGATCATAGACTTTATTTACTATTTGCATATTAGAAATTGCTTTCTAGTGTGCATAGTTTGATATTTTAAAATCCTTCAAAAGCATTGTTAAGGCTAGGCATTAGAGAAGTTTGCTCACAAAGAAATCTGAGGGCATTCCATCATTGCAGCAAGACTTGAGAAGGTGCAATGGAAGCAATCATGAATAGAGAAGATTGGTGAGATCATTCCATTTCACTTTATTTTCCTTTTTATATTCTTATGTGTTTCATTGCTTGATATTAAACTAACTTGCAGGTACAGCTAATTGTTTGAATCTTATCTTGCATGATTTTTTAGATCATTACATTGGTGAACCCAACAAGTTTGTTTAACACATTTTTTTGCAGATTTGTTGCTTTTCTTGTTTGTTTTTGTTGTTTTGCAGGTTACAGCCAAGAATTCGCACAAAATCCCGTCATCTTCTTTAGAGCACAGAAAAATGGGCAAATGAAAAATTAAAAAATGATTATCTGGGTTTTGTAGGCCTTGTTTCTAGCTTCCCAAAACTTCAAATGATTTAAAATTTCGTTAAGATTTGAGAAAGTTATTGTCATTTTACTATTTGCTATTTTTTTTTAAATTTTGGTAAAAATTTCGCCTTTTAGAATTATAATCTGGATCCGACGCGACCGCGGCCAATCTTTTTCTTTTTGGGGGGGGTTTAAAATGAACCAATCATAGGGTAGACACACTTAAGGATTAAATTTATCAACCCTAGGGTAGGCATTTTTCAAATTTGGAATTTATCAATCTAGGATAGTCACCACACAAAATTTTGTTGAATTAAAATGAACACCATGTCTGTGTGAAGCAACATCTTCACTTAGATTAGAAAATATTTTTGTTGTGGGATTAAAATTGAACACTTGCTTTGTGTGTTTTGGATAGTAGGCATATGCTCTCCCCTTTACTGGGTGATCAAAAAGCTAGACCTATCTTTTCTTTCATACTTATGCATTTATTGTTTTCATACAACCCTTAGAAGGCTTGCCGTAGTGGGAAAAAGTACTCACCCTACGGGAACAACTTAAGTGGGAACAACCAAAGCCAGGTTTTCCAACCCACTATAATCAAAAGCAAGTTGATGATGAAAATCCAACTTGACAGTAGTTGATAGGATAACCATCCCCAAAACCTTTGTTCTAAAGGTTGGGAGGTCTCTCGAGGGAGTATATCCATTGTCACACTGAACAAAAAGACTTACTAAGAACCTAGTGTAGTAGCCAGCCGTGTCAGTAACCAGACATCCTTTCAATCACGGTGCAAGGGGAGGGAAGAATCTCCCTCCAAGACACTCACCATATAATCACCACGGATTGTTTGCTCAGGGGATTCGGTATCCACTTCTGTCACCTTGAGTATGCACCTGGAAAAGACAAAAACATGGGCTCCCTCTAGGGGGTGACAAGGCTGTGTGAGTCAATATGATTTTAAGATGTGGGCTGTGATTGCGAGGATGACCCACTTGACTTTTAAGAATGAGTCTATTTGAACAAGCATTTCATATTTTTTATTTCTGTGTTTGCCAAGAATTCTTAAAAATCTTCAAAGAAATTACAAAATCACAAATTGGAATCGCAAAAACTGGTCAAAAATTACAAAGTGTGTTTGGGTTTTTCCCTAAAAATTGCATATTGCGACGCAAGCGCTCTGCTGCACCGCATTCGACATCTAAAAAACCGCATTCGATCTGATGAGCTGCATTTGAGCCATCAGGAGCCGCATTCGCTCTGTCAAAATGCAATTTGCAATCAGTTAGCCGCATTTGCCATACCAAACCACATTTATTGTCTAAAACACCGCATTTGCCATTTTGCAAAAACAAGTCAAAATCCTACAACGCATCTGCTTTAGTGCACCGCATATGAGACCTTAAACGACGCATTTGCCTATAAATTGGGAAAACATTAATTTTGTCAAAAACCAGCAAGGCACTTGTCCAAGTCATCCATCTTCACATTTTAGTCTTCATCTAGCTTGCAATCCGTCATCCTCATTTTCATAGGAAAAGTCTTAAGTCCTCAAATTTACACCTTTGGGATAGGCAAACTTTCCTTCCTTTGTTAAAACTTTTGTCTCAAAAATACATTATCATTGGACCAAGTCAAAACAAATTAATCCTAAGTCATCGTCCTTTGGTGAGCTACTTCCAACTCATAAGTCTAGTGTGGAAGTCTCACCTTGTCATTTTATCATGTTATCCTTCAAATCAGTCCTTTGACAATCCAAATCGAGACATTTGGCCAAACTTTGAGTGGTTAGAAAACCTTTCCTAAAAATCATTCGACATAAGCCATCCCCTTTTATCACTTTGCATTATCCCTTTGCATAGTCTTAGTCTCATTTCATGCACTATCATGTCTTCAAGTCACGATGACATGCTTGCTAGTCAAATCGAATGCCAATTCAATAGTCAGGGTCACGCACAACTTGCTAGGGACTTCAAAATGCTATACCTACAATTCAAGTCCAAACGCACCTCACCCTCTAGTCCTTCATCCATCCATCCCTCTTACCAACAGTCCAATAGTCCTGGTCCACTATCCATCTACTATCAAGGGTCCCATAACATCATCCATGGAATTGAGTCACAACAAGCTTCCAATAGTCATACCCACCCTAACATTGACAAGGGAAACCAACCCTCCATTAATCCATCCCAAGCCTCCACATCATATCCTAGTCCTTCATCATATGCTAGTCGTCCATCCACGTCATATCTTAGTCCTCCATCCACATCATATCCTTGTCATACATTCATGTCCTACTCTAGCCCATCATCTCTCAACCAAGTACAAAACTCCATGTCCTATCCTATTCTGTCATGCACCAATCCATTTCAAGACAATCCATTTTGTCATGAAAACATATCTAGTCATGGTCTCCAAAGTTCCATCCCATCTCCTAAACTTGAGGATACATGTCAAGAGGCAAGTCCAAAGCACAACATTATAACATCACCTTCATGTCAAGATCAAAGTAGTTCATTTCATGACTCCATCTTTGTGTCCATTCAAGACGTCCTCCTAGACAATAATGGCATACCAAATACACCTATCTTTGGTCAAGAGTCCATCCAAAACCATGTCATTCAAGAGGAACCTATCCTCGATCAAGACACTATTTCCAATCATGACATTCAAAAGGCACCCATCTTTGATCAAGACACTATCTTTGATCAAGAAGTCCAAAATGATCCACTCCTAAACCTCTATGCCATTCACAATGAAATGCTTGAAGATGATTCCATTCAAACTTCAAGTAATGACACTCCCAAAAGTGAGACACTTGCCTCCATGGGACACATAGATGATCTACCACTAGAACAAGAATATTCTAGCATGGACATATTTGAAAATGATCAAGCTATAGCTAAATTCAGTGGGCTCTATGACAATGACCATGAAGACGGTTTTGACATAGACTTGGAAGCACCAACAGAATCATCGAAATCTGACATGTCAGAAAATCAAACTGAAGATATTAATCAAAAATCTGTCCAACATGTCAGTCAAGCTACAACATCCTATCAATTAGGATCATCTATCTTTTTCAGAGCAGGCTTTCTTACAGAGGAGAAGATTTCAAGGACTAATTTCCCCACTAATAATGGGTTAGCATCTTGCTTCCAAAGTAACAAGTATCCCATCGCAAACAAAATTTGTTAGAACTTGCATTATCAGGGAAAAGGATTAGGCCTACACGAGCAAGGAATCTTGGAACCTGTACAAGTTCAAGCACATTATAGACATCAAGGTCTTGGTTATTCATTAGTCAAAAAATCAAAAGACATTAGCGGTCCCTCTTCGATACTGGGGGCAACTTTATCTAGTACAAATGTCAAAATGGGTATCATGAGTAGTCCTTGTCATAAGATTGTAGCCAATACTCCTTCCCTCCACACCCCAAACCATCATTCCATCATGAATAAACCTTCCATTTGGAACCAACAAAAGTCTTACAAAATACAAAATCAAATGTCAAAGGCCATCAAATCAGACAAAAAGTCAAGTGGACAAATGAAGCTAAAATGGATCCCAAAACAAAATGGATCAAGTCAAGAATCAGGCAAAGAAAAGATGCAAAATTAAAAAGTAAATCAAAATATGGAGCCACAGCACAAGAGGATTCCCACATACAATACATGTCCACCTCCATCAAAATGGCCATCAAGAAAGAAATATGAAAATGTTGGTTCCAAACAACATCCTAACCCAACACCCAAAGTTTGGAGAGTAAAAATAGCTACATCCAAACATCCAACCAACCCGTCCACGTCCACCATCATCCATCATAATCGTACATCATCCTTAAAATCCAAACATCCCATGTCAAAAATTCATCGCATCTTGGCAACAACTCTCTATCATAAGGACTCTCATGGCACTCTATCGCGATGTGCGTATTCTGATAAAGCCAACTCTAGTATCGACAAAGATCACAATCACATCAATCAGGTGTATGCAAGCGCTATCATCCTGACAAGGCAACTACTTCAGAAAGGTCACTATTGGCATGTCATGGCACCAGTCTCTACACCGGCATCGTCAAAGGCTTCAGCATAGACAGTGGTCATATAAAGCATTAAGGCTATTCGACAAAAATGCAAAAGTGCAAAAAAATCAAAAATCAAAAAAATTGTCCCTTGATGAAAACCTAGCAAATAGGCATCTTGGTGACACCAAAAAGGAAAAAATTCAGAAAATATCAAAAACAGTGAAGAGAAAAATTTCGTCCAACAATGAAAACCTGGCAAACAGGCGCTTTGGATAAGTACTATGATGAAAACCTGGCAAACAGGCATCATGTGTAGAATAAATCATCTATGTGGACCATTACACTTGGGGCAAGTTGTCTTATCTCCCATGCATTTCCCATGACATCTTTCCATTCATCCATCTTGGCTCTATCATGTTCATCCATTCTTCTACCTACTTTGATTTTGACAAAGACTAAGGCACAAACACAAATCAAACTTTGGAAAACTTTTGACATGTCCATCCTTTGGTCATACACTAGTCAAAAAATACCATGTCATTATCTTCATAGCCTCCTTTTTACTATGAAACATCATCCTTGGAGACCATATGATAATTCTCCTAGTCCAAGTCATCAATCTTTCTTGCCTTATACCTGTCACCCATCTTGGTTTCCCTTGTCAATGGTTTACAAATCCCTCGTCATTCCATCCAAGTCATTTCAAATGCAACAATATGGCACCCTAGCACATTATCCAAAACATTCCTTGGCTTTATCCCTAGACCTGCTACAGACTTTTATACTCTTGTCATAACATTGTCATCTTCACGTTGTTTTGGGATGTGTCCTTCCCACATCAAACAACATTGTCATTTTCACGTTGTTTCGGGATGTGTCCTTCCCACGTCAAACAACGTTGTCATCATCATCATCACCTATCCATCGGTATTCAACTTGGCTAGCAGCAAAATCATGGTTGTCCTTGGATTCATGTGCGTCGACATCATCCACATGCATTTGTCACAATTTTCGTAAAGCATCAAAAAGTCCTAAAAATTACAAAAAGTCCTAAAAAAAGATAAAAATTTGAAAAACGTCTTGAGAAAATACAAAAACATTCAAAAAAGTGTCAAAATCCCAAAAACAGAGACAAAGTCAATCTCTATCTGGTCAGTCCCATTAGTCTCGTCAGTTAATCTTTTGTCCATGTCTGAACTACGTTGTCTCTGCGCATTTGCTACGTAGGCAAGATTCATCTTTGAATCCCCGAGACATTAGGTTAGTCCTTTAGGTTTGTCAAAATAAAATTGTCAGTCAAGCTTGGTCACGTCTTTTAAAATAGTCATTTGAAATGTCAAACATCAAAATCAAGTCCAAATCAGACAACATAAGTAAATCAATTACACAGTCAGCATCAGTCAGCTTGCCAAGACATTGGTCAAAATGTCAATCTCATCACTTTTTGGTCCTCTTCAAGATGTGTCCTTCTTGGATTTGGATCTCGTCAAAGTGTCGTTTGCCTTTTTAGGATGTGTCCTTCCTGACCTCAGGCACCGTCAAACCATTAGAACCATCAAAACTATCAAGCTTTCAAACAATTAATCTTCGACAAACAAACATTGGCAATACAAAGTAAATGACTGTGAATTTTTGGCTATTTTGTCTTATCTTTTTATTGACTTATCTTTTGGTCATGTTACTAGCTACCTCGAGGATGTCCCTTGAAGGATTTAGAGGTGCGACGACATCTCATGACCTATTTTATTTTTCTTTGGCTGATGTTTGTGGATTGTCTTGACAAAAAGACTGGGGCAAATGCGCCTCTAGTATGAGTTAGGACATTCCTTGTCTGCAATTGTCTGTCTTGCAAGTGGATGACCTTGCACACCTTGGTCTATGTCATACCCTGGTGTTTATTGTCCATTTGTGTCATTTTCACTGCCCAATGATGATTCGAGCAACACGTATTAGTACCTTGGCAAATATTGAAAGATTTTAACATGCATTTCATTTTCCACACTAACTTGCATGTCGATATCATAACATTCATCTCTTTCTCTCTAAATATTTCTTCTAGTCCGCGTCATTATCATCCTTATTTATCTTTCCTATACATTTCTTTGTCTCGCCATATTCTAGTCTTCTCATCAATTTCGAGAGCACACTTGTGTTCTTGAAACCCAACTATCCTCTCGAGGGGGCATACCGCTACCTCCTCGTCATTCTTCCTTAACTTATTCTGCACTGGGGCATATTCTAGATTTGTTTTTCTTTGCCATAATGCGACGAGCTGCATTATGACAAAGAGGGGCAAATGTAGACACCTAAAAATGACCTACACCTGCGACCACTATTTTACCACTTCCCATCCTAGCATAATTGTAACATTTGAATTATGTCCCTAACCCACATTCAACTATTAATTAAATAATTCATAATTATTTAATTAATTTATAAACTTTCATTCTTCATGATTATTAAATAAATAAATCTTATTTATTTAATTTAATATGTCACTAATTGTCAAAATCTTCTCTTAATTAAATAAAGTCATCAATTTATTTAATTAATCTTCATCATTAATGTCCTCCTAATTATTAAATTAATATATTTTAATATATCAATTTAATATGTCACTAATTGTCAAAATCTTCTCTTAATTAAATAAAGTCATCAATTTATTTAATTAATCTTCATCATTAATGTTCTCCTGATTATTAAATCAATATATTTTAATATATCTATTTAATATGTCACTAATTCCCAAATCCTCTCTTAATTAAATAAATTCATTTATTTATTTAATTGATTAACTACTTCTTCTAAATTAAATAATTATTTTAATTATTTAATTGTGGCATGTGACACCTTGATATTTTTAAATAAAACAAATCATTTAAAAATATCTCACATGGTTAACTTTTCTTCATTTAGTAATTAATTCCAAAAATCAACTACTTCTTATCTCACAAAATCTCTATTTTGAATTAAATTAATTCAAAATGGAATTATTCCTCTACAAATCAAGTAATTTCCAAAATTATTGATTTTCTAAATTCTCATCTTCTTGTCTTTTGATTTCTTACTAATTTCATCTCCACTGTCACATTCAGTCTGGATTTAATTCATTTAATTAAATCTTATTTACACCTATGGGTATTTTACCCTAACCTTAATTAGGGTTGCCTTATTAAATCTTGACCTTTGATTCTAGGGTATTCTTCAATCTCTCATCTTGTCCGTTCATTCAAGATTGCATTTTCTATAAAATGACAATCTTGATTTCATTTTCGGATCCATGATCATTTAATATAAACTTTTATTATAGGCATTCTAGAGATCATAGACTTTATTTACTATTTGCATATTAGAAATTGCTTTCTAATGTGCATAGTTTGATATTTTAAAATCCTTCAAAAGCATTGTTAAGGCTAGGCATTAGAGAAGTTTGCTCACAAAGAAATCTGAGGGCATTCCATCATTGCAGCAAGGCTTGAGAAGGTGCAATGGAAGCAATCATGAATAGAGAAGATTGGTGAGATCATTCCATTTCACTTTATTTTCCTTTTTATATTCTTATGTGTTTCATTGCTTGATATTAAACTAACTTGCAGTACAGCTAATTGTTTGAATCTTATCTTGTAGGATATTTTAGATCATTACATTAACTGACTACATTCATTCCTTCTTTCTGTCTATTTAAATCTTCTTCTAAAAATTCCCTCTCAAAATTCAAATTTACTTAACACAATAAATTTTGGAGTCATGGGTAGAATAGGGATGAAGATCCCAAAAAACTTGCCATTGAAAGGAGCCTCTTGAGAGGTAAGTGAAATAGGGAAGTTGATGTGAGAAGGGCTCACACAAAAAAATTAAATATTTCCAACAATAATTACATGTACATAATTCAAAAATATGAAAAGAACAAATACTAGTTTCACTCATATAAATTTGATATTGATTTTTAATTAGATAGTTAAATATTTGCATATCAAGAATGACAAACCATAGATTAGATTTGGTTTCTCATCTCATTACTATTCATTTTATGTTTAAGACGGTATTATGTTAAGTAAAAAGTAATTTGAAGTGGTGGTTTAAGTTGATGTGAATTAACATTAGTCAGATGTATTTCCAGGGGTTCCATACGATGATGTTAATCTCAGCGAGTCGGGAAAAGAAGTGGCATTATTTTTGTGCGTGGATGATTGGAATTACGAAGTGGTTTATTGGTTGCTAAACTGTTGGTCAAATTCTGAGACTATGAATCTCCGGTACGTGACAGGAGGAAATCTACTATTCACCAACGCTGCCAAATTTAAAGAGATGAACAAAATGTTAAGTAGTGCAGCGGGGAAACTTGGGAAAGAGGGAGGTGCTGCGCGTGAGAAGGCAGGAGAGAAACAGTATTCTGGCACAGATTCAGTCAAAGAGCTACTGTCAGGCATGTGGGAAGTTGCAACAGAAGTAAGGGAAACCCTAGCACACATTCACATTGGTTTCATGCAGTTAGAATGGTTTTTCGATTTTGAGTATTGTCTTCCTGAGTCCGTACAGACGGGAGACTTTGCAGATGCATTCTGGAGCTTTTTGTGCGACACCTTTGCGGGCTTTGTTGTTGAAGTTTGTGCAACCGCGTGCCTTGTATATATCTCTATGATTTTCGAATCGACATCATACACGAACCTCCCCGCAAACGCCAGGATGAAGATGAAAAGCACGAGTGAGGAGAATTTGATGATCGCCACTTCCATTCTCTTATATCTCTCTGATTTTCGAAGCGACATCATACACGAACCACTCGGGCATCTTTGCAAGAATAGTTGCACTAGAAAGATTCTGTCTTATGCTGCGGAGAAGGCCGGTGACCCACAAAGCCTTAAGGAGATGCTAAAAAAGAATGCAATGTGGAGATGTTACGATGACACGGGTAATTACTATGTTCTAAGCAAGCTTTTATTTATTGTAGCAAAAGGTAAATTTAATAATTACATCGAGGGAGGAGAGAAAACAGCTGTTAGTGTTGTAAACATGCTATTGGAATGTGGCGCTCAGCCTCGAGGAAGTTACGCAATTGGGAAGTACAGAAACAAAACGGCCCTAAGCTATGCTGCGAGATTTAAGGATGAAGATGAAGGAATAAAGGTTGCAGAATGTTTACTTCGCAGGTGTGATGAGAAAACAATACAAGACTTTGTCAATGCCGCAGATGAGACTGGCAGAACTGCTCTCCATAGGGCTTCTCAGATGGGAAACGCACGTATATGTCAACTGCTTCTTGGTAAAGGTGCTTGTCTGAAAGCTCAAGACCAAATGGGTATGACACCTCTGCACTATGCACTCAAAAGAAGAAGAGATGCAGTTCTAGACGTGTTTATGAAAAGTAAGGATGTCAGCGAATTACTTGATTTAAAAGACGGAAGAGGAGACACACCATTAGAAATAGCTGTTGACCGAAGTGATGATCTTTTAATAGCCAAGCTGTTATCAAAGTCAAAAGAGCCAGAAGCTTATCCTGGTAAAGTGGATCAGGAAGAGATCCTACGTTACTCTTTACTATTTGGTTCTGAAGATGCCTTTCGCAAGCTGTTTGAAAAAGGAATAAGGCTGCCAGCTGGTGATTGTGATAATGACGGGAAAACGGTTTTGCATTTAGCTGCTATGTGTGAAGATAAGGACAAAGCACTATCCCTGTACAGGATAATACAGAGTAAAACTCAAGTATTCCAAAACTTGGTAGCAAAGTGCGACAAAATGGGAAGGACTCCGGTCCACGAGGCCGCCTTGAGTGGACACGTAGACCTGATAGAGGATCTTCTAAAAAGCAGTTCAAAACTAATAAGTCACAGAGACAGGGACGGCCGAAGCCCTTTTTTTGATGCAGTTAAAGGGAAATGCAATGAAGTAGATTTGCTATCTTTATTTTTTAAAGCATGTAAGAATGATATGGATGAAGATAGAATCGTAGACCGCAGACGACAGACGATATTGCACGTTGCTGCTTCACTGGGCAAAACCGAAGTTATTAAAGTTCTCCTTACCCGCCATTTACAACCTCCAGAAAAGTACATCAATAGACCAGATTCACTCGGGAAAACGCCGCTTCATTTGGCAACCAGTTGTGGAGACTCAGCTACAGTAGAGTTTCTGTTGAACCGAGAAGCACATCCACTAAAAGAAAGAGATTGTGATAGAAGGACAGCACTGCACTATGCCGTGCAAGCCAAAGATGGAAAAAAAATGGCAGAATTGTTTCTAAAATACTGCGCATCCGATGAAGAAAGATTACTTCTGTTGTGGGCCTCCGCAGCAGGGTTGGGCACAGCTGATCGAAATCTAAGCAGTGGTACTGAACTCCACACATTCCTTACAGATAAAAAGAAAGAGATTACAGACAAACTGGGGACTCGTAGTCGTAATCTGTTGACAATGGCTGCTTGTTTGGGAAATACAGAAATGACCAAAGAATTGATCACAAGAGGTTATCAAATTGGGGACATTGATGATTTGGGCTGGAGAAATAAATTAGGAGCACCCGAAAAAGTGATGTAGCAAAAGGTAACTTTTAAATCCTATCCGCAATGTTTCATTTGGTATTTACAGCACATCTGCCATTTGATGAGCAACCGCTTGCTCCATTTGCAGTTTTAAGACAGCTTAAGAAGATTGCAGAACAGGGAAATGACCAGCCAACTATATCAGACAACCTAGGTAAAGAAGTTATATCTCCTCTCTCAACTGAGGAGGAGAACAAATTTCAGGACGTGTTTAATTTTTTTATTTTAATATTTATTTTATTTTTATGGATCAGGGAGATCCGATTACGCAATTGCTCTCGCGGCGTTGCTTTTGAATCCTTATTCAAAGCCTCCCATTGCTGTGGGCATCTCTGGTCAATGGGGAATGGGAAAATCAAGCCTCATGGCAAAGGTATCATTTAATTATATTTTAGCTTATACCAAGTATTTTTTAACCACGCGTAACATTGCCTAAATTTGAATTGTTTTCTGGCAAAACCCAGACAGAGAGTACTTTACTACAAACAGCAGCTCAAATGGCAATATTGCCATCGTCCAACATATCAAGTTCTGCTTCAGAATTGCCTGATATTAAACGCTTTGAATTATCCAAAGCGGGGAAAGAGAAATATGAAAAAATTCAAGCACAGATAAACTATGGGAAAAAAGTTGGTAGAAACATATTTGTAATTTTGATGGATAAGATTCGAAGCAGAGAAACTAAAAGTAGTGATAACGGGGCGGTCCAGGCAGAGGTAAGTTCTTCAACTTACAATATTGCTTAAGATTATTTGGTGTGTTATATAATTTGTAACTCAAAATTTGTTTACTAGAATGAACATGCCCGAGAAGAATCTCTGGAGGACTTTCTAAACAACTATGACACTAAGCATCATAAGATGTTTAAATCACTTGCTGCTATGGACAGAAGTCGCATGGTAGGAATGCATACTTATTATTGACGTGCTTAAATTTTAATTAACATACTATTTTTTCGAAGGCCAGTTCCAATTGATCAGTAGTCAGTATTGCTTTCAATATATAGAATATGAGGAACCTCAACGAGCTTTCATTTAGCTCTCATTGAGAATATTTTAAGAGATTCTCCTTTCTTTAATAATAGCTTATAACTTGTCTGTCACTTTCGTTCTCAGTTCATAACAAATGCTCCGCAGCCAAAAACAAATGCCCAACAGTTGAAAGCAGATCTTTTGGGAGAACAAAACGTGCCTGCTGTTTTAACTGTTCAATACAATGCATGGAAATATAGAAACGATATGGAAGCATTAGCAGGCATGGCAGTACAAATTACGAAAGAACTGGAAGGAATAATGACCCAGGCCCAATGGCTGAGCACCTGTTGGCGAAATTCCTGGAAAAAAAAGAAACATACCATATGGATCGAAATTATCTTCCCCTGTCTCCTAGCACTGGTTTTGGCATTTTCATTTACTTGGATTGGATGGGTGTTGTTCGACAGTGAAAAGTTAAAGCAATGGGGCAAAGCAAAATATGCATGGCCGGCAGCAGCCATAGTCATAATGGTGTGGACAGTAACAAAGTCTGTAATGGGCGTATTAAAACCTGTTAGTACTCAACTAATGCATTATGTATCATTCCCAGATCATACAGATAAACTGGGCTATCAAGGAAGGGTGATCACAGATATAAATTTTTTGAAAGATGAAATTGGTAAAAAACCGTATTGGGCATTCACTGCCTTTGTCTGTATTTTTAACACCTTAGCTGTGCTGTGGCGCCTGATTACTGAATGGTGGGGCACATCACTGTTTTATCATGGTCCCCGCCAAGGAAATATGATGGAAGATCTGAAGATATTTCCTGCATCAGGGGAGAATCTTCGAATAATAGTTTTTGTAGACGATTTGGATCGGTGCCAAGAATCTGTGATCTTGCAGGTACATTAACCACACTTTGTTTACTTCTCACTCTTGCAAGCGCGTTCAGTGTCATTTATTGATGCTGTTGTTGATAATCTCTCTTCTATTCTAGTATTTTTAACACTTTCTATATGTGTAACAGGTTTTATCAGCTATTAATCTTGTATTGGCAGTGTGTGAAATCAGCGTCGTGTTAGGAATGGACAAAGGACAAATAGAAAGGGCAATAATTAGGAAATATGGATATGGAAAAGCTAATAAATCTTTGAAATCTAGTGAAGAATTAGCACAATTGTATCTACAAAAGATAATACAGCTGCCACTTGACCTCCCCGACCCCAGTGAAGAACAATCCATGAAGTTTTTGAAAGTACAGTTGGGTGTGTTTGAAGAAGAAAGGTACCCAGATTCAGCGTTAGCAACAGATGCACACGATACTACTTCTGAAAATACTACTCCTGACCAAGGTAACAATGAAATTACCACAATGAAAAAATGAGATTTTAGTACTTTTTATGTGACTAAGGTATAAAAATCTTATGGTTTTTTTGTCATCGGTGATATACGCTTAGCAGAATCAAGCCGTGATCAGGAAATAGAAGTTCCGCCAGCAGAAGCTCCAACACAAAACACAACAGACCAAGATGTTGCTATTAATGTACAATCTCCTTCAAAAACAACAGGTTGTAAGATCGAAAGGCATCATTCTTATTTTCTTTAATCTTGCAATTGTTTATTAATCCGGATATTAAGCTCTTGAATCAACAAAACAGTAATTAGAAAAACAAATATTAAAAAGTGTAAGAACTTGTTTATGAAGGAGAACTAGAACACCAGCAAACTTAAGCATTTCCATGAAATAAACTGAAATTAATTAATGCTTTTTTGGTTTGATTACTATAAATATTTAAATTTCACTGGCAATCACTTACAGAAGCTTCAAGCTCGCGAGAAAGAAGAGCATCTTCTCCAACTCGAAAAGTAGAGAATTGCGTCAAGTGGCTCAAATTTCCTATCAGGCCAATTGTACGGGAAGGTGTGTATGCACTCCAAGGTCTTTGGAATACACTCCTAAGAAAAGAGGCACCTTCCAAAACTACAGATGCAAGTACAGGTATTATAAGTGGCATCGTCAGACCTTGACTATCAGTATAATTACTAAAGTAACTAAAATATTAGACGTACCGTGTTTTTTTCTTCTTCATGCAAACTCATTGAGGCTATAAATTTTTCTATTAACCAATCAATGGAAATGAGTTTAAAAGAATGCACTGTCCATACAGGCAGTAAGAGCTCCGGTTCATTAATTCTTATAAGGGAGATGCTGTTTGTAACGTATAGCCAAGGAGAACAGGATGCGTTCTTTTTCTTTAAGAAGTATGCCACAGGGTACAGAAAACTTCCTCGAGAGTGGAAGCGTCTTCTCAATTACCATAGGCTGGTGTGGTATATATTCTTTCTAAGCAATGAGGCAAAGGATTTAGCTGGATGGCAGGTACAGCTCATCACCTGGTTATTTGTATGTTGGGAGTGGGAGGAGAACATGAATTGTCTTATAGAGGTATGCCTACGTGCCATAAATATCTTTATATTTTAGAAAAATGCAATTAGTCTGGGAAAATAGCAGATGTTTACAAAGCAAACTGTGACCTTTTTATGCAGAACTGGAACAATCTTGGTGATCTTAAAGTATCAGACTCCAATGAGCCTTCACTCTACTTCATCGTAGATTATTTCATTGAAAATTATGTCAGCAATAAGAGCAAGATGACAGACGCTAAACATGAAGGGCATCACGAAAAGGAAGAGAGCTCACTAACTAACCTCGAAGAGGCTGCAGTAAGTGTTGGTGAAAGTACTCAAGCAGCTGAAAGCAGCATCACGAGCCCCAGTCCAGACAATTTGGAAATTGTTGAGAAAGGACAGCTAGAAAAGTTCAAGAAAGAAATTGAAGTAATATTAAACAGATAATAAAAGAGAATACAAGGGAGAATAAGAAGCAGGTGAAGGAAACGAAAGATAAGTTGCAAAACTGGCGGAGAATGAGATATGTACTGTACAGATATGATGTTTCAATAAACTGTATTCGGGCTTTTCAAAGATTTAGATTTTACTGCATAGCGGGGCATCTGCAATGGCCACCGGCTAAACAAGAATATTATGATGAAGCTCTCCATGGCTAATATATTCTAGGGAATTCCATGTATATGTGTTTCTGAAGTCACATTTACTGGCTCGCTTACGTTGTTACATAACTATAAAATCATGACATTTTTCTTAATATAAGAAAAGTGTTAAAAAATAAAAATAAATATTTGAAATAGATTTCAATTATTTTGATTTTTTGATTTTATCCATTTATAGAATTCTGCAAGTTTTGTTCCCATTTGCAAAAAACATTCGAATGTTTCCTTCTCTTTCTTATTGCTAAGTTGTTCCACCAATCAAGAACTGTGAATGATTAAACACTTACATAAATCTTATTTTTCTTTGTCCTTCTTTGTAGTTTAGCATAGTTTTAGGTATTGCTAGTATGCACAGTCTAATATTATAAACTTCATTAAATCTTTTGTAATCTCTTATGTAACACACTCTGATAGGTTTGTGCATATTAGGCATTAGATTACACGTCCTATATAACCAAGTATAAGGGATTTAATATCAAGGGAAGTAACTTGTAAAGAATATTCGATTACATATATATAATCTATTGTTCATAGTGCAATATTTAGTGTTAGATCTTTGGGGGCTATAAGAATTGGCTATGAAGGTAGCCACCCAAGATCTAGAGGCCTAATGGAAGCAAAAGCATAAGAGAGATAGAAACAATATGACAAGAATAGACTGTATTCTGCCAATAATGCATATAGAATCAATGTGTATCAATGTACAAATGTGGTAGAGACTCCTTGGTTATATAGCCAAGGTGAGAACATAGGAGGGCATAATGAGACAACTGTGAAAAGTTATCACTCCACCTAAAGTGGAAAAGTGATAATGTGATAACCACCACAAAAGGTGGAGAGGAATTACATGATGTGTGCACAAAAGGTGGAAATGATAAAGTGATAACATGATAAGTCCACCAAAAGTGGAAAAGTTCCAACAACTCCTATGTGGCCCCTAAGTAAACTTAACTAAGGTATAATAATGACCTAAAACAAGGTACAACACAATTAATTACATCAACAGGGGCATTAATGTGCATAGGGTATTTTCTATTGAAGATTATTTGTGTAATTTTTTTTCTTTAATATCTCATTTAAGCCCCTAGGATCACCCTCTATGGTTTTGCAAAGAAAAATATGTAGGGGAGTAGCCCATTCTTATTGATTGGCCTCTTAACTATCATAGTCTTAATTATAAGTCTTGTCACTTGTCTATCTCAACATACACCCCTATATCTAGATACTGGGTGAACATGGAGTGTATTTTTTGGAACCAATATGGATTTTATGTTCATGTGAACTACCTCTAGGAATGTGATTTTGATTTTTGCCTAGACTACTGATTCATGTCAATATACCTCATGTGCATAGAATTTTAATGTTTTAGCCTAGTCTTTTGACCATTGATAAGAGATATTGCTTCTCATTTAGATTGACTAAATTGGTACCAAAATAGTTTTGGAAAATTCACGAGTCTTCACACCCATCCTAGAGCATTTTGTGAAAAGGGTCTTAGAAAAATGCTTAATCTAGAAAACCTTATCAAACCAATGGGAATGTGGTTTAAAATAAATAATTCTACATTTTAATTGAACAATCAATACACTTATTTCTAATACGGGAAACAAAGTTAGTTGATAAGACAATGCATAGTCTAGTAATGTAGACCTTCACTAGCAATAACTTTAAGAAACCCCCCTCCAAAAAATATATAAAATCCTGGTGAATCTTTCATTTTTTGAGGAAAAAATAATAATTTCTATTGGCGAAACTTTCCTTTTTCTCAAAACAAAAAAAAGTTTTATTGGCGATTTTTTTACATCACTAAAAATTTGTGGAAAATTTTGGTGAATCTTGAAAAATAATAGGAAAATGCATTAATTATGATGGTGAATCTATCCAATCTAAAAATAAGTCTCATGGAAAAGTAGGGGCCCGAGGGTGGAAATTATTGATGAGTTCAAGGGGTAGACTATAATATTTACTTTCTACCATTGTTTTATAATATAATATAATGGCCCTCATTATATTCTACAAGGTAAAATGTAACCATGATCTATAATTTTCATGGGGGTTCAAAGTTGCTTTTAGATCATTGGTCTAACAACCCTTGTTGTACACTATAAGGTGAAATTTACCCACAATCTATAATGCTCATGATACCCAAAATTGTGGGCCCCATGAGCATTATAGATCATGTGTACATTTTACCTTGTGGAATACAACAAGGGCCATTAGATTATATTTAAATAAATGGTGGAAACTAAAGATTAGAAATATGGTCCTATAGCAACTAATAGTTATGATATACTATTGGTGAATTAATATAGATTTCTGCAATAATTTATAAAATTAAGGTGAATCTGATCTAATCATGTATCGAATATTGTGGCGAATTTTTAAGTTTTTTTTTAATAAAATAAATTATTTGGCAATTTAAATAAGACTATAATAAAATTTTGTTAAAATGTGGCGATTCAAGTCACATTGTAGCTCGAACTATTAGCCAATTTTGGATTCCCAAATTTCAACTATTAGCCAATTGGCGAATATTAGCCACTAAAAAAATCACTGACCTTCACCTTGTAACCTTTCTCATAATCACAACACTCCTCTAGATAGTGAGACTACTACCTCTCCACTCCATGGAACCAAAACCATAAACACACCTTCATCCTCTCACTCTCCTACTTAAATCCATCTAAATGCACTTTACAACTCTCCACTCCAACCTACCTTTACATCTTCAATAAAAGGAATAGATCGAATCCAATGAGAAAATTATGCAAGTAGTATACAATGTGTAAATAATTTAAAGAACATAATAACTTGTTGGCTTGTGCCCAAAGATTACAAATTTCATGGTCATTTGTTTGTCCCAATGCCTTAACTTTCCCTTGCTATTAATTGATCTAAGAATTTTTTTAAATGGCCCCATTAAAAGCTTTTATTGAGCTACACGTTAATATTTCTTATTTTTCTGTCATTGTCTCCTATGTTATATTTTAAAACAATTATACATTTATTGGTTAGTGAGTTGTAAATTAGGGAAGTTTTCTATATTGTCTTTTATAGACATTTTATTTTCTAAGGTATTTCTTTCTTCATGAAACTCGTGTATTTTTCTACGTTTCACATCTTAAATCTAAGCATCTATTAGTTTGACTTGAATGATAGGTCAAAGGCTATAGAAGTGTAATAAGGCATTTCACATCTTTGGATGCATGTTTAAATTATGTCATAATACATAGGGGATATTGTGTCTAGGATTTATGTTTTCCATCTCCATGCTTCCATCAAACCTTGAAATCCCAATTTAATTTCTTTAAGTGGGAGTTTTAAATTTGGAAAAGTATTTTAAAATCATAATTGCTTGTATATATCTTTGAGTCAAGTGTTTACTTAAGTAGAATTGCCAAGGCCTTTTCTTTTTCTATAGTTTTTCTCATCTCATGCCTACACCACAAGTAGATTTAAAAATATTATATTTTCCATCTAAGTTGGGCCTTCACATACAACATCAATAATATTTCTGTAGACCCGTAAAATATACATGCACCTGGTCCTGATCCTACTAACATCATTTCATCCTGAATCATACTCTCAACTTATCAATGTCTTTCATCCCTTACTATTTATTTAATTAGGCCTTTCTCCTCTATTGATTAAATTAATCAATTTAATTTAATTAACCTTATTTAAATAATTCATTTTATTTAAATCAAGTCTCTAAAGTCCTCTTATTAAATTGAATAAATTAAACCTTACTTAATTTAATCTAACATATTCCTCCTTAGTTAAATAAATAAAAAACATTTATTTAATTAAACCCTTCCTCTCAATTTGATTTAAATCAATTCATAAATTTAAGTCTAGATTGTCACATCTCCTAAATTCCTCATTAAATTAATTAAAATTTGATTAATTTAATCTTAATCTATGTCACATCCTCTAGAGAATGCAACTTGCACAATAAATCAATTACTTTGATTTATTAATTCATCTATTTTCCCTCACATGGCATCAAAAGTGAATATTCCCTCAATTTGAATTTAAAATTCAAATAGGCTTGGTCCTTCCAACAAGGCATTCAATTCCTCTTACATGTCCTTGTGCATTGAGCCAAGTGACATTAACTCCATTCTTCTCTCCCCCCAACATGTCACATTCAAATTTCAAATTTGAATCCAATGACATTTATCATGCACATTGACCAAAATGTGCTCATTCTTCAACCATTCACATCTTGACAAGTGACACTTGGCCATTGGATGTTGAATGATCCCACATTGCTTATTTTCATTCTCTCTTCCATTTTGGAAATCTATAAATGAGAGATTCTTCCTCTCATTCAATCATCCACAATTTGAGTAAACATATTATACTCAAATCCACAACCTTCATGCAAAGTTACTCTCTTCACATTGAGAGCTAATTTTTCCCATTACACTCAATCATTCACCATTTTCATAAATTGTAACAAGGTTATGCTCAAATCTCTTTGGAGATTTGACCATTGTTGAATCAATCTACATTGCAACTTAGGAATTGGGAAAGGGCCAATTGCAACACTTCATTGGCACCAATTCCCCCATGGGATCTTTTAATCTAATGGCTTAATTAGGATTTAGTTTAATTTCTTGTTTTGTGTTCTTCATGTTCCTAATTTTAGTTTAAATAAATGGATTTCATGGGGAATCTCTCATACTTGTTTACATGCATTTGATCTAACAACTAATGTGATTTTTTTCTCTTGTGCATTTGCAGGTTTAGGGGTTCACAATTTCATGTTTACTAGCTTGTATGCCCTATATTATAGAATCAATCATAATTTTGGAAGATCCTTACATTCAAAATCCTTATTATTTAACATCTAGATGTGACATTGACATACCCCTATATATTAGGGTTGAGTAGTAGTTTCAACTATAATAAATATTATTTTGTTGACTTTTCTATTTTGTTATGTGTTGTCTACATGGAGCTCAAAGGATAAAAGTGATTAAAATGTGACTCTACAAGATTGAATTATATTGTCCTGTGGGGAAAATGGTGACATAGCAATGAAGTCCAACTTAGCAATGACAATGACTGAAAATGTTCCACATGCTAACCAAATTGGTAACAATTGTGGGCCCAATTATTTCTAGATTTTTATGAAGGAATGATCCATGCATTAGGAATTTTAATGCAACATGGAGGTATTGACATGTGAAAAAATTGTAGTTTATGTGATTATCTTTGGCTAATTCACATGAACACTTTGCATCTAGATACTAGTTTCATTGGTCTAAGTAACTAGTTTATGGAATGTCAAATGAATCCACATGTACTTAAGTTGTCTAAATACAACCATTTTTATTTGGTTATTACATGATTTGTGAGACGTGATCTGTATAGTGCTCAAGGTAGGATCCCTCTATGTAGCTAGTTTCAAAGAATTACTATTGAAGCCAAATTAATAGAGCTACGATTTATTCACATTTTTTTATAGCTAGTTAAATTAGTTAATGTGATAGATATTGGGCACCATTAATCAAACATAGAATTTAATATTAGTCAAATTATGATGCAATTATTTGTTACCAAATTCATCTTGTTGGTGTTTAAGATAAATTAGGTTTTAGGACATATGACATATATGATTAAGTTTTAGGAAATAACTAGATTTTTAATGCAAATACAAGTGTTATTTTACATTCATGTACATTCAAATGTATTGGTGATATGGGAGTTGTATTCTTTTGATCAAAATCATGTACACCATTTTCCTTTCAAATAATTCATTTCCAAAATAGACTAGTTTTGGCAATAAGTTGAAAATGCAATAATATGTGGATTTAGTTTTTTGAGTAGATAGAATTGACACATTTATCAAGATATAAGTGATCTTACACAAATCCTATGAGATATATTATTATTTCACTTGATATATAATATGTTTTTGCTATTTTTTCTAGGGCTTACTAGATAGTTTTTTTTCTTTTTTTCTTCATTTCGTTAGCTCTTTTAAGATGTTATACATTGCATCAAGTTTTTATTTTTCACATTTTCATATAATTTCAATATTTTAAGAATTTATATTATTGTATAATATATTTTTGTGATGTGGATGTCTCTTAGATTTGGGTATTTATTTTAAGAAACTCTTAATATTTTTTATACAATATTTTTTGGTATGGTGTTGCACTTAACTATTTAACTTTAACTAGAGTTGTAATTACCTTTGATATTTGTCAAGACATCTTAAAATTTCAATATATAGAACATTTGTGTTAATTATAGGATCTTTAAGGTATTTAAAATTTTAAATAGCTTATAATACACTATTAGAATATATTTTATTAATATACAATGAATCTTTTGTGAGTGATTGTTTTTTCCTAGGTTCAATAGTTTTTCTTTTGAATTAGATTTATCCATGAGTAATAATGTTTCATGATTGTATGTTATAGGGCTAATAACTCTACCTTTACACACATTTAAGATTAATATATTAGTCCTTTAATATCCACATCTCCCACTACACTAATCCTAAAACATGGAAGAACACACATTATTTATATATATTGAATTTAACCTATTTTATGAATTTGTGTAGCCTAGTATAGTTGAATATTAAAATATCATACCAATGTAGATTATGCAATGTTGTTCAATTGATTTATGATGCATGAAGAAATACATTAAATTCACACATCTCTTATAATTTTTTAATGAATGGTATTATCTATATGCTAGGAAAGGTTCTTGAAGTCTTGAGATAGCAAGCCTACATAGTGAAGTTTAATGATAATGAACTCCAAGGGTTTCATGTGCATAAGATAAGTTTTCTCTCAAAGATATTTTAAATTAATCTATCTTTTTTATTATCCTATGTGAGCATTAGGGATCACATTATAAATTCTCCTAAGCTAAAGTTAATAAGGGTTGGGCTACCTTAAGAGCCAAACCCTAAACTATATATTACACAAGAATCAATTTTATCTCACTTTACTAAGTTGAATTTCAACCTTGAGGTGAGTCAACCCTATTGGGAAGGACCTATTGTTTCTTTATGACAGAAATGACTGAAATGCACTTTTGGGAGATAAATTCAAATTCCTTAAAGAACTCAATTAAATATGACCTAAAACTTGAAATGTAGAGTATTATGATAGCATAAATAGAAACAGTATCTTTCAGGTAGATCTGAGAAGGGAAAATGATATGTACCTGTCACTAAAAGTTGGTTATGAATACTATTGAAGGAAATATTCACCCTAGGGTGAATGGGTCTCTACATAGGGGCCCAAAATCTATTAGTGTAGTGTTAAGTTCTCACTTAGGGTTAACACATAGGTGGTTTTTTCTCGTATCGGGTAGTTGTTCACCTGTCACATTTTTCATGTCTTTAAAAAGCATGTACATTATGTAATTTACTATCTCATTTGAATATATTTTTATCTCTGGTGAAATAGCATAGTGCTTCTCTCATCTATGAAGATTTATTTGTAGGTTGTGGTCCTGGGAGGTGGCTGACACTGACATGATATTGGTGTCTTCAAACTGCACCTTCTTCCGCCATTGAGAGTTTTCATTAAAGTTTGAGAGCATTTATTTGCTGAAGTTTTTTTTGGCATTTGAAATTCGTTAAATTTTAAAATTACCTTATTTTAGATTGTTCTTCATTTTCCTATTGCTACCAAATCTTTGTCTGGAACTATGAACCATCAAGAAAAGGTTGAATCTCACTATCAAGGCATTGAATATGTGGGTAGAGGCATGGTTTTCTCCATCATTGGCGATTGTAAAACCTACACATTATTGGAGGGCATAATTTTTTAGAGTTTAGATGAATTAGAGGTGCATATAATCATAAAAAGTGCCAAACGACTCTATTTTGGGATCGATTGAGGCAGACACCCACAATGGGTTGACGATTTTGGTGAGAAAGGGCATTTGAAGCCCAAAATTCATGTATAAAGGGCATGATTTATATGTACAAAGGGCATGATTTCTTTGTGCAAAGGGCTATTGAAGTAGCAGTGCCATTATAGGTGCAAATTTGCAAAGTAGGGCAACGATCTTTCACCAAGTCTAGATCATTAAAGGGCCAACATACTACCATAGAAGGAAAATATCCATTCCAAAGTGTGATTCACCCATTTGCTGGTTGTTTGGACAATCTGTCTTGGGGGATGATTTTCCTAAGGTTGTTGTGATTAGCTATTGTAGATCGATTTGCCCCTGGCAAGCTGTGATTAGTTTATTAAAGGTGTAATGATGAAAATATGGTGCTCCACCTTTTAGGAGATGAAGCAAAATGAGGGGGGTTCCTATTTCACTCTTATTACATTCAAGGAAACCCTAGAGATCTCAATCTAATGATAGTATGAGAGAGAGAGAGATTTGTTGAAGGTTTTCTTAGGATATGATTAAGAACTAAAAGGGGGTTCACCACCAAGTGAGGGCTTGGAAAGATAAATAACATAGACCTAATGATTAAACCTAATGATACGTACAAGATTTGAATAAATGACCTAGAAATGAATGCAAATCAGAACATTAAACTAGAAAAGTAGAGAGGTGCACCCAAAAAACCTGTAGAAGCTGGAATGAAGACTTGAAATGATTAAAATGATAAATTTAATGCACATTGGAACTCATATGCCAGGATGAGTGATTTAGTCACAAATTAGGGTTTTTGGGCAGGAACATATAAATTTGGCAGTGACCAGTCTAGAACTCCTGAAATCTGGAAAGATGCCTATAGTGGGACTCATATGCCAGAATGGGCGTATCACTCCTACTTGGCCTTTTCAGAAAGTCAAAGTTTGAATCCGCTCTTCAACCTTTGCTTTATCTTCTCAACTTGATTTCTAGATCTAAAATGTTGAATTCTACTCTGTAAATGCCTTTTAATGATCTTATAAATAAGGTGACAACTTGGACAACTTTGCAATCTTGGAAACTTTTCTCCAATCTTTCTCCTTAGAGGATCTTCAACCTAGACCTACAAATCACACACTAAAGAGAGGAAAAAATGTTGTTTTGTTAGTGGAAAGGGGTTTGCCTTGGTCAAACCCCATTTTGGTGATCAAACCTTGTAATGAAATCAAATGGAAAGGAGGAATGATGAATGAACAAGATGATATGTTGCAACTCACCAAACCCTAAGAATAAAGTGCTAATAACATGTATGATATGGCTCTAATGGATGTAGATCTTCAATCTTGCTTGAATGTTGTAGATCTTGAATTGAATACTAACTTGAATAATAAAACCCTACATCAAAATTGTTAGCTCAAAAACAAACATGATGCATGTTGACTTTGACATGATGCTTGATGCTCCAAAACTCTTGATAATCAACTCTTGAAGGCTCTTGAATTCTCTTGTGAACTCAAAATTTCTATAATGCATGAATACTCAAGTTGCTAGGAGAAACTATATGAAAAGACCTGATATTTATACTTGTTTATGCCAAATTTCTTGAAATTACAATGCTACAAGCCGAAATAAGATCTAGAAGAATAAAATTATGCCAAGAATTTGAATTTAATTTAAGTTTAAGCCACATGGGACTCATATGCCAAAAGTGGCATATGGGTCCCATTAGGCTATGCTTTGGGACACATTTTTCAAGAAATGCTTAGATTCATGTGAAATCTAGATTAGGGCCTCGAGACTTAGGTGGGACCCATATGCCCATGGTGGAATATGAGTCCTAGATCACTAAATCTAGGCCATACAATCTAAAAACACCCGAATTATGATTGGATGTTGATAAATGTCAAGATTATCCTCAAAAAGATGCATTAATTAAGGCTTATGGATGCAAAATAAGGCCAACTAAGGCATAAAGAATCCCAATTTATTAATGAAAACCCTAGATTAGTGTGAAATTGTTAGGATACACTTTATAACACCCTAAATAAGTCACAACCAGGTCTATTTAGTTTACAAGGGCCCAAGACCTAATGTCAATGTGTTAAACACATTACAACACTAAATCAAGGTAACATTAAGCTCAATTTAACAAAGAGGGCCCAAATGAATGCGAAAATGTAGAGGGATAGAGTTTTCATCATTAAATTTAGCCCCCACTTTAGGGAGAGGAGGAACTTGATTTAAACTCACACTAAAGTAGACAAATTCATGTCAAGAGGGGTTCAAATGTACCAATGCTGGTTAGACAGGATGACAATGATCAAGAGGTATGATCAAGCCCCCATGATCAAGATCCTATAGCAAACCAACATAGGAGGAAAAGAACACACATGAAAATGATATAAGGAGCAACAACAAGGCACAAACATACACTGCCAAAGACAAAGAGAAAATAAAAACAAAAAAAAAGGGGTGGATCAAGCTTTGACCATTTGTCCTACACATTTGTGGATCAGATCTAAGTTGTTTGTCCAAAAAATGCATGCTCACTGGGTGATCCCACAATAGTGGTTTACAATTTTTGGGCAAACTGGACACTGCAATTATTATTTTTAACTAAATCTTCACTTTCGAGCTCTTGTAGCGACTAAACCGTGAGGAATTTGGAAATGATGCAAACTAGAGTCTCATCACATTTTGTCTCTAGATTCTAAAAATATTTTTTTCAAAAATTTTGGAATCAAATTGCACTTTTTTTACCATCTCCCACGAAAACTGGTTTTTTTCAGAAAACAACATTTTAAAAAAGTGACGCCCACCGTATACAACATAACTTTTTTTGTATGAAGGATAAAATTCTAACTTTTTCAAATTTACATTTGTAACTACGATATCTAGCACTTTCATTTGGTCTCATAGTTTTTTATTGAATATTTTTTCCTTCATCAAGTTTCAAAGTCAAACCAATTGCAATTCAGACATAGGCAGACTGTATACAACATAACTTTTTCTGTATGAATCGAAATTCAGTTTTTTTTTTTTTTAATGGATCAAGGACATCAATAGCTAGCCTCAAAATATTTTTTAAAAAATTATTTTGATAATCTTCTATTTTTTCACATGTGTAGACCAGAGATTTTTATTTTCAGAGAAAAACCTATGTTTAATAAAACTAAAAAATAAAATACATAATAAAAGAAAATCATATTAAAACTATATTCGACGGATAGCTCATTCTGAGGACTATCATTATCTAGTTGGGTTTTTGAATTTTTCTGCATCTTCATTTTCAAATTGAGCTTCGAACGACAATTTTTTACAAAAAAATCATTTTTTTTAGGAGATAGGGGAAAAAGGGTGTTCGACCGAACATAGGTTCAGTCGAACCTCTTAAAGGGGTTTGGCCAAACCTAGGTAGTTTTAAAATAATGTGAAAAATTCACGGGGTCTAGGAAAATGATGGGATTTTAAAAAAAAAAATCCTTATTAAAGGGGGTTCGACCGAACCCTAGTTCGCTCAAACCCCTTTATTTTAATATTTCCGCTCACATGTCAAAGGGGTTCAGGCGAACAATTTGGTCCGGTCGAACCCCTTCACTTTGTGTAGAGGGAAAAAATGACTTTTCCCTTCCTCCACAAAAGTGTTCACCACTTATGTGGGTTCACCCCAGTCTGAGGCAAAAGTACTCTAGGCTACCCATTAGGTGAGTATCCAAAAGGGTTCGACATATATGCAAGTGGCTAGTATGCACTGACACACACAAGCAAGTGGTTATGGGAAAGTTATGCCTAATTTTGGCTTCCCATACAACCAAACCAAAGCTATACCTCTTGATAACTTTGATAAGGTGCCACACAACAATGAACTTCAAGCTTTATGAGGCAAGCAAAGCTTCATATGCTTGAAACTCATGAACAAACAAGATAGCTCCATAGGCATGCAAAGTGTGTTATGCAAGGTGGCCATATAATATAAATTGTAAATGCAACATAGTCTAAGGGACGTTTAAAGATGGTTTTCTTAGTTCATGTAAGGTCTTAGCTTAGGGAACATCATGCCTGATGTCTCAAAGAGTGGACCAATCAAAGAATAGAAGATTGCCAACTTAGGGTATGTAGTGTGTGGCATCAAACCACTAAGAGGAATATAATATACTAAAAGAGATCACGCTCTTGAAGGAAATCACACCCAATGTCACCACAAATTGAAAGACACGTTACATGAAATAAGAAGACTACACAATGAAACATGAGAAATGCAAAAGGAATAATGTCAATTATGTATGCCCTCACTTTAAATAAATTTCTAAACACCATGCTATAAGCAATTAATTTAAAGTAGCAAATGATAAATGCTAACAATAAAGAGGACATGAGAGTTTATTCGCAATTCCCTATGCTAAGTCATGTTTCCAAATAAAGCTACACCATGAAAAAGGGAAAAGAGGGGTTGCCCCCAAAATAAAGTTCTAAACACATGAGGGATCCATAGATTTGGGGTTAGTATGTTCTTGCTACAATATTTTTAGAGAGCTTGGAACTGTCATCATGCCCTAGATACTCATAGAACAAGAAGAATGACACAAAGAGAGAAAAAATAAAGATAAATCCTTTGGGTCAACATTGAAGAGACATGAATGCCTCGATGCCTTGCATCATCCCCAAAAGGAAAACACAAGACAAAGAAAAGATAAAAGGAAAAACTTTTGGGTCAACATGGAAGAGACATGAATGTCTCAACACCTTGCATCATCCCCAAAATGAAAACATGAGACAAAGAAAAGATAAAATGCTTACAGCATAGAGAAGAATGTAGGTACAAATAGAGGAATGTCACAAAGAGAGAGATATCAAACAAAACAGTATGAGGGATCACATTACACACATGCAATAACACAAAATAAAATGAAACAATGTAAAATAATAGTAAGGCACATGTGAGTCAACCTATTAGTAGGTCATCTACATCCCAATCATGTTCATCGTATATAGAAGGTCGATGCCTAGCTAAAGGGATAATAGCAAGTGCCGAACTAGGGTCATTACCAAGTTCAACACTCTTCTTAGGAGAATTATTATTTAAGCTCATAGAAGAGGAAAACAATGTATTCAACTCATTATGCACCTCCTCATCAATTTTAGCAGCCTCCTCATCATCATCTAAATTAATCACAACAGGAGGTTGAATGGTAATGTCCAAAGAAGGATTTAACTCCTATTGTGGTTGTGGTATAGGATATTTTTGTTTTGGTGAAGATGGAGGTCACTCATCGTGTATTGCTTTAGTCAGGTTTGGATTTTAATTTTGTTTGTTTATTTCTTCGTTAATCTTTCAAGCAAGAGCACGATGTCTACGCCTACTCTCTCAAGCATGTCTATTTCTTTTAGTATGATTGTCAAGTTGTGCTTGTGTAGGAGTGGGTCTATCAACCATAGGTTTCTTTTCTTCCCTAAGGGGAGGAATGAAAGGATCCATGAGAGGTTGTTCAACTAGTTTCTCTTTAGCTTTGTAAACTTGTTTTATCTTAAGAGGCATGACTAGATTGTTTTCGTTATCTCTTGGTCTTTTGTAGGAGGTAGGCAAAGGGTCTATTTTAGGTTGGTCTTAGTTGTTTGGAATGTCTTTAGGTTCAATCATGGTTTCATAGAGGATGGTAGGCTCAGTTATAGGTTGAGGCATGTTTCTAAGGGATCGTTATGCTATGCATTTTGCTTTGAACTTTTGATAGGATTTGAAAAAGAAGTCTTCACGAGGTTTAATAGGTTCCATATGGTTGGGCCAAAATAAATCTAATGAAAATTTCCCTTGAGAAGACAAAGGATTAAAGCCACTATGGTGTACAATGAAAATTTCATTGTCAAAGGGAAACTTTAAACATTTATGCACAACCAATGAGATGACTTCCATGGAGCATAGCTATGGATAGCCAAGCTTCACATGGAATTGGTCCGATGTAGAGATGATGAAGAATGAGACATCTAATTGTTTCAGTTTGATTTTTAAAGGGAGGGTGATCGATCCCTCATTCTTCTTAATTTTTTGATTAATTATCCTCCATCATTGTATTTAATTAATCCTATATTCCTTAAAGGTTAATTAATTTATTTATTTTAATTCAACCCTAGTCTTTATTCCCTAAGTCCTCTAATCTTAATTAAGTTAATTAATCCTTGATTAATTCATTTAATCTACCTCAAAATCCCCATTAAAATTTCTTCCAATTTTTAATTTCTCTCACTTCCCCAAACTTGTAGTCATGTGACATGTCTTACAAGCCCTCTTAAATGCTTGCATAGACATGCCACTTTCCCTCTCCAAGTCATCCTTTGACCTCCTTTCTATTGGATGCTAATAGATGTGTGAGATCCTCTTCCCCACGGATCCACCCTACAATTTTTCCTTTTCTTTCCACTTGTCACACCTCCAAGCCTACACCTCTTGCACTTTACCACTTTTATTTCCACTTTTCATCTCCTTGTTCTTCCCAATGTGTGGTCACACATATGAGCACACCTTGCTTTCTTCCCCATGCCACATGTCACATTCACATGCTTCTATCTTGTGACACAAGGCTAAGCTTCCATCCTCTCCTTCAATCCTAGTCGTCCATCTCACAAGAGGATTTGGCCCTTCATTCATCCTTCCAAAAATCTATAAATCAGAGCTTTTCGGTTCCATTTGGCATATCTCATGTTTGCTAAGATTATGCTTTTGAATTCATCATTGAAATCTCTTTTGTACCCAAGTTATGTTGCATTGGAGAACAACCACATAGTTGCATTATGAAGAGCAAATCAAGTGAAATGGGTGTTTCAGTTCAACTCTATCCATGAGGTGAGAAGGGTAAGAGATTGAGGTAATTGTTAGTTATTTGCTTTTATCTTTGTCTTTTGTTTCTATTATCATTACATCATCTTCAAATCTAATATTGATGTAGATGTAAGTGTATCAATGGATTTTATATGGCTTTACCTTTGCCATTGTGGGTCTCAATAAAATATATATTTTTCTTCATAATGATATTTTGCCTTCTTAAAATTTTGAGCTTTTTATTTAGTCAGGTTTCCATATCCTATCAATTTAATAGTAGAATATTATAATAATATAATATCTTATTACAAGACTAAATCAAATAGAAAACATTTATCTTAATTTATTGATTAAAAATTACCATTAAATTAATTACCATAAAATTATTTTAAAAAAGTAAATAAAATAAAATACTAATTAAGCTGACATATAAATCCTTATCAACATGTTCATTACAGTATTCCTAATATCAATTCTGACTCTAATTCATATAAATATATCTAAGCCTGAAAAGGCTACAGTGTAAGGATGTGTGTATTGGAGTGGTTCAGAAAATCAGATTTAAGCATATCTCTGTCATGTGTTATGATATCAGTGTCTTTTATCTTTTTTTAAAAATTTTTTTAATTTTTTATATTAACGTCCTTTTGTTTGCTAAATTCCCAATACATTGATGAGACCTTGGTAAAACACACATTTACTGTCTTCGGGTGTTGCTAATTTTTTAACTCAGGCAACATTTAAGAAAGAAACATCCATAAAACTCCGAAATGTACAATAGCAGTGCCATTTTCTTCTGCAGCTTTTTTCCTATGATTGTCAAAAAGGAACTTTTTATCAAGTGGCCTTGTGAAATGTCCTTTCCATTTCCTTGTGGTTGCCAGGCAAGATTGAAAATGAAGTGCACTATCTGCAATAATTCATTTAAAATTGATTGTAAGGTTGTCATCTTCCATGGGAAACATCTAATCGGACATTAATAATGTCCTCGCATGTTGAATGAAGCAGACTCGTGTTCGTAGATATGATCATTATTCACCACATATTTCCATTTGTACGTAGTGCTACACTACTAGCAATCGCACCTTCGTGTGCAATAGGTACACCGAAGATCTACAGAGATTAATATGTGATTGGCAATTAGTAAAGGAGCATTCAAATTGAAATTTTGATTCTTTTAGATGTGAGTCATTGTTGGTTAGAAGAAAATGCCTGTTAGTATATTTGATACTTTTGTCAACAGGGAGAATCCAACATTTTTGTATATTGTCTTCATTGATCTCCGCCCTAAGTTCAATGCACAAGAAATCTTCATTGACTATATAAATAAATATATAAAAGATTCTTTGCTAATGGTGGCTGTATTTTTATGGTAAAGATCCTTACGCTCAGGGAAAGACAATAAGTTGAAACAAACGATGTATGGAAAATTTGAGTTCTGAAAATTTAATCCATAATAATTGGGTTAGTGTTAGGGTTGGTAAAAAGTTAGAAAAATCACCACAAAAATTAGAACCAAAATAAAAGAATCACTATTCTTTAGGATAATTGGGATTAAATTGCAATTATTGAAACAATTGTTGCATAGCCAAAGACGATGTAAAAAACTTGTGCTGAATTAAAAAAAATGCCAATATTTATCACAATAGGTCAGAATTTTTGGTACCATGTAAATCAAAACAATGAATGAACAAATTGTGCTTTATGAATCAAACTGTTATACCAATGCTAAAAAGAATCTTTTACTGTAATGAATTTTCATTATATTTAATTTTTTACAAAATGCAATAAATATTTCCACTGAGGCCTTGGAAACTTGCCACATTATTGTACAGCGTAGATAAGAACTTGGAGAACTTTGGACCAAGTAAAATAGAAGCCAGTATCCATGACCTGTCACTTCTATTATGTGTTTTACAACATAAAAAACTAACAGACTACTCTCTAGACAGAGTAGTTCCACACCCCAAAACAATCCTAAACTTCTCAACTTTCAATCAAGTAGATTAGAAATACTCTGTAGATCCTAAATAAGTATTAGATATTAGCAGTAGGTCAAAATTATAAGTTCACTACTAAGGTAAGCTTTTTTCTATTGATGCAGCCTAGATCTGAGAAGTGGCCAAATAGAGAGTGTTATTTTGGTGCTCAGAGAATCCATTTTTTAGGGCAAGTTTGCAATGATCAACAGGTCTCCAAAAAAAATATAAAACATCCATCACAAACATCAGTTTATAATAAATATAGAATCTAACCTTAGATTTTTTGTAAGCATCCACTTATTAGAATTATAAAAGAAATAAAAAAACAATGAGTGTTTTTGTCCGAAGTGACTCATAATTGTGAATCAAGTGCACTAAAACCTTTGTCAATCCCAAATTAGAGTTTGGGATCAAAGTACTGGGCTAAAATTTCAACAGAGATTTGAATCTCCAACTCCCCTTTTATTCTAACATAGCTTAGATTGCTATATGGACATAACATGAGCAACATATGGCCACAGTTGAGTTTCAAATATGGCCAAGGTTGATTTTCTATGGCCAGCCATGGCCAAGGTTTATTGCATATTTGTTGCATAAATAGAGCCAGCCAAGAACAAAAACATAAAAAAACTCACCCATGACTCTCTCCATGGTCTTCATTTTCACTTCAATCTCCATAAATAACATTAATAGTATCATTGGGAGTAATGGTAGCAGCTATGATGACATTTTCTACTGCAAGTAAATTAATAGTTTCATAGGAAGTGATGGTAAACTTTTTGCCTTTGTATAAATATTTTTTGGGCATCCAGTATAATCGATGCCTCTATACATAACTCTATTTTTATAAATGCTTACACAAACTTCTCATTTTTATCTATTTTGCTTTTTGAAATGTTTTCCAAGTGTAAGTAAGATTATCATTGCATTAGAATAATGGTAGTTGTTATGACAACACTAGATATAAAATCTATATCTAAAACCAAACATCTTGCCCTTTTATGTATACTTGGTGACCTATTATGTGATTATTATAATTGATTCTACAACAAAATAGAATGAACCCAATTGCAACAACTTATGTGGCATATTTTATGACCTTCCAAACAAGTATGGTGATATCATATTGAGGACCATTGAAAGAGGAAATTGGATTTATAGCAGCCCCAATAGCTACTCTTCCGCTGGTTTGGATGAAACTTGAACACAACAGTTTATAATGTCCTGTTTCTTGGTAATTATCAAAATCAATCTTGACATTAAAAGCTCATTTATGATTTGACCAGTGGCATGATTCAGTTAGTGTCTCATCTTGACAAATTGAATGCTAAATCTGCACTTGTAAATGGATCTCATAGCCATCAAAATTTGACTCTTCCAGCTGAATCTTGTGGTATCCCTACCCCAAAGTAACATCGTGAATGGGCCTCGAATACCAATTAGTACATCAAGTGGGCAGCTTACAGTTGAATCATCATTGATGGAGGAGGTAAAGATGATCTTCATTTTATTTTTTGGTTTGTTTTTACAATACTCTGCACTCATTCCATTCACATAAATTGAGGGTTGTATTTTAAATATTTAATCAATATGATGGCAGATAACACTTCTTACCAGGGGTCAATGGAAAATAGGGCATCAGTTGGACATTCTTAGCACTCTCCTACATGAAAACTTGGATCATCATAATCAGCAAGAGAGGAATGAGAAAAAAAGTTCTTAAACAACATTAATGTAGATTACATGACATGTTCCTTTGTTTTTCTTTTGGCCATTAGTGGTGTGAGTATTGTGCTATTCCGGAAAATGAGAAAGCATTGAATTGTTGTCAAGGAAGTACACATTTTTGTTTCTCACAATTGGGAATTGTTAGGTTTGTAAAAACACCTATCATGATATTTGCAAAATTGATCTGTAAATAGGATTTTTTGATTTGATTAAGAAATGTATAGCAATCCTAAATGAGAGCTCCTGGCACAATTATCTCCATGTCAATATTAGATCTGAATGATCCACACATTAGAACATCGGAGAGGCATCTCAAAATCGCTATTCCATATTTTTATTTGGACTTTATATTTCAATTTGTTACATGTGATGATAGAAGCATTTTAAGAAATTCCCCCCTGAGCATGTTGTCTCCATACAGCTCTAGGCTTACCTGTTGACGATCAATGCAACTACAAAATATTTCAACATAGTAATTTATGATTTGCATGATCTATGAGGTGTGCCAATATAAAACATAAGAGGATCTTGTGTCGGTGATATACCCACCTGCCAGCCTGCTTCAATGCTGTTAAGATCAAAGCCATCAAACGACCTTGAGAGAACCCACATCTGAGACAAGATGAATTCGCCAGGGGCTTCTATGTGGGCTTCCCAAACATTTATACTTGCTTTTGCACCATAGTATTCTCCTCCTTTTACAAAGACTTTTTGCATGCTGCATGCCAAAAGCTTACAAAAGAAAATCATATAGTATATTCATGACTTATCATCCTTGCACAAAGGCTATGATAACCTGAGAAGAACAAAACAATAAACAGTACCACTATATATTCAACAAAGAAATAAACACTTCCACTATAATATTCATTATGGATTTGTATGTGTCATACTTGGTGTATAAACTTGCAGAATACCTACAATAATACTTCATGTCCATTCCCATCTGTCACACTGGGTTTTTGAGACACCCACCATCTTGTTTTCTTAGACTTTTTGCCATATTTCTCAGGAGAAGCAACACACATTAGATCATCCTCGAAGCAAATAACACAATTAAAATACAATATGAAACAAATAGAGCCCATGTTCAGGGACACTAAACCCTAACTCTAAACATCAAAAAACATGAAACCTAGCGTGTACACATAAAGCCTTGGCCCCTAAAACTGTCAAAAGAAAACCTAGTTTGAAATGATTTCATAATCCTATACTAAGATCTAAAATCATATTGATAAAAGCGATCGTGAGAGAAACATTCTTACCTAGCTTCCTTCTCAAACCAGAGTTGTTAAGTTACCACACCTCAAGTTTCTACACAAATTGTGTCGAGCTCTGTTACCCTAAGTTACCCTAGAAGCCTAATGTCGTTAATCACCGCCTGCTTCACCATCCATAATAAATTTTGCAATAACTGCTATGCTGCTTCACCGGCAAGGAAGAAAAAGGTGCATAAACAACTAAAAAAATGGTCAAAAATGATGAACAACAGAGATTCATTACATTGTGGTTACAAAATGCAGAATAATTTTCATAGTGTTGACAAGTGACAGATTCGGTAGGAGTGAATTTTGACACTTCAAGCAAAGTAGCCTATTTTTCGCTGCATATTTTGTAGTCGTTGCTAGAAGATTTTGAGGGTTTTGAGCCCCCATTTGCAACTTCCACCATTTCTACACAGCTTCAAACCCTGATGCACAATACTATATGAATCTAGGGTTTGTAAATTTAAAATAAAGTATTTAGAAAATGATATAAACCTAAGGTTTGCAGAGTGGCTTTTTCGGTGTCTCTGATTTTGGGAAATGGGTCCATCACAGTGGTGTTTCTCTGTACATCGGCAGAGAATTGGCCTAGGGTAAGGGGTTTCCTCTGATCTATGCACCACTTGGTACTCCTCGTAGCAATCTATGCCTGGACGACACGCTCGACCTAGGGGCGGTTAATGGCAAAACCAAGTGAATGCTCCCTCTCATTCTTTCTTTCTATGATACATTGGTTTGTATTTTATTCTCAGGAATTGAGGCCTCACTTTGGACACCCACTTGCAGATATTTACGCCGACGCCAAGGAATTTGAAGCGATTGTAATATCACCGTACAATATTTATTAATGCCAACCCATTTCATAGTAAATTTGAGCTACCAGTGCCAACATAGAATGCAACTTCCATATGCGACAACCACAAACTACATCTCTGCTACGGTAGCGGCTATCCAACCCTAGAAATGCACCCAACATGGATGCATGGGCATGGATGTTGGATGCCTACCCTCTACAGTTGCGGTCAGACTCTGTATTTTCCAGTACGTACAAACTCTATCCCATTTGAAATGTATCAACAGTTAACTGAAATTAAAATTGTTTAATTTCATATTTGTTTTTATTAACTATATTATTTGTAATTAAAATTGTTTTAAATGGTTATTGTTAAGTGTTTTTATAAATTAATTATATGATTTGTAATTTTTTTATGTAAAATAACTATTTATATTTTATAAAATTTATGTTTATTTTTAATAAAATAAAATCTTAAGAATAATTTTGAGTAATCTGATTGGTTAATGTATTTTATTTTTTTATTATTATCTTTAAGTAAATGAGAAAAAACTTAGATACAATTAATTTATAAAAGGGTTCAAATAATACTATCAATTATTAATTAAAGTGCTTGTTTTAAGTGATTATTATTAAGTGTATTTATAAATAAATTATATGATTTGTAATTTTGTATAAAGTGAATATTTATATTTCATAAAATATATATTTATCATTAAATATTTATATTTTATAAAATTTATGTCTTGTTTTAATAAAATAAAATTTAAAAAATAATTTTGAGTAATTTGATTAGTTAATGTGTTTTACCTTTTATTATTAGAAAATTATAAGAAATATTTGTCAGTCTATACATAGATAAAAGAGTATTTAGATTATATTATTTAACTCTAAGCTTGAATAAGTTGGTTAGTTAATTTATTTGACTTTTTATTCTTACTTTATGTAAATTGAAAGAAAATTAGAAAAAATTCTTATGTTAAAAGGTTCAAAGAATATCATTAGTCATGAATAGAGTGTTTGATCATGAAAGGTCAAGGAATTAAATATTCATCACACATATAAATGGACAAGTGGATCTATAGCCACCAAGTATTTAATCTTATTAATTATTAAATTTCTAACAAGGTAAGGAGCTTGATACCTTACAATATATTTTTATAATAATATGAACACTAAATGACATAATATATAGAGAAAAAAAATCAAGCCATCAAACCCACACTAATATATAGTGAAACTAATGCACTTAAAATTATTTAATAAAAATATTAATATTTATTTCAAAGGGTCCCATAAAAATAATAATAAACATTTATATGCATAAAGATGTAGTTATAAATCTAAATTTTAACCATGAAAGACAAGGTATTACAATATAATTGTTAATTGTTTCATCCTTCTTTAAGACTATTCTTATAGAAAAGATAGAGTAATATGGTAAAAGAAAGATATGAGAGAAAATTTTGGATTAGAATTTTAAATTTTTATGGTTAATTGCAATTACAAGATTTTTAAACACTTAAAAACAATCACTTAATAATAACCACTTAAAACAATCACTCTAAATACACTTAAAACAAGACATAAATTTTATAAAATATACATATTTAATGATAAATTTAAATTTTATAAAATATAAATATTAGAAAAATTACAAATCATATAATCAATTTATAAATACACTTAATAATAACCACTTAAAACAATCACTCTAATTCATTATTGATAGTATTATTTGAACTCTCTTATAAACTAATTTTATTTTATGGAAGTTCTTTTAAGTAAAGATAATAATAATAAAAAATAAAATACATTAACTAATAAAATTACTCAAAATTATTTTTAAAATTTTATTTTATTAAAACTAGTATACATATATTAATTAATAATATATATAAAAAAGGGTAAAAGTTATCATTATCTAGGTGATTATTGATTTAAGGAAAAATGCTTACATCTTCATTAACATTAATTTCAAAATTCATATATATGATTTCATTGTTTCTTTTCAAAATAAAATAATTATGTAAAATCAATAGTCAATGTTAAAAAATATGAATTTCTATTTTTTATAATTAATATTTTTTCTTTACTTAACATTGTTCTTAAATTTTAAATATAAAATATTTTAAAAAAAAAATTGGAACCCTTCTTAGAACCCTAACCTTTACTCTAAACCCTAAGCCTACATTTATTTGCATCAAAATTCTTTCACTTTTATTGAAAAAATAAATTCATTTTTACATGACTTCCACTTGTCTGTCATTTTCAATGAAGCTTCAAAAAGTTTACGAATATTCTTTTGTTGCTTTCACTGTATAATGCTTCAGCATAATAAGAAATAAATTTTATAAAATATAAATATTTATTTTAAGAAAAAATACAAATCATATAATTAATTTATAAAATCACTTAACAATAACCATTTAAAATAATTTTAATTACAAATAATATAGTTAATGAAAATAAAGATTAAATTAAACAAATTTAATTTCAGTTTAACGCACAGTTAGGAGACAACTATTAGCACGTATATAAACCTAATCCAATTAACTATTGGTACATTTAAAATGGGACAAAGTTTGTACGTACGGGAAAATACGAAGCTGTTTGTACGTACGGGAAAATACGAAGTCTGACCGCAGCTGCAGAGGGTAGGCATCCGGCATCCGACATCCGGCATACACTAGCGGCGAAACATTGGGAAAATTTCCAAAAATGATGAATGGCTGAGATTTGTCTTGCATGTAAATCTGCACCATCCGATGTAAAAGGGGTTGAAAAAACTGAGCGTGGGGACGCCTTCGGCGTAAATATGTTACACAGAGATAAATTTCCTTGTACGTTCCATTTGCACGTGACATGGTAATATTTACCTTGTACGTCTGGGAACCTAATGTAACTCCCATGTTAATATAGGTAGCTCTCATATTAGTATCCCCCAAGATAGCTCTCAAATGCATTGACATTGACATTCTTTGACAGAATGCACCAAATTCTTTCTCTTTTTTACTACATGAATCTTACTATATTGCCGAAGAAAATTAATTACTAGCGCTTGCACTCCATTCGAAGTGCAATGGTTACGTCGATAGCAAGATATACTCACAAGAAAGTGTATATTGCCGATTGGAAAAGAAACAGGTTTATGTAAATACCCAAACATTTTTTCAACAGCACTTGCTAACAAAATGACGAAAGCACCCCTCCATGACACTACTGCCTAATTGTTAGATTATCTTGAGCTTTACCTCTCAAAAATTACAGGTTAATAACACTCTGTGGGCCACTGCCACTTGCCCAGTATGTAGATGGGTTCAACATATGGCAAGAAAACAAGTCAATTACTGTTAAGAAAGGATCGTCTTCCCCACTCACAAGTTAATATTTAAACACTAAATGACAATATGAACACTAATATTAACATGTAAATTTAATTATAGCATAACTTGATACAAAAATCCTTAGTGCTCTGTTCTCTCCATTTATGCCCATCCCCCACAACAAGCTAATTTATAATTAATAAAAGAAATTTGCAAACAATTTAAGATTTGTTTTAAGAAAATTTGTTAATAATGATATAATTAGTAGTAAATTGAAAACTTTTTCCATTACTGTTGCATATGATAAACTTTATAAGAAGGATATCTGCAAATGCATAAGCCAACTACAAAATAATTTAAAGAGTATCTAAAAACAAGAAACATTTGAACCAGAGTAACCTTTCATGATTGAAATATCTTCTAATGCTAATACTATGAATGCATCCTAATAGACAATATTACCCACATACCAATTTGACCTTACATCATTTACAATCTCATAAGCCAACTGAGAAAGAATTTAAATAACATCTAATAACAAGAATTGTCCTAACTACAAGAATTTAAATAACATCTAATTACTACTGCATCTTGGTATGAAATTGTATGGACAAAAAAATTGGACAGATTAAGTCATCTATGATCGCACAAGCCAACTAAAATATAATTTTAAAAATATCCAAGAACAGGAAGAAATCACACAAATGTCTAATGTCTGATTGCAGCTGGGAGGACCAACATGGACAGTACCCCTTGGGAGAAGGGACTCCAAAGCTCCAAATCTAAATGTTGTCAACACTAATATTCCTGCTCCAACTTCCAGCCTTGGCAAATTAACTGCCCTATTTAAAGCTCAAGGACTCTCTACCAAGGGCATTGTGGCCTTTTTCAGGTAACCCAAAAAACCTGAAAGCCATACATTTCAATTAATTAACTATTTATGTAATGTTTTATAACATTGTAGGTGCTCATACAATAGGCCAAGCTCGTTGCATAGTCTTTAGAAGCAGAATTTACGATGTCACTAATATTGATTCATCCTATGGCAAGTCTTTGCAAGCAAACTACAAT
This sequence comes from Sequoiadendron giganteum, assembly GCA_007115665.2. NCBI lineage: Eukaryota > Viridiplantae > Streptophyta > Pinopsida > Cupressales > Cupressaceae > Sequoiadendron > Sequoiadendron giganteum. The sequence continues at coordinate 390,693,302 of CM021100.1, forward strand.
CTACATAAAAACAAAACTAGAGCAAATTCCGATATACATAACCATCTTGTGCAGCTAAAGTCAAGTGTCAAGCATGTAAATCATCAACTACAATAATAAGAAGAATTTTAATAGTTCATTTTAAAATGGTTGTATTATCCCTTTAAAATTACTAATGTTGGCTATATGATTTCCTTCTGTCAAAATTTTAAATGTCATTCATCTGCGAGTTGTTTTAGAGAATAGAGTACAGAGTCTATTGGCTATTCTTTGAAGGTAAATTTGGCCAGTAAAAAATGACAATTATTTATTAATTTTGATTTTTTTTAATTTTTCTAATTTTTAAATGTCATTCATATAAAATATCCTCTTCCTCCATTTGTCTTAGATCTCCAGACTCATCAGTTATACTCTAGATTCTAACACTGTATGAAGTCAAAAAATCTAACTTTTTCTGATCACTTTTCTTAACTATTCATCCAAAATTATAATAATAAGTTAGAGCTTGTTTTTCTAATCCTCTCAAGAGGGAAGCTAATTAATCAACCATTTTGACAAATCTTATATATGAAGTGAACATGCTCAACATTTCTCAGTAATATTTAAATAGATAAAACTAAAAATAAGACCATTTTTTCTATATTCAAAATAAGTTTCATCTGCACAACAAAATATTTGGACAAAAAACCCTTATAAACAAGTAAAACAAAGCTAAAAGTAATAATAAATTGGAAATGAGTACAACAAAATACTCAATTACTCACAGTAAACAACCAATGAAGAGCTCAACTTTTGGATTGTGCAGTGTGTCATACAAATCACAGAGATTGGGTTTCTCTTATAACTTTCAAAAATCAAATTGGTTCCTTCCATCCTTAGTGAGACATTCTGTTTGCTTTAAATATTTATTTTATTTTGATGATGGTTTTTCACTATCAAACAAAACCCTACATGAGCATTCATTATTCAACGGATGGTTGAGGCGTTCAGATATTCATCAGTAGTAAAATTGTAATCATAATAATAATAATGCCTATACAATCCAAAATTTTACAGGCTAAGAACACAATTGTTGTGGTCTCTTCTTTTTTCACAATGAATTAGCTATCGATAATTCACAGAAGCGAAGCGAACAGGGGAAGACAATAAACCCTAAAATAAAACTCAGAGCACCATTGTTTTCATGGAAAACACTGCAAAAGCATAAAGGCGGAATTCCGCGAAGGAGAATTACCTTACAGTTTTCGAAATAGAGGCTGACTTGAAGCCTGTCAATCCAATGCGCTTCTAGCAACAATTGCAGCGATTCACCGGGATTTTTAGCGGCTCTCCTCCTCTGGAAGACGTCTCTCCCTCTAGCACCAGGTGAACAAGATCTTCAATTTGCAAAGGAGTAGGAGCCACAATGGTGGATGATTTCGAAACCCTACCTTGCTTTAGCACAAGATCCTTGTAGCACTTTGAACAAAAATTCATTGTGGCCGGACTTCCAAAAAATCCGCAATCGTTTGCGCAGAGAAGGGGAGCTTCAGGAGGCTGTTGCCCACTCTCATCACCATCCCTATTCCAACTATCTCGAGCCATTCTTTATCGTAAATTTCCTTCCTCGACCTTAAATTAAAGCTGTGAATTTAAACAGCCACAACCCTGGGCAAAATTACAGTGAAATAAGGCCCTCAACAACTAAATAATCAACCACTACCAGAAAACTCATCAGGATCTTAGAAAAATTCAATAGTTATAGTTCTTCCATATAAAAAATTTCATCCGACTGTAAGTTTACGCCCTGAAGCAGGCACGCAAAACTTGCGATGAACTTTGCGAAATTCAAATAAATCCTCCTATTTAAGAACTTGCATATAAATCTCCCTTTGAAACAAAGGAAATCTGGGCCTCAAGCCTCTAAGAGGCCTTAAGCTAACTATCTATGAATTCACAGGTGGGCGTAACTGAAGATCCATACCCATTTGGGAATTCACACGTGGGTGCGACTGAAAATCCAAAGCCCTTTGGGAATTCACAGGTGGTTGCAACTGAAAATCTAAGCCCAATGAGAATAACGAAAATGCCCTTACCCCTTACCGGACTTTCGATTTTTGCTAACAAGCTGAAGGCGGAGAAGGTCGACCCAGAAATCCACAGAACTTGCTTCACACAACAAAAATGTTTGTTCGTAATCGTGCACAGAAGAACAATGAAGGGGGAAGCCATTATAAGGTCGACTGAATTAAGTGCCTATAGTGCAGATTTGGTGCGCTATTAAATGACAGGCTATGCACGGAGACTCCCGAGAATGGTCTAGAACGGCGCGGGCGGCTTGAACCATACCTGGTGACGTTAGCTACGGCTTCCTTTGCAAGCAGGTGCGAGCGATGGCTCCCGTCTCGGGATTGTTGCATTTTCCGGTAGCCTATCGGCTAATTATCTCGGCGTCTGACAACAATCCGGTGGGATTTCCCACCCAGAATAGCCTATCGACTAATTACAAGGTAGAAACTGTGGTATTTTTTTCCTTCCGCAGTAAAAGTGAATTTGATGCTTGAATGACTCTTTGTTCCTCTGTAGCTCAGCTTCTGCTCTTATTTAACACCCCATTGATCTAAGTGAAAGTCTCATATGTATGAGTATCATTCTGTATGAAAGCTCCAAAAAAGTGGGCAATACCTTAGAAGTTGTAGATTTATTCCAAAATGTGCAAATTCATGCACAAAGCGTGCCTCTGAAGATTATTAAGTCACCTCGGTGAGATTTAGTTTTAAGGGCTTCTATTGCAGCAAAGCTTCCAGGTACAAGCATATTCGTAAATTTATTTTTGAAGTCTATCAATATATCTTGCTCTGCTTTGAAGTTTTAGAGGGCATTGCTTTGTCTATTTATTATTAGAGTTCTATTGGTCTATTTTTTTTTGTACAGTATACATTTTCAGGCGAAATGATTTGTATTTTGTGTTTAAAATCCCAAGCGACTCTGCCTTTAAAGTTGTTTGAGCGTTTGGTTTTTCTAAGTACAAATATAAGAACTCTGTCATTGTTACATTGACTTACTGTAAATGCCAAAAGGTATATAGCAAAGTTTATTCTATAATTGTTACGTTAATTAGTAAACCCCTAATAAGCTTCTTTGAGCGGATATGCCATGTGAAAGAGAAACTTTCTAACCGTCCCATTTAATAGCTGCATTTGAAAGATGAAGCTCATGGTTCATCACACATGATTGTTTTTTCTTTCAAATCTTTGTATTTGGGTGAGCTAGAAATGGCGCAGAGAGGGTTTAGAATACCTCATTCGTTCTGGGAATTTTTTTTTTTAAATATTAAACTAAGGAGTCAGCAGAGAGAAATTAAGTTGGCTTCCAAATTGGGTAATGCATGAAAATGTTAAAGTGATCGGATGAGATAATTTTAATTGATGATATTTTTGCAAAGCGAGGAGTTAATGGGGAGGTTGGCAACAGTTCCGGACTCTTGGCAAATGCCTAGAAATGGGTAGTCACGGTGCAACGAAAAAATTAGAACGACGGACTGTGAACTACGATTGGAGCAGCTGATCTCAATAGCGTTGTGTTTATCGATCAAAACGAGTTATGTGTTATGATTGTGAGACCTCGTCAATTATTGATGAGAGCGACTATGATTTAAAGTTTTTAGGACTGGTTTATACTGAATGATTTATTACCTTACGGTTCAATTTTCACGGAAATAGGAGGTCTTATGGGAAATTTTTTTTTCTATTGAAATATTTTTCAGTTCAACTAGGCTGAAAATTTCATTGGGGAAAATTGCCCCACCAGCGTAGGAGTTTTTCTTGTCACTTCTCACACATCTAGAAATTTAGATTCCTGTCGGAGAGAAATGATGTTTATTTATTAGTTTTTTATTCGCAGCATTCCATTCTAGTTTCATGGGACCACCAGCCTGCTTAAATTTTGGAGCTTAAATTTTTAAGCTAAAGTGTACAACTAAATTCATGGGACCACTAGCTTCAAAATATTCCAAAAAAATTTCAGCAGATTTCATTCTTTTTTTTTTAGGAAACTCCCCTCCATGAAACCTTACACTTAATGAAAGATTAATTGTTAAATATTTGAATCTTCCTTTGTTCTCCTAAAAAACAATTTTATAAAGATAAAAAATTTAAAAAACAACCCTTTCAAATTGTAACCCATTCTACTCTTTACAAAATGAACTCTCAAACTTTGATCATTAAACACAGAACTACTCTTTTTAAAATTTACTAAATTTTTAAGCTAAAGGGTACAACTAAATTCATGAGACCACCAGCTTCAAAATATTCCAAAAAAATTTCAGCAGATTTCGTTTTATTTTTTTAGGAAACTCCCCTCCATGAAACCTTACATTTAATGAAAGATTAATTGTTAAATATTTGAATCTTCTTTTGTTCTCCTAAAAAATAATTTTATAAAGATAAAAAATTTAAAAAACAACCCTTTCAAATTGTAACCCATTCTACTCCTTACAAAATGAACTCTCAAACTTTGATCATTAAACACGGAACTACTCTTTTTCTATCACAATTCTGGTCCTGGCTCTTGGTTTGTGAATGCTTTGGGTTTTGGATTCTAAGTGTTAAGTCCGTGCGATCAAAATCGTGGTTCCCATTGGTACTTTATTTATGTTTTTAAGTTTCATCCACGTTTTTGTTTTTGTGCACCTTGCACATGCCGCCTATTGCAGTATATTCTGAAATGACCGTGGTATATTGATCTCTTCGTAATGATAACGAATTCATGCAAGAATGAAATAATATCTCCTTTATGTCTAACGAAAATAAATGCTTTCAATACAATTTCTGTAAGCACAAATAATTAAATGATAATGAAAGCCTAAGATTTAGAGTTTAAATATATGAAAATTTAATAAATAAAAATAAATGATTTTAGATTTTAATTTCAATTAGGAAATAGTTATTGTAAATGTTATAAGTGAATTTGTATGGTATTAGAAAATTAGTATTTGTTGAATGTTTATGTTTGAATTAGAAAAATGATTGTAAAAGTGATTTGTATTTGTAAAATTATTTTTTTCTGCAATTCAATCTTTGTGAAATTAAATTTAGCTTTTGGATTTGATTTGAATAAACTTTAATAATTCAAATTTTCTTGTTTATTTTGTTGAACACGCATTTGAAGAGTGGTGTTGTTTAGTGATACTATTGAGAAGCTTGCTAGGTAAGAATTAGATTTTTATAGGTCAACTCCTAGAGGAGTAGATTTAATGATGAAGAACAAAGAAAAGAACCAAACATGTCTAATGCCTAGGATGATGGTGCAAGTTGGTAATGGAATTAGGATGCTCTATGATGATTTTATGTTAAATTTGTGATGGTGCTAGATCTAGGTAATTGTGAATTGGGGCATGTCCTTAAATATCCCACCCTAGCATGCAATTCAAAGTAATTTGTGCTTTATTTGGCTTTCAACTACTAATAAGAAAGGGGGAACATGAGTTCAATTTTAAAGTTTAATTTAAAAATTTGGGGTTCAAATTTATGTACACAAAAATAAGGGGTGTCAATTTTGCACTTGTAGATTTGAACAAGAAATAAAATAATGCTACTTTTTAAATTCCATATAAAAAATGGTCCAACTTGCATACTAATAAATGAATAAAGGATAACTTAATCAAAGTGGACCTTGAACATTAGTGAAAAAGATGGTGAAATGTATCTTTCAACATTATAGCTTTTTCTTTGTTTAATGTGCAAGCAAAATACCACAAGAACCATGTTAAAGTAAAACAAGTAGTCAATAAGAAAAAAATACTTCACACTCAAAGGGCATGGATATGGATGAGTATTCCTGTACTATTTATGCAATGAATGCTCTATCAACAATCTACAAAATAAAAAAGCATGCAATGAGTAGTGTTTGTCACACATTTGAAATAGGAACTAAACATAACTTGTTTAGATAATTATCTTACAAATTAATAATAGTAAAAATAAGAATGGTAAGAGATCCCATTTAATGGAAAAGTGGCATGGCTCCAAGTAAGTACAAATATAATAGGACTCTAATTAAGAGAAAAGGTGACGAGATTTTGACTCTATAGAGGATTCTAAAAACATAAAAAGATTGATTAAGGTCCCTTAAACTTGGTAACTAGGAGCATGCCATTGTAAAAAAATGACTTATAAAAGGAATGTTATTGATATGTATGGCCCATTTGATTAATTGCAAATAAAGGATGCAAGGAATTGGAGGTAAGGAGAAAAAACATGATCATGATAAAACATGTAAAAGTGATAAAAATATATCATGTAATAAGTACACAAGAACATAGATATGATCATGAAATTATGTATTATAAAATAATGCATGCAGTGTCCTCCAATTTACCCCTAATGAAGGAAGAAAATAAGATAATGAGAGCCATGAATGCTAAATAAGAAACATGTAAAGACAACCAAGTTTTAAAAGATATGAGTATGAAAAGTAACATAGCATGGAATCATATGATATAGGCATGATAAAGATTATAGAATGTAAGGTGTAATGTCTCATTTTTTACCTTCTTAAATTCGAGGTAATATCTACCCATTCACTATCTTTGGTGGGTTAAGGTATGAAAATTAGGAAATAGTTTTTTTTGATGTTTTCTTGTGAAGTTGTTCAAAATATTTAATAATTCCTAGGTTTAGGAGAAAATGAAGGGAAAGAAGATAAGGTTGATAAGTTAGGGTTTTTACAAAATTTGCAAGTTTGTGAAGCATGTGAAAATATGACAAGGTTATGCTTGTTGCAAATTTAGCAAGTTCATGAACTCCTTGAAAGTGTGACAAAGGAAGGTCCATGTTGTAAAGTTCATAATGTTTTAGAGTTTGAAGGTTCATGAATTGAAGAAAAATGGGACCAAGGATGGAAGAAATCACCTAGTTCATGATGTCACAAAGTTTGTGAATTCACACTCTACGAAATTTTGATAAGGTTCATAGAGATAAAATATGTGTGATATATTGAACGAAAGGGATAAAAGAGGGGAAGAGAAAGAAATAAGAGGTAAAAAGAGATAAATTTTTGTATTTCTCTAAGTTTGCAAGTTCTTGAATTGTGTGAAAATATGATTAATTAAGAAAATATCACATTTTTGACCTTTGAAACAAGGGAAAATTTAAATTCTAGTTTGAGAAGGAAAAACAAGCAATATTTAATAGGGTCAATGCATGCACAATCTTATCCATTCATCTAGATGGGATTGCTTGTTGATCATTGTCTTAGCTATATAAAGATGATAGATGTATTCATTGGACATCATTCAATCTACACATGGGAAACCCTTGTTTGCATTGTTCAAAACCTTGCGTTCAAACAATTAGAGGTGAGGATGAAAACCCTTAGATTTGTAAGTAATCATAGGATGAAAATATGTTGGTTTCAAGAATTAGAATGAAAACACTTTGGTTCTATATGACAATCTCATTAAGAGGTTGTTAATGTGCTTCACGAAGTTGTAGGTTTTAACTATACTAATTTTTAGAAATTTGTAGTGTTTGTTGTGAGTTTGCAATCATAATTTTAGCTTATAGTTGTCGTATAACATTACTGTTATTAATGTTATTTTTGCAACATGTTTAATAATGTGTTTTAATTTCCTTGGAAATAAGAATAAAAAGGTTATGGAGTTTGTTCTTCATTGTTAGTGTGAATAATTAATCTATTCACTATACATAATTGTCTAATTGAGAGTGCAACCTTTTAAATCTCTAGAGGTTACCAAGTTATTTGGTTAACCTCATGCACACACCTTTTGAGGTTGAAAGACTTTACTTCTCACCTCAAAAGTTAACCTCATGCATACACCTATAGGACACTTGTCATCTCATTTGTGCCACTTTATGAGGCACTTGTTAGTTCACCTCATAGATGGATTGCCTCATCCTTACCTTTATAAGCAAGGCTTTGTACCAATATAACTTGAATCGTCTAAATACAATATTGCTTATTGTTCATTGTGCTTGAACTTTTAAGGGGAGATGCTTACAAACCAACAAGTGAATGATTTCATAGTATTTAGTTTGAAAATTGACCCCACCCCCGACGTGAATCTATGCGTGTGGATTAATCTGTGGTTTGGCATAATTGCTCAGAAAATTGCGACATTTCTCCTCACGGAAGCCGCTTTTATTTCGCAGGCCCGCGAATCTGAGATCTTCTTTGAGGCCATCATTTGGCGGTAGGAGCACCCGACCACAATTTCAACCCCTCCATTCGCCATTTTTTGTAGATCGTTATCACCTTTGGTAGGTCGCTATTCATTTGGTGGCTCTGATTTGGCATTTTGGTGGCTCTGATTTTGTATCACAGCGGCGACATTTCATTTCCAGCCCGCGTTTCAACCTGGAGGCGCTCTATCTCACATGAATTTTTGAGTCGTTCGTTGAAGTCTCACGCGAAGTCATCTTGCCTACATCCCGCGCCCTTTTTGGGTGATTATTTTAGCTGGCATAGACTTGTTGTTGACAAAAGAGGCGCGATTTGCGATTTGCCACACCCTGCTGATGCCCTGCCTCCTCCAAGTCTTCATTGACCCGCGATATTCAATCTTTGCAGGCACAAATTTCTTGTAGGAGGTCTCAACATCACCATATGGAGATTTTGCAGGATAAACTTTGTGAGGAGGTGGCATCACCATTTGATGCAGGTATTTGGCTTTTTGCATTGTGCAGCAGTGAATTCCCCCTATCAGAGCTGGCGAAGCGGAGATCATTAGCGTATATCTCTCCAACATTCATTAATGCTCAAAGCAACCCCATTTGACCCAAAGACTTTGTGCTAAATTTTCCTCTGGTCGTTTGAATTCGTGGAGGGCGCGATTGGAATCTGCACAAACGCTTCACGGTTGGTGGAAGGTGCAAATGGAGCATTGGCAGGCCGCACGACCTGCACAGACCTTCACGTTACCCCTAAGGTGCCTACACGCACTGGTAATTGGTAAGGCCGCGGGTGCACACAGCCATAGGTCTCATAGGTCTCGATAGGAGGCGTGCATTTGAAACTTGCGAGGGGTCGTGAAGATCTCAACGGCTCACGGTAACCCTCATGCCCATCGACCTGGTCAAAGCTACCACACGGCCCTCCACATCGCTCTCCACATCAGCGCACTCTTCCCGCCATAACTGCAGCTGCTCGACTCTCAACAACTTCCCAACGGACTCTCAAACGGGCTTTGACTCGGTCAAAACCGTTTGCTCACCAATAAACACTTTGGCACAATTATTGTAACCATTTTTTATGCTCGCCGTACTAGTTAGGGTTATTTCTTATTAGTCATTAATTGAGTGTTTGGTTACACATCAAAATTTGTGAAGAAGTGGGTTGTTTTTTTGGTCATAATTGGTGAAGGAGAGGTGAATTTTTACATTTTGCCATAGTTAAAAATTTGTTAAAAGAGGAGTTTTTCTTCTCTTTTACAACAAATTTGGTTAAGAAAATGTTTGTAAAAGAGGGAGGTTAATATTTTTTTGTCATAGTTAAAAATTTGTGAAATTGGGAACCGTCTTTTGCAATGAATATGGCAAAGGGAAAATATATGGGGGAGTTGAATTTTTTTCTCCCATCGTTAAAAATTTGCAAAAGAGGAAGTTAATTCTTTTTGCAATGAATTTGGCAAAAGGTGTCATCATAATGTTTGGGTTGTCATTTTATGTTTTTTTGTCTTTTATTGAGGTTTGCAAGACATAACTTAATCTATATCTTCTCAATTCACCTCATGACAATAAACTTTGAAGAACTTGTATAAGAAAATATGCTTGTAGACGCACTAATATAAAGTGCCACAAAACACAATGTGTGTTCCTTAAGGAGGGAATTTGGAAAATTATTGTACATACACTGAATTATAAAGTGTAATGGGAGGCTATGCCATCACAACATGGATTTTTGTGATTCTCACCTCATGTGAGTGTGTCTTGGAGCACACCTTGCACATCTCTACATTCCTTACGCACTCTTGCTCTCAATTGTTTTTCTTATATTCTCTTAGCATTAAGGGGGGACTATGATGTGTTATGCTAATGCTTATTTGTAATCAATGTAACTTGGGTCATCTAAATACAATATTGCATATTGGTCATTATGCTTTTGTCTTATCTCCTAAATCTCCTAATTTCTAATATTCATGTATTGACATCCTTTGTAAATTCATGTTTATAAACATTAATGAAAAATTAATGATGAAATCTTGGTTTTATATTATTTAAGTTGAAAATTATAATTTCAAAACTATTTACCCAAAATAATTGGTTGGGGTTATTATACTGGTATTGGAGTTAAAGTTCTTATTAGCCTCTAGGGAAATTAATGATTTATGTTTCCAAGCGATGAGAGAAATAAGTATCTTAAGGGAGAGCAAGAGAAATTAAGATTTAAGGTGTAGACAAAAGGGGGTTTAGATTCAAAGGTAGAAGAAATATAAGATGAAAGTAAAGGGGAAAAAATGATAGATTATGAAAAGTTATTTCAAAGAAATTTGTTGAATCTCAATAAGGGTTGAATAGGGAGTCAAATGAATTGATAAGGAGACTTGTATTAAGTTAAGCATGATAAATATTCAAGGAAGGAAATGAGAGGTGAAATGCTCAATAATTAGTTGATGCATAGGGAAGGGAGAGTTATAATTTACAGATATACATCAACTGTAACTATTTAACTTGCATAATCAAACTGTCATCTAAGTGGTTGTAAAATAATGTAACTATGCTAACTTTCTTCCCTTATTACATTGTTCTTGTAAATGTACCCTTGAAATCTCAAATTTCACCTAGTTAATAGACCCCCCTTTAAGTTAAATAGATAGTTAACGTAAAACAAAACATGTTGATGACATTCTTTAGAAGATTTTTCTTCGAAAAAAATCTTGAATCAGGTTAAACTCCATCAAATTGGCTCATAACCCTTAGAAGGGTGGAGCTTTGAGCTTAATTCCTAAGTTCAAATTACCACCTCCCCAAACTTCTAAATCATAGATCCCTCAAAATATTGGACAACAATCCATTTCTCCATCAAATTACATTTTCATTTTCATTTTCCAAGTATGAAAACTAAATCCAAAATATTTGTCTAAAAAAATCTCCATCTCAAAAATACTCAGTAACTCAAAAAAGAAACAATATCTTTGTAATTTAATTGTAGAGTTTTGAAAAATAACTATCAAATATGTCTCTCCATTCATACACAATTTGAATCTTTATAAACACACTTAATGTAAGAAGTGATGTCTCTATAATGTTAAACCTTAAAAAAATTGCTCACCAATTTCTTACCTCTTACATAGACTATTGTATCAATAAATATGTAGCATTTCATAATTGCTTCTCACTCCAACAAAATCCTATGCCTCCTTTCACCAAGAACAGTTTGTGTATGAGTAGCACAAATGATGATAATCTATGTTATCGGTTCTGCTACTAGTTTGGGTTCGTGAATCCAACTAAATGTTTTTGGGGGTTGGGTTCGTGTGTAAAATCACATATATATATATATACAACCTAGAAGCATAATTAAGATTAGAATATCACATAGCATCATAAAAAGACTTTATAAACAAAAAATATACCATAAACTTGAATGTCATTTAAAACATGCATGATTAATATTTAATATTCATCGTCCAAATGTCAAGTTCAATATTAAAATAATAATATCAAGCTCAATACTTTTAATCATCAAATGCTTTTTATAAATCATCAACATCATCATCATCATTGATGTTAGATGATGTAGGAACATTAGATGAACCACATGCATCGCCAATGGCATTGGCAGTGCCACTTGCACTAAAAGTGTGTTATCTTTCAGAGGTCCTCATATGAAATATGATGGGAAGTGGAAGCATCCAAATCCATATTCTCTAGATCTATATCGCACAACTTTGTGTTCCCTTCCTTGTAGTCATGTTGTTTGTGTGAAATGAGACACAAGTTGGAATGCACATATACTATGTTCTATGCTCTTTTGGAGTGAAATATATTGCGCTTTATTATGTGGATGAAAGAATATGTGCTCCAAGTCCTCTCAGATATAGATGAACTACCAACCTATGAAGACAAAGTAAACAATTAAAGTTATACAATGAATATGCGCTTTATCAAACTTGAGAAGGGGCGTGCATTTGAAACTTGCAAGGGGTCGTGAAGATCTCAATGGCTCACAACAAACCTCATGCCCATCGACCTGGTCAAAGCTACCACACGACCCTCCACATCAGCGCACTCTTCCCACCATAACTTCAGCTGCCCGAAAATGGGCTTTGACTTGGTCAAAATTGTTTAGCTCACCAATAAACTCTTTGGCACAATTATTGTAACCATTTTTTAAGCTCACCGTACTAGTTAGGGTTATTTCTTATTAGTCAATAATTGAGTGTTTGGTTACACATAAAAATTTGTGAAGAAGTGGGTTGTATTTTTTCTCATAATTGGTAAAGGAGAGGTGAATTTTTACATTTTGTCATAGTTAAAAATTTGTTAAAAGAGGAGTTTTTCTTTTCTCTTACAAGGAATTTGGTTAAGAAAATGCTTGTAAAAGAGGGAGATGAATATTTTTTGCCATAGTTAAACATTTGTGAAATAGGGAACCTTCTTTTGCAATGAATGTGGCAAAGGGAAACTATATGGGGGAGTTGATTTTTTTCCCCCATTGTTAAAAATTTGCAAAAGAGGAAGTTAATTCTTTTTGCAATGAATTTTGCAAAAGGTGTCATCATAATGCTTGGGTTGTCATTTTATGTTTTTTGTCTTTTATTGAGGTTTGCAAGACATAACTTAATCTATATATTCTCAATCCACCTCATGACAATAAACTCTGAAGAACTTGTAAAAGAAAATATGCTTGTAAACACACTCATATAAAGTGCCACAAAACACAATGTGTGTTCCTTAGGGAGGGAATTTGGAAAATTATTGTACATACACTGAATTATAAAGTGTAATGGGAGGCTATGCCATCACAAAATGGATTTTTGTCATTCTCACCTCATGTGAGTGTGTCTTGGAGCACACGTTGTACATCTCTACATTCCTTACACACTCTTGCTCTCAATTGTTTTGCTTATATTCTCTTAGCATTAAGGGGGGAGTTTGATGTGTTATGCTAATGCTTCTTTGTACTCAATGTAACTTGGGTCATCTAAATACAATATTGCATATTGTTCATTATGCTTGTGTTATCTCCTAAACCTCCTAATTTCTAATATTCATGTATTGGCATCTTTTGAAAATTCATGTTTATAAATATTAATGAAAAATTAATGATGAAATCTTGGTTTTATAATATTTAAGTTGAAAATTATAATTTCAAAACTATTTACCCAAAATAATTGGTTGGGGTTATCATAATGGTATTGGAGTTAAAGTTCTTACTAGCTTCTAGGGAAATTAATGATTTATGTTTCCAAGTGATGAGAGAAATAAGCACCTAAGGGAGAGCGAGAAAAATTAAGATTGAAGGTGTAGACAAAGGGTGTTTAGATTCAAAGGTAGAAGAAATATAAGATGAAAGTAAAGGGGAAAAAATGATAGAAGATGAAAAAGAGTTATTTCAAATAAATTTGTTGAATCTCAATAAGGTTTATAGGGGGGTAAGTGCACCAAGATGGTTCCCAAAAAGGGGACTTAAGTGGACAGCTTTTTTCTGAGATCAGGAAATGCTAACCTTGGACGTGAAATTGAGGATACTTAGACTCAAAATTTTGAGATGGAACAAAAAGAAGGATTCAATTGCTTCAAGTCTACTTTCTAAACTACTAATTTATTTTGAAAATAGTTGAGATTAAGGGGGTTAAACGAGGGATGTACAAAAATTGGTGTTGTTTTTGTCTGAAAAACATAACATAGCAACTTTTGTACAACCCTCGTACGGTGAACTTTTTTTTAGTATTTTTAAAATCATAATGGTCAGAAGTTAGCTAACAGTATGTAGTTGATACACAATTTTTTTGATAATTTTTTAATGAATATTTGATTTTTTACTAATTTGCGAAGTGGACATTTCCTGAAAATAGAATTTTGGCTATGCTACCTCTACAAATTTTGGAAACTAATTGATTTTTTTTTTTTTAAATTTTGTAGAATGGAGTCTAGTTTCTAAAAGTGTAATTTATTTGAAAAATTGATGAACGGTTCATTTATAACAAAAAAAATACCAAACACTACTTTTTGGCAAAAAAAAGACAAACAGATAAAATAAATTATGGATGAAAGCCTTAACATTTTCAGAAAGTGAAAAAAATTACATCGTTGGATAGCTAAGAGATAACCAACATTACCCATGTGTTCGATTTTTTTGATATTGAACCACGTGTAATCCTGACGGTGAGCACGAACTCGATTATGAGAAATATAGTGGTTTTTTTAAAAACACATCTCTGGTCATTGGAAATGCCCTCTAAGCCTTTGGGTTGGTATTCCAAGGCAAATACCAAGCCTAAGGCTCACGAATTCCTAAAGCAAGATATAACGCGAGCACGTTATAACGCGCTCGCATTATATCTCACTTTTCACATGGTTTTTGCTTCTGCGGGGAACATGTCAACTAGGACATAACGCGAGCACGTTATAACGTGCTCGTGTTATGTGTTCCTTTATGTTAAATGCCAATAAATTGAATGTATGCTGATATATTTGTATGTTTGTATGTACATGTATGTCATGTATGTATGTATGCTTGTATGGATGTAAGATTATACATACATATGTAATTATGCATTTATGTATGTCTTTAGATAGAGGGAGAATTTAGAGAGAGAGAGAATCTAGAGAGATGGAGAGGGGGTTGAAGTGAGATTTTAAGAGAGAGGGAGTGGGAGAGAAGGGGTTGGAGTGAGAGGGACTTAGCTAGGTAGGGTGGGAGGGATAGAGGGAGGGAGAGAGAGAGTGGGGGGGTGGAGGGAGAGGGAGGGAGAGAAGAGAGGAGAGGGAGAGAGAGAGGGGTGGAGAGAGAGAGACGAAGAAAAAGAGAGTTATGTAGGTAGGGTGCCAAAGGGAGAGACTTGAAAGATAGGTAGTGAGAGGGAGGGAGCGGGAGAGAGAGGGAGTGGGAGAGAGAGGGAGTGTGAGTGAGAGAACTGAGAGAGGGAGAGGGTGTGGGAGGGAGTGACTTGATAGAGGTAGAGAAAGAGGGGGGTAGAGTGAGAGGGACTTATCTAGGTAGGGTTGGAGGGATAGATAGAGAGAGGGGAGAGAGAAAAAGAGAGATTACCTAGGTAGGTTGCTAGAGGGAGAGACCTGAGAGAGAGGGGGTGGGAAGGAGAGACATGAGAGAGAAGGAGAGAGAGGTTGTGGGAGAGAGTGGGATGGAGTGGGAGGGACATAAAGAGAGATGGATAGAGGGATTGAGAGAGGGTGGTAGGGATTGATTGAACGAGAGGTACGCAGAAAGAGGGAGATGGTAGATAGAGACAATTAGAGAGGGTAGGAGGGAGGGAAGGAGGGAGAGGTGAGATGTATAGATAGAGAGAAAGTGATAGGGGTTGAGGGTATACGGTTGAGGGATTAGGGTGGAGGACCTATAGGGTTGATGGTTTCTAGGGTATTAGGGTTTAAGGTTTGAGGGTTGAGGGAATAGGGTCGATGGTAGAGGGTATTTGGTTGAGGGTATAGGGTATAAGGTTTAAGGGTTTAGGATTGAAGGGTTTGGGGTTAAGGGTTTAGGGTTAAGGGTTTACTTGGTTGAGGGTAGAGGGTTTAGGGTATATGGTTGAAGGATTAGGGGTGATCCCACAATAGTGGTTTACAATTTTTGGCCAAACTGGACACTTAAATTATTATTTTTAAATAAATCTTCATATTCGGGCACCTATAGTGGCTAAACCGTGAGGGATTTGAAGATGATGCAGACTAGAGTCTCATCACATTTTGTCTGTAGATTCTAAAAATATTTTTTTCATTTTTTTTGGAATCAGATTGCACTTTTTTTTCCATCTCCCACGAAAACTAGTTTTTTTCAGAAAACAACATTTTTAAAAGTGGTGCTCACCGTATACAACATAACTTTTTTTGTGTGAAGGATAAAATTATAATTTTTTTGAATTTAGATTTATAACTATGATATCTAGTACTTTCATTTGGTCTCATAGTTTTTTATTGAATATTTTTTCCTTAATCAAGTTTCAAAGTCAAACCAAATGCAGTTCAGACATAGGCGGACTGTATACAACATAACTTTTTCTGTATGTATCGAAATTCAATTTTTTTTTTAGTGGATCAAGGACATCAATACCCAGCCCGAACGTATTTTTTAAAATTTTATTTTGATAATCTGCTATTTTTCCACATGTGCAGAACAAAGAGCTTGATATTTAGTGAAAAACCTATGTTTAATAAAACTAAAGAAACACATACATAATAAAACCAAAACATATTAAAATTATACCCAAGCTCCGTAGTGCCAATTTTTTTATTTTAGTTTTTTGCCTGAGATAGGGAATGAGGGATTAGGGGGTTCGAGCGAACCTGTTTGAAGGGGTTCGCTTGAACCCCTTTCCTATGCATTACATTGGTTTTTTTGGCGGGCAAGATTCAAAGGGGTTCGATCGAACCCCTTTTTGGTTCAATCGAACCAATAGGTTCGTACAAACCCCTAAAATCACTTTTTTTGCCTTGGGGTCATTTTTTGTGAGTTGTCCTTCCTCACTTGAATTGTAAACCACTATTGTGGCTTCACCCTTAGGTTTAAGGTCCAATGTAAGGGGTAGAGGGTTTAGGGTTTAAGGATTGAGGGTTGAGGGATTAAGGGTTGAGGGTTGAGAATTGAGGGTTGAGCATTTAATGTATAGGGTAAAGGGTAGAGAGTTTAAGGGATGAGGGTTAATGATTGAGGGTATAAGGTATAGGGTCGATGGTCCAATATATAGGGTAGAGGTTATAGGGGTTAAGAGATTAAAGGTTGAGGGTTTCGAGATTAGGGTGGAGAGTTTTCTTGGATTTCACGCTATAAGGGTTGAGGGATTAGGGTTCAGGGTAGAGAGAATTGGGTTGAGGGTAGAGGGTAGAGGGTTTAACAGTTTAGGGTTTAAGGCCCATTAGGGTTGAGGGTCAAGGGTTTAGGGTTGAGTGTTTAAGGGTTTAAGGGTTGAGGGTTTAAGAGTCAAGAGGGTTGAGGGATTAGGGTAGAGAGTTTACTAAGTGGGTTTAACGGTTGGGGGATTAGGGTTGAGGGTAGAGGATTGACAGTAGAGGGTTTACGGGTTAGGGTATAAGGGTTTAGAGTTTAGGGATGAGGGATTAATAGGTTATAGGGTATAAATCATAGGGGTTGAGGGATTAAGGTTTAAGGGTTGATGGTTGATGGATTTAGAGGGTATAGGGGTTGAGGGATTAAATTTTAAGGGTTGAGGGTTGAGGGTTGAGGGATTAAGAGGGTATAGGGGCTGAGGGATTAGGGTTTAAGGGTTGAGGGATTAAGAGGGTATAGGGGTTGAGGGATTAGGGTTTAAGGGTTGAGGGTTGAGGGTTCAAGGATTAAGAGGGTATAGGGGTAGAAGTTAAGTTGAATGGTTCCAAGGTTGGGATTAAGATGGGTATAGAAGTTGAGGATTAGGGTTTGAGGTTGAGGTTGAGGGATTGAGAAGGTATAGGGGTTGAGGGATTAGGGTTTAAGGGTTGAGGGTTGAGGGTTCAAGGATTAAGAGAGTATAGGGGTAGAGGGATTCAGGTTGAAGGGTTGAGGTTGAGGGTTGAGGGATTAAGAGGGTATAGGGATTGAGGGATTAGGGTTTAAGGGTTGAGGGTTGAGGGATTAGGGTTTGAGGGTTGAGGGATTATTTAGGGTATAGGGGTTGAGGGATTAGGGTTTAAGGGTTGAGGATTGAGGGTTGAGGGATGAAGAGGGTATAGGGGGTTGAGGGATTAGGGTTTAAGGGTTGAGGGTTGAGGGATTAAGAAGGTATAGGGTTTGAGG
>CM021100.1:390711293-391088419 GCA_007115665.2 Sequoiadendron giganteum
AGGGTTGAGGGATTAAGAGGGTATAGGGGTTGAGGGATTAGGGTTTAAGGGTTGAGGGTTGAGGGTTCAAGGATTAAGAGGGTATAGGGGTAGAGGGATTAGGGTTTAAGGGTTCAGGGTTCAGGGTTGAGGGATTAGCGTTTAAGGGTTGAGGGTTGAGGGATTAAGAGGGTATAGGGGTTGAGGGATTAGGGTTTAAGGGTTGAGGGTTCAATGATTAAGAGGGTATAGGGGTAGAGGGATTAGGGTTGAAGGGTTGAGGTTTGAGGTTTCAGGGTTCAAGGATTAAGAAATCAACACCTTTCTTGACACACTTATTCAACTATATTTCCCTTCACAAAACATTTGATTCGTATACTCAAATTAGCATTAAGAGTTCCCAGTTCCTTTTAAGGACCTTCAAAAAACCTTGAAAATCTTGAAAATAATTGATTACAATCAACTAGGTTCCTCAAAACATGAACCAATGATTATGTCATTCACAAGCTGTCTTAAATCTTTCATAATGGCACCATTGTTTACAAACACAAACTATAATTCTTAAGGCACAACCAAACCATTCTTTGCTTAATAAATCTTTGTTTGAGTTAGTACAAAAAAAATGAAACCTTTCAGAAGTTTTCCCTTACACACAAACTTAGTTCCTTTGTTCACTATCCACATTACTAGTAGCCAAGCATCTGCAAACTGTCACATGTATTTCCCAAACCATGCACACACTTCAGACTGTGATACTCATTTTTTATGCAGAGTTAGAGGACCCAAAACCATTGAAGATGTCAACCTTCCTTCAAGAGGCATATAAAAAGATTAAAAAGGCCTAATGGACCAATCCCAACACTCCTCCAAGTTGGACAACAAACATAAACACTATTTCCCACATTTCACCCTTCGAATCTAGTTATTGTGCAAAACTAGTTTTGGTCCCTTAACTCCAAAACTTTCCAAAACACCAGAAAAATAAAAGAATGATTCTAGTACCCATTTCAGAGTTTCAAGACATACCTTAACCCATCACATGACTTCTTTGGGACAACTTTAAGAAAAATGACCTTTTCACTATTTTAGGCCTCCAAGTAGGCCAATTTTACAAAGGAGCTATCCTTAAATCCTCACACCAAACTTCCAAACCCAAAAATAGTCTTTAATTAGGTCTCAAAACAAGATATTTTCTAGGTCTTAGGACCTTACTCGCTCAACTAGGCTTCCAATACAAAAACCCCCATTTTTCAATGCAAAGAGGGAGGGTTTATAAAAACTCCTATACCTGGGCCTTCCCAGACCATTCCAAAGCATCGAACATTTTCAAAATACCCTACACAAGGTCAAAATTTTAGTACATAGACCACTCCTTCAACACTTTTTAAAAATCACTTCTTGGTTCCTCAAATTCTCATGGAAAAGTGCTTGTTTCGACCTAAGAACCCCATCCTATTGTCATTAGTTTCATTCCAAGGCATGTTCAACAATAAAAGACTCTACTCTAACAATGTACATTCCATCCCACCAAGAAAAAATTCATAACAGTAGGTGGGATGGTCATTTCATATTTAAATCCTACTCAAACCCTTGACTAGCTTTAAATGAGTAGTTTCAGAAAATTATCAATTGCTCCCTTCAAACGTACTATTAAGCCTTCAGAACTGATGCATTAGAGAGTTAAGACACGTGCCTACAATATTATATTAGTTTTCTATCAAGGGGAGGTTGTATATATCCTTACAAGTGTAGGAAAGTGCAAAAAAACCAATAAACTTTTGGAAAACAACATTTTTAAATCAAAAAAATGGATTTCAAAATGAACAAAAATCCTCCCTTCGAGCCAATGGAGGTTGTTTAAACCTTTTGCAATGAAAACCAATTCCCCCCAATGCCTATAACTAATAAACAACATGCCTTTGAAAGCTCATATAATCGGTACATGGAAAATGTCTTTAATGACCCTCTTACAACATGAAGATACCCAAAATTGAATCAAATTTCAAAATAGAAGCATAGATTGTCAAGGTGCTCCTACACCATAAACCTGCCAAACACTCACAATGCCATTCACTCATTAGTTTTCAGAATCACCATCATGGTTATTCACTTTTAGTTAGAAATGTGCTCTGGCCAGCCTAGGGCTTCCATATTTTGTACACTTTTGTCTACATTTGTCTACATTTGTCTCAATTTTGGCTATCTTGGAGTGGTTTTCCCGTGGTGGCGGAATTTCACTTGATGGAAAAAACATCAAATGCAAGCAGTGCAAAGTTGCAAAGTGGTTCAAATTTCGTTCTGCAACTTGTGTGACCAAGCAGACTCTTCCAACACATTCGAATATGTATGTTTACGCTAGGCATGGTCCTCTTTCACACTGAAACACGTGGAATCACTCTGAGCTATGTTCCACCAGATCGATCCCTGAAGGGTCCAAAGTGCAAAATGGCTGCAAATTTCAGCATGCTATTACTTGAATACGTTACACTTAGAAACTTATCTTCTAATCCTATAGGATCATGTTGGATCCCTCTAGAAAAACCTCTCTCGGTTTTGGCTATCTCGGAGTGGTTTCCTCGTGGCAACAGATTTTCACTTGATGGAAAAAGTGTCAAATTCAAGTTGTGCAAAGTTGCAAAGTGGTGCAACTTTCGCTCTGCAACTCATGTGACCAAACTAGCTGTTCCAATGTGTCTGAATAGCTATTTTTATGCTAGGCATGGTCTTGTTTTGCACCGAAACACGTGGAATCGCTCCTACCTATGTTCCATCAGATCGATCCCTTAAGGGTCCAAAGTGCAAAATGGCTGCAAACTTCAGCATGCTATTACTTAGATACCATGATGCCTAGAAACTTCTCATCTAATACTATAGGATCACGTTGAGCCCCTCTACAAAAACCTATCTCGATTTTGGCTATCTCGAAGTGGTTTTCCCATGGTGGCGGATTTTCACTTGATGGAAAAAGCATCAAATGCAAGCAATGCAAAGTTGTAAAGTGGTGCAACTTTCGTTCTGCAACTTGTGTGACCAAGCGGACTGTTTCAACACATCTGAATAGGTATTTTTATGCTAGGAATGGTCCTTTTTCACACCAAAACACGTGGAATCGCTCTGAGCTATGTTCCACCGGATCAATCCCTGAAGGGTCCAAAGTGCAAAATGGCTGCAAACTTCAGCATGCTATTACTTGGATACCATTACACTTAGAAACTTCTTGTCTGATCTACAAGAAGGTGTTGCACCCCTCTAGAAAAACCTCTCTCGGTTTTGGCTATCTTGGAGTGGTTTTCTTGTGGCGGCGGATTTTCACTTGATGGAAAAAGTCTCAAATTCAAGTTGTGCAAAGTGGCAAAGTGGTGCAACTTTCGCTCTGACTCTCATATGACCAAACTAATTGTTCCAACACATCCAGATAGGTATGTTTATGCTAGGCATGGTCTTGTTTTGCACCGAAACATGTGAAATCGCTCCGACCTATGTTCCACCGGATCGATCCCTTAAGGGTCCAAACTGCAAAATGGCTGCAAACTTCAACATGCTATTACTCGGATACCATGATTCTTAGAAACTTCTTGTCTGATCCTATAAGATTGCGTTGAGCCCCTATACAAAAACCTCTCTCAGTTTTGGCTATCTCGAAGTGGTTTTCCCGTGGTGGCATATTTTCACTTGATGGAAAAAGCATCAAATGCAAGCAGTGCAAAGTTGCAAAGTGGTACAACTTTCGTTCTGCAACTTGTGTGACCAAGTAGACTATTCCAACACATCCGAATAGGTATTTTTACACTATGCATGGTCCTCTTTCACACCGAAACACGTGGAATCGCTTTGAGCTATGTTCCACCGGATCGATCCCTGAAGGGTCCAAAGTGCAAAATGGCTGCAAACTTCAGCATGCTATTACTTGGATACCGTTACACTTAGAAAATTTTCATCTAATCCTACAGGAAGGCATTGGGCCCCTTTAGAAAAACCTCTCTCGGTTTTGGCTATCTTGGAGTGGTTTTCTCGTGACGGCGGATTTTCACTTGATGGAAAACGTGTCAAATTAAAGTTGTGCAAGGTTGCAAAGTGGTGCAACTTTCGCTCTGCAACTCGTAAGAACAAAATAACTATTCCAATGCATCCGATGAGGTATTTTTATGCTAGGCATGGTATTGTTTCACATCGAAACATGTGGAATCGGCCCGACCTACGTTCCACCGGATCGATCCCTTAAGGGTCCAAACTGCAAAATGGCTGAAAACTTCAACATGTTATTACTCGGATACCGTGATGCTTGGAAACTTGTCATCTGATCTTATAGGATTGCATTGAGCCCCTCTACAAAAAACTCTCTCGGTTTTCGCTATCTCGGAGTGGTTTTCTCGTGGTGGCGGATTTTCACTTGATGGAAAAAGCATCAAATGCAAGCAGTGCAATGTTGCAAAGTGGTGCAACTTTTGTTCTGCAACTTGTGTGACCAAGCGGAGTATTCGAACATGTCCAAATAGGTATTTTTACGCTAGGCATGGTCCTCTTTCGTACCGAAACACATGGAATCGCTCCGAGCTATGTTCCACCGGATCGATCCCTTAGGTTGGAGGAGTCTAAAGTTGCAAATTTATAAGTTGCTTAAAGCAACAAATTTGAAATGCAACGGTTACTTGTTTTGAAAGTTGGTTTTTAGTTAGTTAAGGGAGTGGATTAGTTAGACAAGAGTGTAAAACACTATGTAAATCCTTGAGAGGCTTGAATGGAGGTTGTTGATGAACTTTTGGAGAAGGTAAGATAAGAATTATTCACACTGTTTTCTGTTTTTTAGATTTTTTATACAAACTTGCTAATCCCATACTTGGTATGACCTCCAGCTTCCTGTACGGTCCCAAGGTTGACATGGATTGAAAGAGGGTTGAGTTCACAAGAACCCATATCTCATGATAATGAATGGCCCACTTAGCACTCATTGCATGTAGGTGATGCTCACAGAGGTGAGGCACTAGGCCTTCCCAGGAGGTCACCCATCCCAGTACTACTCCAGGTTAAGCGCTTAACCACAAATTTTTTTCCCCAAGGTTAAGCCCACTTAGCTTGCAACCCCATATGCAAAACCTTCAGCAAGTGTTGTGCCTTATGAAACATTCATTATAGAGCCCCTTTAGCTCATCAATTGATAAGTAGGAGGTATTTTCTACAATGTGTCAAATTGTGATATTGCTATCAGGATTCAATTGTGTATTTTTCGAGTATAAAACATAATAAGAAGGGAAGATCAAGGTAATCAATTTGCGGACTTATTTTTATTATTGAATTACCTAGTGTGGGATTGGTCTATATGAGAAATTTTTTATAATATGGGAGTATACGTTTCAGTCATATAATCCGGAAAGGACTCAAAGTTAGATGCATGAGTACAAAGTATCGATCAGGAAAGGCATCCCAATTCTCGAGGCCTATATATCAATGATAAGCATAATTATATTCAAAGCTAGCACATGATTTTAATTGATTAATTAGAAACAACTATTATATTTATTTATCAAATTTCCATTATCAAATTAATATTTGAATTAGATTTCATATTTAGAATTTATTTCATTTATAATTTGGGGACTCCGTTATCTATCTTAATAATATTGGATGACAACCTTTGTCAATCCAATAAGAAATAAATCAAAAATCTATTGATCTAGATCTCGAGTCATTACAGTGGTATTAGAGCGAATGAACCTGCTAGCTTTTGGGTATTGCAACAAATTGACTTTCCATTAGAAGCATGGCAACTGATGATAGTGGTTGGCATTACTCAAGAAGGATGAACATCTTAAAGACATTTGCGAAAATCAGGACAAGTAACCTTCTTGTGGACTTAGGGTTGCAATATTTGATCTACAACATGTTCCACCATTTCTTTAGTAGGATCAAGAACACACAATGAAGGTGTGTTTTCAGCCATGAAAGATTATAGTTCAAACTATCCAAAAGAGATGTTTTATCTCGACCACCCATATCTATACCATGGTTTGTTTGGAAACAAGGATGGGTTCTCTCTTCATCGGCATATACATTATTCCTCGATGTGTTCACACTAGTGTTACAAGACTTGGACTCGCCTCGGACTTGACAAGCCAATTTTTGACTTGGACTCAGGCTCGGAGCCCAGACTCGACAAATAGAAAAACCTAAGAAATTCAAAGATTTTTAAGGATTTAAAACTTGTTTCATGCACCCTTTAATAAATAAACCTTAAAGACACAATAGCATCATCAAATAGAAATTACTATGATCCCATACACAAACATACATCAATCACATAAGTATAAGCATCGATAAAAGATATTTGTATTAACATAGAAATTACCTTGAATACACGTAACTCATAACTATTGAACCATCAATTTAGAATGCAAATATGGATAGGCATCGATAAAAGATATTTGTATTAACCAAATAGCCATGTAGGCATACATCAATATATGTCAATATAAGTATGAAATATATGTACAAAATAGCCATATAGGCTTACGAGAATGCCATATAGGCATACAATGTCAAATATGTCCAATAAAAAATATGTACAAAACTGCCATGTAGGCATACAACAAAGGACTCTGGAATCAAAAGTCATTGCTCTCCATGCCCTGGAAATAAAATCTTTCCCTTTCCTTTTCGCTCGGATGGCGATAGGTCTGTCACTCATTTTTGCTATGCTCATGGAGTGCTCTTGCTACTCCTCCTAGGGTTTAGTTCATGGTGAAGTTTTAACTGTTACAATAAAAAGTAAAGACATGAATATATATAAATTACATTATAAAAAATGATATATTTGACAAAATAATCACTTACAGCCATCTCATGATCTCTCTCCATGAGGGAAATATTCTCACACCCATGCTCAGGCATGCTCAAGCCCTGTATAAACCATACAAACAGAAATTAAACTACGTGAATCAATAATGGTTTGATTTTTCACTAACTAACATCTATAACAACAAATGTAAATTGAAATTTACTAATTTGCCTCATACCTCTTCTGTCAGAGCCAACGAGGATTGTATAGCAGATGTCACACCAATATCCATTGCCCTCGTCACATTCAGAGGTATATCGTCTCACAACAATTGAATATAAAACAACAAAATATTCAACGTAATCAACAATGTGCATATAAACTACACAAATCTATTAAGTACTTGATTCATTAGTTAACCTCTTTATTCTATTACCTACGTGAAGGTTTGAGTAAATCCACTGTCACTGGGAAGTGTTCCATCAAAACCTCCAATATTAGTCTATTCAACATCCAAAATCGCATATTAAATTACCATTCGTAAAACAATGCTACTAACATGCAATAAATTTATAATTGTTTACTAGTTACATACCCTAGCTATAGGTGTACTGCAGAAATAGATTGGTGGGGGACCGGTGTATCCAATCTCAACACTGTGACCTGCAATTTTATTAAAATCATAAAGCATTTTTAGTTAATCTTGCATTTCAAAATCAAAATTTAAAAAATTAAATTCAATGAACACATGCACTAACTTTTACCTGACTATCAATGCCATATGCCTCATGCAAAATGTTAGTTTCCCTCTCCATCTCCATAGCTGCAGATGGATCATGCGTACCAATCTCTTGAGTGTTGGTGGGGTCATATGAACAAGTAGCCCCACAAGATTGACACACATGTGTTCGAAGGCCACCACTTGAAGACTCCCTTGGATGGTGTTGTAGAATAGGGCTAGTATGATGGATGACACTTTGGGTCATAGTGTTGATTTCCTGTAATGTCTCTACGTCGGCACCTTCCTTCACGATGGAAGGAATAACAACATGCTCACGAGGTGGCCTAGCGAGAGCTCATCTAACTTTCCGTGTAGGATCCAGTTGTGCACTAGGTCTATCCTGAGCTGACCCCCCACCTCTCCCCTAGAAATCTCTCATATCAAAATAATTTGGGATTTTGTTCAATATGAACTCACTGTATAGTTTCCTAAGGAAATATTGTGGGACCTCGCAATTGTTGCACGGTGGGTAATCGAAAACCATGTACCACCTATCATAAAATTGGTCCCTAATCTGTTGGTGGTGGCACCAATGGGTAGGAAACCTCTTCACATTGAGGGTAAGATTTTGATTTGTGTGTGGGTCAGTGAATAATGAGCACAAATCACCTTTTGTAATTTTTAAATCCTTCACATCCTTGTATGATAGTTTGTTTGCATAATAATCCATAGCCGCCTACCTCCTATCTTTCCATCCAGTTATTTGTTTGCTAATTGAATCTACATTTTTTAACATATCTTTTAATGAATTTGCTAGGGTCATTCTTTCTATGGTTGAACCATTTAGATCACTCAACCTACTGATCAAATCCTCAATTATCTTTTTGTTGTTCTCAATTTCACTCATTAAATTTTGTTGAGTGTCAGGAGGGAGTTGAGTCATTGGTGGAGGAGGTTGATGTTGTGGTTGATTTTGATCTTGAGGATTTGGTTGTTCTTCCTATTGAGGATTTTGAGGGTTTTCAGGTTGATTTGCATCTCCTAAAAATTCAAAAAAATAGATCTATCAAATTCAACCTAAAACTAACTAATTCAAAACAAAAACCATAGAATCCTTACCTCTCACAACTCCTCCTCGTCGTGGTGCCATTGTTGCGAAGAAATAGGGATTTTTGGTGAATAAATTTGTTGAAATTATCCTCCTAGAATGTGAGCGCGAAATTGTGGTGGTTTTGGCCGTGGCTGCAAAAAAAACCAATCGAATTCCTAATGAGAGATTTCCATTTTTTTTTTTTTTTTTAACAATAAATAACGTGAGTGCGTTATAATGCGCTCACGTTATTGGTTTCTAGTTTTTGAGCCTCGGGCTCACCATAACGAGCCATAATGCGCTCGCGTTATGGTTTTTCAAATTATTTTTTAGTGGGTGTCCACGGAATTGCTACCCATTTCCATGCACCCGCCCAGGGAGTCAAATGAATTGATAAGGAGACTTGTATAATAGTTAAGCATGAGAAAAATTAAAGGAATGAAATGAAAGGTGAAATGCTCAATAATTAGTTGATGCACATAAGTGAATTTATACAGAGAGAAGGCAGAGTTATAATTTACAGTTATGTCAACTGTAACTATTTAACTTGCATAATTGAACTGTTATCTAAGTGGTTGTAAAACAATGTAACTATGCTAACATTCCTCCCTTATTACATTATTCTTGTAAATGTACCCTTGAAATCTCAAATTTCACCTAGTTAATAGACCCCCTTTTAAGTTTTACATAGAACATAACACAAAACATGTTGATGAAATTCTTCAAAAGATTTTTCTTTGAAGAAAAAAATCTTGAATTAGGTGGAACTCCATCAAATTGGCTCATAACCCTCAAAAGGGTGTAGCTTTGAGCTTAATTCCCGAGTTCTTGGATTACCACCTCCCCAAACTTCTAAATCACAGATCCCTCAAAATAATGGACGACAATCCATTGATCCATCGAATTACATTTGAATTTAAATTTTCCAAGTATGAAAATTAAATCTAGAATATTTGTCTAAAAAAATCTCCATCTCAATAATACTCAAAAAGTAATACTCAAAAAAGAAACATCTTTGTAATTTTAATTGTAGAGTTTTGAAAAATAACTATCAAATATGTCTCTCCATTCATACACAATTTGAATATTTATAAACACACTTAATGTAAGAAGCGATGCCTCTATAATGCTAAACCATAAAAAATTGTTCACCAATTTCTTTTGTATGAATAAATATGCAACACTTCATAATTTCTTCTCACTCCAACAAAATCTTATGCCTCCTTTCACCAAGAAAATTTTGTGTATGAGTAGCATCAATGATGATAATCTATGTTATCGGTTCTGGTACTGGTTTGGGTTCATGAATCCGACTAAATTTTTTGGGGGTTGGGTTCGTCTGTATATATATATGCAGCCTAGAAGCATAATTAAGATTAAAATATCACATAGCATCATATAGAGAATTTATAAACAAAAAAATACCATAAAGTTAAATGTCATTTAAAATATGCATGATTAACATAATTGAATATTCATCAGCCAAACTTTAGGTTCAATATTAAAATAATAATATCAAGTTCAATTCTTTTAATCATCAAATGGATTTTCTAAATCATCAACATCATTGTCATCATTGATATTAGCTGATGTAGGAACATTAGATGAACCACAAGCATTGTCAATGGCATTGCCAGTGTCACTTGCACTAAAAGTGTGCTATCTTTCAGAGTCCTCATATGAAATATGTTGGGAAGTGGAAGCATCCAAATCCATATTCTCTGGCTCTATATCCCATAACTTTGTGTCCCCTTGTAGTCATGTTTGTGTGAAATGAGACACAAGCTGGAATGCACATATACTAAGCTCTCTACTCTTTTGGAGTGCTATCTATTGTGCTTTACTATGTGGATGAAAGAATATGTGCTCCAATTCCCCTCAAATATAGATGAACTAAAAACCTATGAAGACAAAGTAAACAATTAAAGTTGTACATTATATTTATTAAGACTTGAAGCTCCTGACTAAAAAATAAAAAAATATTAAAGTTGTGATAAAATTTTGATTGCGATGGGTTACAGGTGTTGGAAGAATTGGCCATAGAATTAACACAAACTATGAACATCCTTCTTAAACCTATCACAAAGAGCCTCAATACTTTGATCATTTAAGTGCATAAAATCAATGAACTCATTCGTGATTATATCATGCAATCCTGTTTCAGAGAAGAGCACAAAATGTTTCCTTGTACCCTTCAGCCACTTCAAAATCTGTATATGGGGGTAGCCTTCTTGGCACAAAAAGAATCTCAATACTGTAGTTTTTTGGATTCAATGGGATGGCAAGAAGATGTAATGGATTGGTCATTTTGTTCAATATTTATTCAACAATTGCATGCACTTGTTTGAAGAAAATCTCTTCATAGTCTCGCTCTTTCGCATTTATGATGCTCTTCACATCTTCTCAAGCATTGAATCAATGCCATCATATATTTCTCCAATTCAAGGCTTGTCATGTCGGCATAGCGAATCATGCTCAAAATGGGCTTAGTGAAGCTAAGGAGATACTCCACACGATCCCACCATGAGTCATCTAATATCATTTGCTTAATTTGTGTTGTCCTGATAGAGTTGCTTTGTCATCGTATAGACCAATTTCAGCTAATCACCATGCTAGAAAGTGCCTCTCTAACTTCCATAAGTCATCTTAAGACAATTGTGTTAGAGGCGAAATGAGTCTCTACAACCTATTAAAATTATAAAATAAAATAATTAAAAATTAAAAAAAACCTCCAAAAATTAAAGGAGAATTAGAATACACAATAAAATTATGAAAATATAAAATTTTATGCTACTTCACTTAACTTCAATAACTCCAATTTTGAAAATGGTCTAAAAATGCCTTGAGACATGTGGTGGTTGGTGATGAACATTTTGATGTCCTCAACCTCTGCATACAACTCTTTGATCCAATCAATTTTATTCTCAACATTTTGTAGCATAAGGTTGAGAGAGTGGACCACACAAGGTGTCCAAAAGATATGTGAATATTGTTCCTCAACCAATAAGCTGACAACTATATAATTCTTTGCATTGTTCGTTACTACTTGAAAAATGTTATGGGGACCCAGTTCCTCAATGGTTGTGATGAAAACATTGGAAATAAATTGGTCATCTTTCACTTGACCCTCACAATAAAAATCTTTCAAAAACATTGCCCCTTTAAGGGACACTGCTATGGCATTGATCAAGGGCTGATTTTTTGCATCTTTCCACCCATTTGAAACAATGGATACAAGTATGTGGAGGATCATCATGGAAAAAACAGGCCCTTAAGTGGCAATGAAAATTTAGAAAATCAGAGTTGGGCAACTTGACATAAACAATTGAATAAGTTATCTATATTATTTCAAAAGTATGTAAAAATAATCTATGGAAAATTGAATGTAGTTTCTAAACTACTAGGTTAATTTTTGTAAAAAAAAAATCTATTTGATGAAAATTTGAAATTTCCATGCAGTACTACTAAAATTTTAGGGAAAAAATAAGAAGTAGGTGTCTATATAACCACCCTAACCATAATAAAATGATAATATTTTTTTATAAGATTTAAGATATAAGTAGAGTACTCATGTATGAATGTGATGCATATTTTTTTGTAATTTTTTTTCAAACAAATAATTAATTATGAATTTTTTATTACAACTTTTAAAAAATATAAAAACTCGTATTTCTGACCACCTTAACTTGGTCAAAACTTCATGAAATTCATTTTATTTTTTAATCCTATAGTATTCCAAGCATAGAATGTGACACATGTTTTGGATTCAAAAAATATGATACCGTTTGAAAGCTATAGATGTTTTTCTATCAGACTATCAATCAGGACTTTAGTCGTAATTCTAATAAAAATTAAATAATAATTATTTATTAGATTCTAAGTAAAATATAATTTATATTGGTAGAAAGCTGAGAAGCTCCTTTACAAACCCTTTTCGTTTCATCAATTTGGGTAAAATAAAAGTCGTCAGCCACATGGGCGAAGTCTGGAAAAGGAAGGTAAGTTGTTAAACACGTTTTACATTTTGACTTTTTAGGATTGGCAGTTCTGAACCAAGTCCCGAGCCTAATCCCTAGGCATTAAATTTTGTGTCAGCATATCGGATATCCGATTCAAATCTGATATCCGATTTGAATTCGATATATGATATGTTTTAGATATGAGTTTTAAAAAATTTATACAATCTTTAACATATGATTTAAAAATGCAATAAAGTTTATAATTTAAGATATATAATATACAATAAAGTTTATAATTTAATATATGTAATATCCAATAAAGTTTATAATGTAATATATTTAATATACAATTTATGATAATCTCTTACTGAATTATGTATTTAATATATAATTTATATTATTAAATGTATAATATTTAAATATTATTTAAATATTTTAGTTAATCTATGAATATATATATATATATTACCAATATATATATATATTACCAATATATATATATATTACCAATATATAAAATATTTAAATATTATCTCTTTCCCTCCCTCTCTCTCCACCTCTATCTCTCTCAAGTCTCTCACTCAATCACTCCTCTCTCTCTCTCCGTCCACTCTCCTCTCTCCTCTCCACTGGGTCTCACTGTCTCTCGTGTCTCCTCATCTCTCCTCTCCTCTCTCTGGTCTCCTCCTCTCCTCTCTCAGTCTCTTTCATCCTCCTCTTCCTGTCTCTCCTCTCCATCCTCTCTCTCTCTCTCTCTCTCTCTCCCCTCTCTCCTCTCCTTTCCTCCTCTCCGTCAGCTCTTTCCTCTCCTCTGCTCCTCTCACTCTCCCTCTCCTGCCTCTCATCTCTCCCTCTCTCCTCCTCTCCTCTTCTTCGTCTCTGACCTCTCTTTCCTCTCTGGACTCCTCCATCTCCTTTCTCACTCCCGCCTCTCTCCCTATCCTCCTCTCCTCTCTCCCTATCCTCCCTCTCTCTCCTCCCCTCTCCCTCCTCTGTCTCTCCCTCCTCTCCTCCTCCTCTCTCCTCATCTCCTCACTCTCGGACTCTCCTTTCTCCTCCTCTCCGTCTCCTCTCCCACTCTCCCTCTCTCCTCTCCTCTCTCCTATCTCAATCTCCCTCCCCGCTCCTCCCCATCTCCCTAGTTTCTCCTCTCACCTCTCACTTGCTCTCCTCTCTCTCTCGCTCTCCTCTCCTCTCCTCTCCTCTCTCTCCTCTCGCTCTCCCTCTCTCTCCCTATCCATCTCTATCTCCCTACCACTCTCCCTCCATTTATATCTCCCTCTCTCCCTCTCCCTCTCACTCTCCCACTCTCCCTTTCACTCTATTTGTCCCACTCTCCCTCTGTCCTTCCCACTCTCCTCCCTCTCTTCCTCTCTCAATATTCCACTCTTCCACTCTCTACCATTAACCCTTAGGTCTATGTGTGTAAAAATCGGATATCCAATTTGTGAAACTTCGATGTGTAGAGCTAAAATATTGTCGTTGCAGACCATGTTTTACAAATCAGATATCCGATTATATCAGATATCAAATTTTTGGATCATAGAAAAACCCCATGTGGGTCATTTTTGTGCATTCCAACGGACCCTACATTCTGTTTGCAACACTTTGTAGGCGAAAAATGTGCGGTTTCAGACAGGAAGAGACAAAGATAAGCTTTTTGGAGCATCTTGTACTCAAATTTGTCATACATAATGATTTTTTAGCATCTTTTATTTGGTATAATGGGGAGTAGCAGTCGTCGAAGCAAAAACGTAAGAGAAAACTGACAAAAGAATAAATTGAAGGATATAGACAAAGAGATAGAGAAATTCATAGGAAGAAAAGACAAGGTATGTTAAATATTGGTGAACCTGAGCCCTATGGTCTTTCAGGTGAAGAGGAAATTCAATATGTTCAAGGTGAAAATGTAGAACATGATATTGAAATTGGGAATGAAGATGTTCAAATTGATATTGAAAATTTTCATGGTGAAAATGTTGGAATTGAAGATGTTGAACATGATATTGAAATTGGGAATGAAAATATTGAAATTCATAATGAAAATGTTGGAATTGAAGATGTTGAACATGATATTGAAATTGGGAATGAAATTATTCTAATTGATATTGAAAATGTTCAAAGTGAAAATGTTGGAAATGAAGATGTTGAACATAATATTGAAGCAAGTGTAAATTATGTTTCACCAAATTACATAAGAAATGAAGAACCTTGTGTGGAAGAAAGACATATTCCAAATTCAAGACCTTCAAGGACCCCTAAATGGTTAGTTGAAATTGATGATAACATTATAAACAATTTTGAAGGCAAGAGGTCAACACGAACTGTTCAGTTGTGGGCTAGAATACTTTTCAACCAATATTTTAGCGATAAGACATTGATCGAGCAATGCCAAATTTTTGTACAATTGCTAAAGATGCAAAAGATGAGACCTTTGCTAGCCAAATTGAAGATTCGTGTGAACAAGAGGAACAAAAAAAATTCTATTATTGTCAAAAATCTTTTTAATGCTCTCAAGTCTATTGGAAAAAACAACAAGGAAAAAGATAAGAGAGCTGCTCGAAGAGTCATTACAATCGCCCTAGTAAGCCATCAATTGAAAAAGGCTCGCTTTATGAGACAAACTTGTATTGATTTTGAATTAAACCATAAAACTTTGGATAGAGCACTTGCAAGAAGAGAATGAATGGATGATCCTCTTCAAAATGATACATGGGCTTTTTCCAGGAGGCTTCCACATGTTGATAAAGAGCTAACCGATAATGTAAAGCAGATAATTCATCAATTTTGGTACGATAACTCTAGAGTATCACCCAATGCAAAGGATGTTTTAAAGTTAAGAATTGGCAGTCGAGAACGTACACCGCATCCTAAAAATTTCTTGGAATCAATCCAAACAATGTTGTTCAACAAATTTATTCAAACACATCCAAATATGGAAATCTCGCAAAGAACTTTTGAAGGTTTGAAGCCATTTTATTGTGTGCCTCTTAAGATTTGTAATATTTGTTGTTGCAAATACCATGTGGAGTTTTCAATGTACCATGAACTATTATGCTATATCCGTTCTACTTTGCATACTAATGAAATGTTGCATGAGTCTGGTGCAATGCATTTTCTGAAATCATCAAGGGACTTGCTAGATCTATTTTTATGTTCTAGGGATGATGGTTCCTTTTTCTATAGAAATTATTGTTTAAATGTGAAGTGCTCACAATGTGGTGGGTTGTCAAAGTTTTTTCAATGTTTTCATGAAGGTTCCGAACATGAATTTGGAAAGAATCTTGTTGAGAAAAAGAGATATGAGATAGTCAAATATACTTTGCAGAGTGGAGGTGAAGGTTCTATATGTGAGTTGGTTACAAAAGAATCTAGTGTTGCTGATTTTATTTTAGATTTTAAGGACAATATTTTCTACAAATATGCAAGGCATAGTCATAGGTCTCAATGGTTGGATCAACAATTCAGGGTAAGTAAGGACTCTTTTCCAATTGGCACTATTATATCAGTGGTTGATTTTGCAGAAAACTACATATTGCAACCACAAAACGAGGTTCAATCTCAGTATTACAATTCCATTCAGATTGTTATTTTTGTCCACATAACATTTATACATGCACTTGATAGTACAGAGGAGGATCGAAAGATAATCAAAGAGTATCATTTTTATATGAGTGATGATAGATCTCACTCGTCCGAGTATGTCCAACATTGTTTCGATATTTTTTTTGAGTTCTTGCAGATGCATGATATAGCACTGTGCAGACATCTCATTTGATCAGATAACTGCACAGGTTAATTCAAGAATGCTCTCATGTTTTATTGGTTGAGTAGAATGCATGTAGAGAGGGGTGTACCTAATATTTGGATTTTTTTGAAGTTGGGCATGAGAAAGGGGAGCATGATCGAGTAGGTGCATGTGTAAAGAGAGCTCTAGTTAAGGAGAAATTGAAGATTTTAGGAGAAAAATTCAGTGACGCACGTTCTATTGTTGATTGGTGTAGTTCAACATTGTCACAGGGAGGGACACTTGATTCAATAGTGCACAGATTCTTTTGGTTGGTTGAGGAGGGTACAGTGGGAGGCATATTGGATTTTCATACAATCAAAGATTCTTCAAAGACGCATTCGTTTTGAAGCTCAGATGCAAGCACATTGACCATTTGGACATGATAGTTGGCTTGTTTTTGTCAGAGTTTTATTCAGTGCGAGTGGGATCAATGTGAGTCAAGTGAGTGGGTAGATACGTGGGTTCCACAATATCTAACTCCTTTATGTCAAACTATATCCATGAAAAAATACACAATGGAAAGTTCACTTGATTACGACCGACTTTCAGATCTACTACATCCAGGACATGTTTTTGCAGTTGTTGCACCGCAGGGGAATGAAGAGAGGTCAAAATATTAGTTGGCTTGATGTGTGCGGGTAAAGCACAAGCTAACACAATCGATGAAAGATTATGATGGGTACGTGTATCCTACAGGTTCAGTTGTGGTTGCAGGAACTTGGTTGCAAACATACATGATTAGAAAGAATGGCATACCTGCATTTGAAGACTATGAGAAACAAAAAACCATTCTCATGTATTCACACCTTGTTATAGAAACAAATGTTAAGTTGTTGAAGCATCATGCCAAATCAAAGAGAAAAAAGCTATGGACACTTAGTAATGTTGACCATGAAGCAATATTGGATACTCTCAAAGAGATGACCCTTCAGGAACACTTGAATAGCATATTCAAGAATGGAAGGTACAATGCTTAAGCATATTTTTTGTTGTGACAATATAGATTTATCATTTGACAAATTTTGCGATATTCTTGGCACGATTGATCATGGACCTACTGCAACAATAGCCAACTCTGATCCTTTCAAAGAGGAATGCGATAGATTATAATAATATAGATTGGTTATTCAAAGTATCTTTTATAGTTTGCATTACCAATTCATCATCATTTAAGATGTTTAGATTAATATAGATTTGTTAGTCTAAGAATCTTTTTTGTTGTGACAATATAGATTTATCATTTGACAAATTTTGCGATATTCTTGGCACGATTGATCATGGACCTGCTAGAACAATAGGCAACTCTGATCCTTTCAGAGAGGTATGTGAAAAATTGGAATAATATATATGTGTTATTCTAAGCATATTTTCTATTTTATGTAGTTTAACTGCTACCTTGATGGTTTGTATAGGTGCTTGTCACTCCAAAACGCCAACATACTACTCTTGTGGAAGACTGTGCCCTGAATGCCTCAAATAGGCAAATTTTGTAAAAATTGAATTTTGAAATGTGAAACAATGTAAAAAGGTCATAACTGTGTATAGGCATAATCTATATCCAGTGATGTTTTTTGAAATACGGGTCAAATGTCTGGCATTGTATAAAGGGTATGTTTAAAATGTAAAAATATTTTTGTACTTAATCGAGCTACAATCAGAGGTTTTCTTCCTAGTTCTTTCCTGTTGGTATGCTCGTTTGAACCAGGTTTTGTAATATCTCCTATTTATATATAACAAATTACAGTGGCTTGCCACTTTTTCGAAAAACAAAAATGTAAAAAGTTCATGTGAATTTCATTTCCCATGTAATTGATTCAAGTTGATTGGGTAAGTGTTTTCTAATGCAAGAGCTAGGACTTGCAGAATCTTGATCCAAACTTAAATCTTTCTTCCCCCACATTTCATTGACATTAGCACTTTGGGCTCTTAAGGGAAATCGTTGGTCCAATGTAGCTCAGAGTGATTTGGCGTATTTGGGTGCAAAAGAGGACCATACCTAGCATTAACGTACCCATCCAGATGTGTTGGAACAATCCGTATGGTCATATGAGTTTGAGAATGAAAGTTGCACCACTTTGCAACTTTACACTGCTTGCATTTGACAACTTTTTCCTCAACTGAAAAATCATCACCATGGGAAAACACCTTTGAGATAGCAAAAACCGAGAGAGGTTATTATAGATGGTCCCAACACGATCCCATATCCTTAGACGAAGAGTCTGTAAGCATCGCGGTTTATGAGAAATAGTCCGTCAAAGATTGCTGCCTTTTAGCACTTTTGACTCTTAAGAGAAATCGTCGATCCAATGCAGCTCGGAGTGATTCAGTGTATTGGGTGAAAAATAGGACCATACCTAGTGTAAACGTACCCATCTGGATGTTTTGGAACAGTCCATTTGGTCGTACGAGTTCGAGAATGAAAGTTGCACCACTTTGCAACTTTACATTGCTTTCATTTGGCAACTTTTCCCTTAATTGAAAACTCATCACGATGGGAAAACGTCTTCGAGATAGAAAAAAATGAGAGAGGTTATTGTAGATGGTCCCAACACAATCCCATATCCTCAGATGAAGAGTCTGTAAGCATCATGGTTTCCAAGAAATAGTCCGTCAAAGATTTCTACCTTTTAGCACTTTGGACTCTTAAGGAAAATCACTGGTCCAATGCAGCTTAGAGTGATTCGACGTATTTGGGTGCAAAAGAGGACCATACCTAGCAGAAATGTACCCATACAAACGTGTTGGAACAATCCGTTTGGTTGTATGAGTTATTGAATGAAATTTGCACCACTTTGCAACTTTACACTACTTGCATCTGACAACTTTTCCTTCAACTGAAAACTCATCACCACGGGAAAACACCTTCGAGATAGAAAAAACCGAGAGAGGTTATTGTAGATGGTCCAAACACAATCCCATATCATCAGACGAAGAGGTTGTAAGCATCACGATTTCTAAGAAATAGTCTGTCAAAGATTGCTGCCTTTTAGCACTTTGGACTCTTAAGGAAAATTGTCGGTCCAATGCAACTCAGAGTGATTTGGCATATTTGGGTGCAAAAGAGGACCATACCTAGCAAAAACGTACCCATACGGACATGTTGGAACAGTCCATTTGGTCATTCGAGTTCGAGAATGAAAGTTGCACCACTTTGCAACTTTACACTATTTGCATCTAGCAACTTTTTCCTCAACTGAAAACTCATCACCACGGGAAAAAACCTTCGAGATAGCAAAAACTGAGAGAGGTTATTGTAGATGGTCCTAACATAATCCCATATCATCATAAAAAGAGTCTATAAGCATCATGGTTTTCAAGAAATAGTCTGTCAAAGATTGTTGTCTTTTAGCACTTTAAACTCGTAAGGGAAATTGTCGGTCCAATGCAGCTCAGAGTGATTCAGTGTATTTGGGTGCAAAAGAGGACCATACCTAGCATAAACGTACCCATCCAGATGTGTTGGAACAGTCCATTTGGTCGTATGAATTTGAGAATGAAAGTTGCACCACTTTGCAACTTTACACTGCTTGGATCTGTCAAGTTTTGCCTCAACTGAAAACTCATCACCACGGGAAAACGCCTTCGAGATAGCAAAAACCGAGAGAGGTTATTGTAGATGGTCCCAACACGATCTCATATCCTCAGACGAAGAGTCTGTAAGCATCATGATTTTTGAGAAATAGTTCCTCAAAGATTGCTGCCTTTTAGTAGTTTGGACTCTTAAGGGAAATCGTCAGTCCAATGTAGCTCGGAGTGATTCGACGTATTTGGGTGCAAAAGAGGACCATACCTAGCATAAAAGTACCCATTCAGATGTGTTGGAACAGTCCATTTGGTCATATGAGTTCGAGAATGAAATTTGTAGCACTTTGTAACTTTACACTGCTTGCATTTGGCAACTTTTCCCTCAACTGAAAACTCATCACCACGGGAAAATGCCTTGGAGATAGAAAAAATCGAGAGAGGTTATTGTAGATGGTCCCAACATAATCCCATATCCTCAGAAGAAGAGTTTGTAAGCATCACGGTTTTTGAGAAATAGTCCGTCAAAGATTGTTGCCTTTTAGCACTTTGGACTCTTAAGGGAAATCGTCGGTCCAATGCAGCTTGAAGTGATTCAACGTTTTTGGGTGCAAAAGAAGACCATACCTAGAGTAAACGTACCCATCCAGATGTGTTGGAATAATTTGTTTGGTCGTATGAGTTTGAGAATGAAAGTTGCACCA
The DNA here is from genome assembly GCA_007115665.2 of Sequoiadendron giganteum. Lineage (NCBI taxonomy): Eukaryota > Viridiplantae > Streptophyta > Pinopsida > Cupressales > Cupressaceae > Sequoiadendron > Sequoiadendron giganteum. Next base: position 390,731,831 of record CM021100.1, read on the forward strand.
CTTTGCAACTTTACACCTTTGTAGAGATTTAGGGATGTCCTCTTCAGATCACTCTATTCTGAATAGGTTTGCAGAGCTACCAATGTTAAATCCAAGTTGACTAACTTTGAGAAAATATGATCTCATCTACTGAAGAGGTACTTCAAGAATTTAGCATCTGGCCTTGCAACACTGCAACCGTTACTTATTCCCCACGAGTCATAAAACTCCCTCTTAAGGTTAATTATTCCTCTTCGAAGAGATGTCTTCATCCATTCACTCAGACTCATAGTTGCAAGTAGTGTCTCCATTATTCAACCTATAGGATGCATCGAGCTCTTCATGAAAGCAATCTTCATGCATTAGCATGATACAACTTGCAATGAATAATTCTTAATTCTAAAGAATCTTATCCCAATGATCACTATTTACTGGTCACACATAATCCAAGTAAATAATGTTAGATTTGCACTACTCAACAAGCTGAATTTTATCCTAGAAGGGTATTTACAATCAAAACAAAGAATACTTATCTCTTAAATATTTTGAAGGGTGGAAGTACGAAACATTTCTCTTGCGCTCAAATTAGTACACAACCTTCATGGCTTGAACATAGGCTCATGACTAGTGTAGAAATTCACTACAATCATTTTGGGGAGAGATCTCAATCACATCTGTAAATGAAGCATGTTGATTAGGACTGGTAGGGAAAACCTTCGCATAGTGACCAAACATGTCACATCTAAGGCATTGAACATGAGAGAGGTCCCACTTCTTCTTGAATGCAAGAGCACCATCTGACCCTTTATCTCCATTCCTCTTGAAGCATCTTTTATTTCCCCCTTTTCCTTCCTTCTTCGACGATTGAGCAAAAAGAACATGAATGTCTTCATTTGTAGGGCTTCGTCCAATACCTCTCGCAACCAACCTTGACTCCTCTTGAATACACTTAGCCCTCAACCGATCAAACTTGGGAAGTTTCAATCTCACGCTGATTCCTTGAATGTAAGACTCCCAAGATGAAGGAAGACCATTAAGAGCCAACATGGTCAAATCTTTGTCATGAACAATATGTCCAATGGTAGAGAGTTGATCTCTCAATTCGGAAATCTTCATGAAGTAGGTGATGACAAATTCTCCTTCCGCCATTTTAACATGATGAATTTGTTGCTTCAAGGCTAGAGCACAACTTGTGTTGTTGATCTCATACATCGCCTCCAAAGTCTTAAGCATTTCTCTCACTGTCTTCAACTTAGAGATGATAGGAACAATATGACCTCCTTCACGGAATCAACTAACATCTTCTTCGCTTTGATATCTTTCTTCCTCCATTGAACTTTCTCTTCCTCATCCATAGGTTCAAAAAATTTTCTCTCCACACTCAACCAATTCATTTTCCTCCAAAGTGAGCATAATTCTGAATCTCCATGAAGTGAAGTTTGATGCTCCTTCAAGTCTATCCTCAATTTTAAGACCATTCACCATCTTGACTATGATATAGATAGACAAAAATAAAATGGAAGAGGTATCACTGCAATAAAAAATCTGATCACGATCTTTTTCAAACCCGCTCTGATACCATGTTAGTGTTTTAATGATCAGATAATACAACTTAAAGCAATCAAAAAATTTAACACAACAAGAAATCTACTTACAACTCAGGCCCATCTCATGGCTGAATTTGATACAATGAATAATAGCACCTCTCTTAGATGCAAAGATACAATTGAATATGCTTCACGTTGAAATCATCCTGTTGCTACAAGATGAAGCGTTTCTGCTCAAGTGCGAACTTCTTCTTGGAATGCAAATTATGTTGAATGAACTTGATTGAGGAAATGAACAAACATCACCTTGTCTTTATACAAAATAAGGTGACTCTTCAAGGAGGTCTGCCTCTCTTGAAAATAATAAATTACAAAATAATATCAAGGAAGGTTGGCCTCATCCATTTAAATCAAATGAGTATAAATTAAATAGCCATAGGCTATCATTTAATTTATTACAACTTAATGTGATCGCTATCATGTATGAAAAATGTGGTAGCATAGACAAGGCAGTGGACTATTTGAAAAAAAGCTTCAAAGAAATGTGGTCTCATAGAATTCAATGACCAAAAAATGCAATTGACAATTGCTCATAGTTTCTAGTTATGTAATGTGAAGTAATTACATAACTGCTTAGGTTGACTTTGTAAAAACTATATTATAATTGAAATTTTTACATCTATGAACATCTAGTTGTTAGTTATGCAATGTGAAGTAATGATTTGAGTTTGAAAGATGTGTAATGCAATGTAATTAGCGATATAAATATAAAATACATAATATAACCATTGTTTTTTATGCTATTGTACATTGATATTTAACCATTGCTCAAGATAAAAATTTCAAAGAGTTTAATCATGCACATGAAGAACTTCTATATATCAAATTATCCAATAATCAAGTGTATGTCCATATACAAAAATGGCATTGATGCCAACTCAAACAATGTTTTACAAAATGTGGCATATGCCATCTCAATATGTATTCAAAATTTACATGCCAAAATGTCTATCTCATCCTAAACTACTGGTGGATCATCAAAATGGAGCCTCTTTGAAGCACTCATTGGCTCTAAAGGTAGTTGCACAAAAAAAATTCAAACCACAATTGAGATTAGTTATACTATATAATTTAAAATCGAATAATTAACATCAAAATCAATATACATTGAATAATAATTGAACTCTAAAATTGAAATCTTGATTACCTCAAATATACGTCTCTTCAAAGGGTTAGGAGTCCTATAATATACCAAACCAACTTTTGAAATTCCAATCTATATATGTGAACAAAAACATAAAATTGATCCAAGTTAGCATACGATTATTGGTAATAGGAACATATTTACCGAACACAAAATAAAATGAACACATACCTCTTTAGGTTGATCTTTTTCTTTATCTCCTTCAGGTGTTTCGACACCTCCTCCTTGAGGTGTTTCAACACCTACTCCTTGAGGCATTCCAATACCTACTCCTTTAGGCTGTGTTTCACTTGTCAACAACTCTGTATAGCTCAAAATTTCCTATACATAAAAATGACAAGTACGTATGAAACTACCAATCTATGTCGATGTATGTATAATCAATACAAGATCTTAAAAATCTTAATTCAATCCAATTTGAGTTCAAATACCTTCCCCTTATCTAACTTTGCACCTCCATAGTCTGGACGAGGCTGCACCTCACTCACACTAAGCATTTCCTACAAGAGGAAAATAAGATAAAAATATAAGTTATTATATAATTTCATTAATGACAATTCAAATGAAAAGAAAGTATATAATAAAAAATGTAAACGAGTGAGTGTGAAAATATATACTGTGTGTGTTCAAGTCAAATGAAATGGCCCTAAGGGTGCTATTAGTCACCCATGTAAGCTCCTCCTCAGACATCAACTGTTATATAAACCATGTGAATAAATATTAGTACTTGATACTATCTCTTATTAATATTCATTTAAAAACAAATGCAAGTTATGAATTTACAACTTAAATCTTACCTTTGTCACTATTCCAACATCCCCTCTCTAGCAGGAGAGGACTCTATAGGGTACGATCCGCACCCCTGCGACTGATCCATAATGTCCACATCATGGAGGTCATAATCAAAAGTGTCCAAGGGATGCTCAACGGGCTGTACAAGAGGACCGAAGCATATCTGGCGGCACATAGTGCAAGTATGTGGCACAAAAATATGTGGACCTAAGGAGGATGATGCAACAACACTCGAGCCTTCGCCAACACCACCAGAATGTGGCTGAGCTACTGTAGAAGCATGCGAAACCAAATGACCACTCAAAGAGTGAATAGCCTGAATAGTTTGTGTGGCTGCATCCTGGATAATATTTGGATGATATATTGGAGGTGGCAGACGAAGGGGAGGAAGGGGAAAATTTGGGAATGGGACTACTCTAACTGCCCCTGGTCTATCCTAGGGCATACCTCCACCGACACCCTGGAAGGGTTTAATGTCAAAGTAATTGACATGATGCCCTAACACAAACTCAACATATAATTTTTTAATAAAGTAAAATGGTATATCAGAATTATTGTTCGATGGTTTGTCAAAAACCATACACCAACGATCCCAAAAGTTAGCTACAATGTCCCTATGCATGCACCATTTTATAGAAAGTTTTGTTTTATTAACATTCACTGGCAAACCGGTGTAGGGGTCAATGAATAAAGAGGCTATTTGGGCTTTGGTTATTTGGAGATCTTTCACATCATCGTAAGACAATCCACATCCATAATATTCCCTCATGTCTTCTCGCCATGAATGAAAGGCATTATGTTGGGTGGAGAGGGTTTCTATATTTTTAATTATTTCCTTCAATGTGTTTGTCATATCTCTCAATCGAGGGATTGTCTTATAAATTTCACAAATGCCCCTCAATTGCCCCAATTTTTCACCAATTATGTCTTCAATTGGTGGCTACGGAGGTGGTGGAGCATTTGGCTACGAAGGTGGTGGAGTGTTTGGAATTTGTGCATTTTCATTCTCAGCCATAATACTTGATTAAAGTTAAAAACTAATTAATCTAATTGAAATTGCACAATGTAAATGAAATTATTGTAAAAAAACCCTAGTTTTTAATAAAAATAAAAATAAAACCCTACTTTTTCACAAAAATCCATAAAATCCTCTAATTTTTGATAAAAATACATCAACAACACTAGTTTTTAATCAAAATCCATTTTAAAACATTAATTTTTAATACAAATTCATTGTAAACTCTAGTTTTTAATAAAAATCAATAGAAAGCCCTACTTTTGAAAAAAAATTCATAAAAATACTTAAAATTAAGAGAATCTACTTAAAAAATCGATACAACATCTAAAAAACCAAATACTTACCTTTGAAATCGGATATCTGATAGAAGCGGATATCAGATTTTCGCTTTTCCTTGTGCGCTCGCATGCAAACTGTGAGAAATGAACTTTTAACAGTTGGTTGTTTTATTTATAATGTTTCCACAAATTGGATATCCGATTTGTAGAAAATAGGTTTGGGCTTTCGTTCGGCTAAATGTACTGACACCCGAACCTAGAAAGTCAACTCGACATTTCCGTGTTTTTGAGTCGATCCAAAACGTGATTTTTTTCCCATTGCCACTTTTTGGCCCATCATGATCCTACACATACCCATACACCTGTCTCAATCCATGAATCCCTTATGGGCTATAGTGCATCCTCAATGTTCTTCACCATTTTTTCCTATAACGTGTCATGCACCTCATAACCTGGGCCCTTGCACCCTTTTGGAGCTTCATTAATGATTTTTAACATCTTTTTCCAATATGGAGAGCAAACAACATTAAAAGATAATCTATTTTCATAAATACATATTGCTACATGTTGGTCAAAAATGTCTCGACTCTCATTTTGAAATGTAATTTCCAAAGGTCCCTTTGGTTTTTTCTTGTAATGAGTACTTTAAGGACGAGGAGTGGCAAAAAATGGATGGTTTTCTACCATAACATTGAGACTAGGTGCGGTCTACATTCCCTTTGATCTTTTTTTATTAAGGAGTGACTTGATTTACGACATGCTCGTTCATTTGCTTTTTCTTGCTCCATAATATATCCTATCACTATCTCTGATGGCACAATACACCATTCTTTCCAGGGCAAGGATTGATGCCTTGTCCAAGTGTTTCACACAAATGAGCTTTTTTTGGACAATATGAACTAGAATATATAACATCACACACATTGCAAATCTAAATGTAACCCCAACCACCTAAAACATGTTGTATCATTTGAACATATTTCCATAGAGAAGAATTTAGATCTCTTTTAAATTTACATCGAGTCATGGAGCAAGAACTAGTTGCCATTGTGATTCCTATGGCAGTAAGAAATGTTGTAAACAACACATTCAAAACAAATACATAAAATTAAACACAAAAAATAGATATGCAAAATCTAGCTCTTTTGAATCTTTGATACATTCGTAGACGAAGGAAAAAAATATAGATAAATAAAGCAAAAAATCTCTTTCTTGTTTGTAAAACAAAATTGGAGGAAAAAAATGATAGAAAATAACCTCTTTGCAAAAAATTCCTTCTATGATCTTCTTGGCAGCCAATAAACATTTGTAAATGCATAGGAATGTCAAGGCAACCATTGTGGAACCTTCAAAGATTAATCTTCAACTCTATTTGCTAATCCAACAAGCCAAAAAATATGTTCAACCTCTTGGAATTATATTTATTATTTGTAAAAGAAATGATACAAAATGGAATTATTTTGGTGTTTAATGTGTTTTGGAAGTCAATATTAGGGTTCACTTGGGTGCCTAATCAAATCAATTGAATAAATTGATTATAAAAAACCAAAAAAAGTGAAAAAGCACCAAAAATTGACGTGGTTGGGACGAGTTCTTCTGGTGTTCGCTTGGATCCCCCTAGGTTTGCTTGAGGTGAATTGGGTGGCCTTTGGCCGCCCCAGCCTAGACCCATAGTTGAAATGGACTGGTACCTAGATCTAGTTCAAATTAGATCGAGATCCAATCGATTCCCTGCAAGCTCTAGCAATATAGATGATAATCGTTCACATAGGCATCACTTGAACCTCCACACCTGGATACCCATCCTCTACATAATCACATTGGTTGACAAGAATCTTTCATATATCCATCCTTGAACTTCATTTATTTTTCTTGTTCATTTTCTCCATTGGAAAATATCAATCTAGTGAAGTTTTTGAGTATTATCATGCATATCTTTTGCTCCTTCAACATCTATACATTTAATGCACATGCACATGCATATGATCATTTCAGTGGTTTGATACCAAAATTATAGGTGAAATACTCAATGACTATTTGATGCACAAAATAAAATTTATATAGAGAGAAGGGAGAGTTATAGTTTATAGTTATCTCAAAGTTGTAATTGTTTAACTTGAATAATTGAATTGTTGTCTAAGCGGTTACATAAAACAATGTAACTACACTAATAGGAAAATCCTTTTAAAGAATAGTGGTTTAGGAGGTAACTCTATACTTAAATCTTGAAAACCAATATTTTTACTAGCAGATGAAAAGTTTGTTAATGTACCCATCAAGTAGGATAAAGATTCTAATGTGGAGGAAATTGTTAGAATGCAAAATACCAAAATCAATCTAAAGGTTTTAAGGTAGCCCTATCTGACATTTTTTTTTGTATAAATAACAATGAAGGCCTCACACAAGAAAGGGAAAGGAAATAACCAGAGTCACGATGAGAATAGTTTGAAGAATAAGCTAAACAAATTCTTAGCCCCCATTTTTTAGGGCAAAGATAAGATATTAGGTTGGGTTTGGTTGTAGAAATTGCAAACTTAACTTACTATAAACAATATGAAGAAGAATTAAGAAATGCAATTTTCTACTTGGTATTTGGAAGGCATGGAATATGATTGTTGGTACCATGGTATAACCACATAGGGATATGCTCAAGTGCATAATTTTGAAGAGCTTAGCTAGAGATTACTAGATAAATTTTGGTTGAAGGATGAAGAATACTTTAAAGATCTATCCAAGGTCTAGCAATAGACTTCAGTATGTACCTATGTATATTTATAGAGGGTTGTGATGACGATGTCTAAAATATAAGAGCAACATATATTACATAAATCTTCATTGAGGGTCTATTTGAACCTCTCAAAGGCCTAGTCAAGACTTTTACTACATCCACCTTATAAGAGGCTATCAAAAGAGATCTAATGATTGAGTAATTTATTTTGAAAAGTAAATTCTCTTATCAATCTAAGATACCCATGTTTGGGTAGCTTAAGGGAAAGTTCCAAAAGAAGGGAGCTCATGCATCATTCAAATAACCCATACCTTATGCTACAATAAAGAAGATGAATAAAGACACCATAAATGAATTCAAAAGAAAGACACTTTTTTTCTCTTGTAGGGAGTTATGGGAACTAGGCCATAGATGACTAGGTAAGGGATAAGCTCATTACATAAAAGTAGTTTTTGATGAAGACTTAGAACTAAAAGAGATTTAACCAAAAATAATTTTAGAAGATTTAGAATAGGAAATGGTGAAAAATGAATGTATCAGTGGGGAACTCTTGCATCTCTTCTAGGAGCACCTAAATATCACCCATTTAAAGTTTGTGGAGTGTATATAAAGAGTGGATTTTAGTGCTCATTGATAGTGGGGCCACCGATAATTTCATTGATAAAGGTTTGGTGGTCAATAGAGGATTTAAGGTAGAAAATTTTGATGATTTAAATGTCATTATTGTTGATGGATTCATTATTCCCCACAATACAATATTTTGGCAACTTAACTTGGATTTTGGAGATCATAAGGTATGTGATGATTTTTATGTTGTTGGTTTAGGAGAAATTGATATGATGTTGATTGTTCATTGGTTACACTTTCTAGTATAATTCTCATATAATTACCAAAACATGAATCTTAAGTTCAAATCAATGGCAAAGAAGTGGTACTCAAGGGAATTTCCAATAGGGCACCTTGGGTGATTATTTCGAAAAGGATTACATGGATAGCTAGTTTTTTTTATTACCTTGAATGTATTTAGATATGCATAGTATGGTATTCAATTACTTGCCTCCAAGATTACCTTTAGATAGAGGTTTCTAGCACATCATAGAATTAAAACTAGATACATAAAATTAGCTAAAGTTAAACTTGGATGAATAATTTGAGATGTTTATCTTGAAAATTTGAAGATATGATAATAACAAAAATTATAGTACACTAAGTCTAATTTCTAAACTTTTAAAGATTTTAGAAAATTGTTAGGGTTAAGGGGTCGCAATATTGAGTGCACACAAAAATGATACTATTTTCATCACTAAAATAGACCATAGTGTCTCATGTGCACTCCCCCTTTTTGTTCTATATTAGGTATTTTTAAAAAACTAGTTGGTGAAAATATATTTAAGAGTGAGTACTACAAGTTGCTTATAGTTTTATATTTTTTTTGAATAATTTTTTAATTATTGTTTGAAGTAGATTTAGGATGAAAATTATATCACTAAGTGTGTGCATCAGGTAAGTTGAACAAAACTAGTAGAAAATTTAAATTTTTTTATTTTGAATTTGTATAGAATGAAACTGAATCGTAAATAAAATGGGAAGGGGGTGACTTCCTATTCTATCTAGGTCATTCAATTATGTCATAGGAATCCTAATTGGATTGACTAACAACCTAACAAGGTGAGTCAATTCACAATGAGGAAGACCTAGGAAGGGTTCTTTTAGACTTTAAAGGGTTCACCACCAAGCAAATGCTTGGAAAAGATAAATGAACATTCAACCTACAAACCCTAGTTATGCAAACTAAATGAGGTATACAATTAATGAAATTATGCAATAGGGAGATATGATGTGTGTACCTGGGAAGTTTGGAGATGCTGTGAGGATTTTGGAAATGCGAGAAAGCTACCAAAATGTGCCTTGGAGGACTAAGACGCTCAGAATGGCGTATTAGTTCCGTTGCTGTTTTTAGGGGAAAATACATAATCTTCAAATGTTAGAAATAGATCTAAAATAATCTCTGAAAAATATGCTTGGGAGGACTAAGATGGCCAAGGTGGTGTATTAGTCCCGTTCTGAATTTATGTAAACTCTGAATATGATCTTGAGCTCCAAGGTCTGCACTTGCTTCTTCTTAGATCTCAGAATCTAAAACTTTCAGATATGACCTTTAGGTGAGTTTCCATGAAGATAACAACTTTGTAATGCAACTTTGCAACTTTTACAACTTTGCACTCGAAATGATCTTCAAGACTTCAACCTAAACTTGCAAACACAAATATGCAAGACACATTTTTTTTGTTGATTGTTAGTGAATGGGGGTTTGCTTTGGTCAAACCCCTTGTTGGTAATTAAACCTTGAAATGAAATAAAGTAATGAAGGAAATCGTGAATGAACAACATGCAATGCTACAATTCACCAAACCCTTGTAAAGTCTACAAACTTGTATGAAATGGTTGCAATGGATATGGATTTTAAACTAAAGATATGGAATTGAATTGCTTGCTTGAATCAAAACCCTGCATCACAAATGTTAGCACAAAAATACACATGATGCAAGAAGATCTTTGATATGATGTTTGAATCTTGATGATGGCTCCAAATGCTTGATGATTTACTCTTGAATGCTCTTATGAACTCAATTTGACTATAGTGAATGCTCTCACAAAAGACTTGTATTGAAATGAATGAATGGGCCTTGTATTTATACTTATGCTTAATATCCCAAAATTATATCACACCAAGTTAACATATGAATTCATTGAATAAAGGAGGCTAAATCTTGCCAAAATTTGAAATTAAATCCCGAAAATGACTCAAGGAGGACTAAGATGCCAAGTCATGAAACTTTGGGAATAGACACCAAAAAGGGGCCCAATTAAGATGCCTCAAAATCAGGGTCCCGAGACCTCAGGGGGAAAACGATGCCCTAGGTGGCATTTTAGTCTTGACCAAAAATCAGGGACACGTAGAGCAGAATCATTGGATTATCATTTATATATTGGAGAATGTCGGGATTAGCCAGAAAAAAGATGCAATTCATAGGGCTTGTGGACACAAAATATGACCAATTGTAACACCAAAAATGAAATAGGGAAAGAGGATTCCCCAATAGGCTCCTAGGGTTTTTCACCTAGAAGTTGGTTGGTACAATGCCTCTTTCGCACTAGGTATTCTTGGTGTTCATTCAAGATTAGGGGCTTAAGGGTGTGGTGTGTGATATGGAATGCCCTAAATGCTGGAAATGGAAAATATAAACTAACTATCAATGTAAAATATAAAGAATGCAATTATGCTGGAAAACACATAATGATATGTAAACATTGAACTAAATGACCTAAGAAAGCTTATGAAACAAGATAGAAAACTGTAAAAATTGAAGTATGCACTTGGAAAATGGAAGAGGCTGGAGTGAAGACTGTAGATGTCCCAAAATTTTTGCAAAATCTGATTTTTATGTCTGGCGGGACACTTGTGCCAAGTTGGGCGACCTAGTCTTTTTTCGGGGTGATTTCGGAAAATTGATCCAAGGCTTGTTTCAGCCAAATGGGTATCCGGATCCATAGAAATATTTAAAAAATATGCACAATGGGACTAGGTAGCCACAACTTGTGGGAGTTTCCCTTTTTCCTTTTCTGAAAATATGAAGGTGGAAACGAGAGCTTTTGATCTGCAATTTTTGTTCCTCTAAGTGTTTGGACCAAAAACTTTGATTTTCGGCCTATAGGTGTCCTTTTGTGGATGTTTTACCCTAGTTGACAAGGAGATTCCCTAAAAATTCTTCAACCCATCCTTCAATGATTTCCAAACCTGCAAAATACCTAAATCTGCAAACACACACAAAAAAGGAAGAAAAAATATTGATTGTTAGAGTATAGGGGTTTGCCTTGGTCAAACCCCTTTTTAGATAATCAAATAAAATGGAGAAATAAAGTAATGAAACATGAAATGATAGAGCTAATACCTTTCCATGATGAATGATCTTGTGTTGCTGTAGCAATCAACCCTTGAATGCTTTAGAAATGTGTCTTGATGACTTAGAATGTAGAAACCCTAGCTTGCTTGAGAAGAGAGGTGGATGAGGAGTGAAGAGTGAGAAAGAGTTGTGAATAATGAGTGTGTCTAATGAAGAATTAGGTTTTTTAGGCTTATTTATAGGAAATCCACCTAAAACACCCATTATTTGATCCTCAAGGTCGACATGAAGGAGAAATCAACTAATACCCTAAATTTTCTAGTTCAAGACCCCGAAAGTAGTTCCAATGGGACTAGGTCACCACCTTGGGAAACTTAGTCCACCTGGATAGGACTAATTCACCGTGATAGGTGACCAAGTCCCATAGGGGCCCTTTTGCCAGCTGGATTGTTTAGGAGTGAAGAAATTAGGTTTATATGATGATTTTATCAGATATTTGATTAAATTAAGCCTTGGGATGCACAATAAGTGGTCATAGGGGCCTATTAAGGATGATGAAAATGGTAAAAAGAGGTCCAAAATCCATAGGCAAGGGTCCAAATGAGTGAAAAGTGTCAAAGGCTACACTTTTTGGCGACACACCAATTAAGCCATAAAGAAGGATAAATAAAGCAAGGTGGGCCCAGACAAGTGTGAAAATACAAGGGTATGCATTTTACTACACTAAATCTAGCCCCCACTTTAGTGAGAGAATGAACTTGCTTCAAACTCACACTAAAATAGCAAACCACACAATTGAGAGGGGTTCAAATGTACAAATGCTAGTAAGATAGGATGACAACGATCAAGAGGGATGATCAAGCCCCTAGGATCAAGATCTTATGGAAGACCAACATAGGCACAATGGAACATGGTTGTGGATGATATATGAAGCCACAATCATATCTCAAACATACACCATCAAAGACAGGAAAAATGCAAAATGAAAAGAACTCCAGTGGATCAAGCTTCGATTGGCCGTCCAATGTGGTGGACCAAGTCTAGGCTTGAAGAGGGTTTGCAAGTGGAATACACTGTCCACTATGCAAACAAAAGAACACATTTACAAGAGCTAATGTGAGCTAGGTGTCCACTATGTGAGCCCCAGGGGGACCATATCAAAGCCATACCTCCATGACTTTAATAAGGTACATAAATGCATACTCACAAGGGCTAGTGAAGCTAGTTTTTCACTAGGTGAGCCCTAAAAGGTCCATATCAAAGCCATACCTCCATGACTTTAACAAGGACAAAAAGAGAAAATGCAATGCAACAAAAAATTTCAAAGGGATTTTGATTAGTTCATGCGAGGTCTTAATATTAGGGGACATTGTTACTAATGTAGGACCTCCAAAAGAAGACTAGAATTAAAGGATAAAAGTTTCATAACTTAGGGAATGCAGTGTGTCACGTCACCACTAAGAAGAATGTAATATGCTAAGATAAATCACACTTTTGAAGGACATTACTCCCAATGTCACCACAAAGAGGAAAAAACATCGTATGAAGTAATAAAATCACATCAAGGAACATAGAAAATGCAAATGAAATCATGCCAAAATAATTTCAATGTATGCCCCCACTTTAAAGAAATTGCTAACACCATACTGTGATTAATTACTTGAAAGTAGCCAAAAGATGAAAAGGAAAAGAGGGTTTCCCTTAAGAAACACATAAGGGATCTATGGATTTGGGGTCAGTATCTATCTTTGCTGCAGTAATATTAGAGAGCTCAGAACTATCATCATTCCCCAAATACACATAAAACTTAAAGAATGACACAGAGAAAGTGAAAACAAAGAAAAATCCTTCTGGGTCAATATGGAAGATACATAGGGTGTCTCAACGCCTTCCCTAAAAGGAAAACAAAAGATGAAAATGAAAGGAAAAGAAAAGATAAATGCAAAGGCAAAGAGTTTATGACATAGAGAAGAATGAAGGTACAAATAGAGGAATGCACAAAGAGAGATACATCAAACATAACATCACGGGGGATCATAATACACACATGAAAGCGAAAGTGAAAAGAAAAGGCTAGTAAGGCACAAGCGAGTCAACCTAAAGTAAGTTATCCGCCTCCCAATCTTAGTCTGTGTAAGTAGAAGGTAGATAGCAGATTGAAGGGACAGCACCAAATGCCTTACTAGGACAAGGCCATCCACCTCTTTTCCCCACTGAGTGCAAGACAAGAATGGGCCGAGGTAGGTGATGAGAAGGGTCATGTAATAGTGAGAATGTCAAGATTCTACAACTATTACATAACAAGGGGGGAAAGGCACAAGCTACACAATCACTAGATGACAATCATTGCCATCAAAGTGAAAGTTTTGTAATATTAACTTGAATGCATGACACTCATCGGTACTATGTCTGAGAATTCGGTGATATGCACAATGTGGGAATTTTGCATCTTTAGGATAAAGCACTAATCTATTTATAGGTGGTAATGTTATGAATCCTTTGTTGAGAAGTAGTTGCAGTTTCCATTTAATTTCAGGTGGTGGACAAGGAGGTTGTAATTTTTGTAATTTGTAAGGTCTTTTGTGTTTGCTAGATTCATCGACTTTTGTAGTTGAATGAGGAGGAAGAGGAGGACCTAAAGAGACCCTATCATCCTTGTCATTGTTATGAGTCATTGGTTTTTATTTAGGAAGGACATTCATATTAGGAGATGAATCAAAGAGCACCGTACCATCACTACGAAGCTTTAGGTATTCTTTGGGTATTCTTATGTTGTGAGGGGGATCTTGATATGCTAACCCTTTTTTGTTTTCAATAGTTTTAACTTGCGCTATGAGTTGATGAATTGCATGTTTTCTTGTTGTATCGCATCCTTGTTTACTCAAGATTGTGAATCCTTTGCCATATATTTTTCAAGATTGATTGGAGTGTGTGTTACTTTGTTATCATAAAATGGTTGAGTTTTTGCTTGTTTATAACTAGGTTCACCTATTGTAGAGAACTTAGGGTCAACTTTTGCTTTAGTTTCAGGATGTAAGTAACCAAACATCTCAAGAGGTGGTATTGTAGGGGTATCTGGTTGTTGCATGGATGGGTAAAAGGATGCATTATCTTCAAGGTTGTTAAGGCAATCATTGAGGAACATATTCATGTTAATATCATCTTCTCCAATGATGTCAACATCATGAAGAGGACATGCATTAGGAGTAGATTGAGCATGAGTGTGTTCAATTTCATTAAGATTATTACCAAATGCACAACTTGACACATCGACCACAGATTTTAGGGACATCCACAACTTTCCAAAGCACACATTCATGATGCAATATTGAAAAAATACACATGAAATAAAAGAAATTGAGATAAACAACTATTCTGCAAACTAAAATAGAAAAATGAAGGCATCCCACAAAAACACAGAAAAACAATTGTAGACCCTAAAAACTAGAGAGTCAAAGTCAATAGGGACTAAGACACCAGTCAGGGAATTTTGGTCCTCCTAGTGAGATTTTGAAGTTTTAGAGGTTGAAACGGACAACAAACAACAAAGAGAGGATTCTGGAGCAAAAACCTTGAGAGAGACTAAGATGCCAGGAAGGGCATTTTAGTCCTAGCAAAGGTTTTTCTCAGAAAAATAGAAAATTTTGGTTTGATAAAAACTTTCTCAGGTTGCCTACCCAAGGACCTAATGTTTGGAAACACAAAACTATGCAAATGGATGTAAAGAAAAGCAACTAATAATAAACAAAATATTTGAATGCAATTTTTCAATTTTCAATGCAATAACAATGTTTCTAAATGCAATTAAGAGGATGAACAATGCACTTTTCAGTTTTCCAATGAAATGAAATGATGCAAGAAAGAAAAAATGTAACCTATATGCACTTTCACTAATGCAAAAATAGGAAACCCTAGATGCACTTTCACTAATGCAAGATGTAAGAAACCCTAGATGTACATTCACTAATGTAAGATGCAATGAATGCAATCTAGATCTATGACTTTTATGGACTCCAAATCAGAAAAAAAATGTTCAAAGACGCCGGGTTCATCAAAATGAACCGTAAATAAAATGGGAAGGGGTTGAATTTCTATTCTATCTAGGTCATTCAATTATGTCCTAGGAATCCTAATTGGACTGACTAACAACCTCACAAGGTGAGTCAATTCACAATAAAGAAGACCTAGGAAGGGTTCTCTTAGACTTTAAGGGGTTCACCACCAAGCAAATGCTTGGAAAAGACAAATGAACATTCAACCTACAAACCCTAGTTATGCAAGTTAAATGAGGTATGTAAATAATGAAATTATGCAACAAGGAGATATGATGTGTGTACCTGGGAAGTTTGGAGATGTTGTGAGGATTCCAAAAATGTGAAGAAGCTGCCAAAATGTGTCTTGGAGGAATAAGATGCTCAGATTGGCATATTAGTCTCGTTGCTATTTTTCGGGGCAAATACAAAATATTTGGATGTCGGAATCGGATCTGAAAGAATTTCTAAAAACTCTGAATATGATTCTGAGCTCCAAGATCTGTACTTTCTTCTTCTCATATATTAGGCTTTGAAACTTTTGGATCTGACCTGTAGGTGAGTTTCTATGAAGATAACAACTTTGTAATGCAACTTTGCAACTTTTACAACTTTGCCAATCCAAATGATCTTCAAGACTTCAACCTAAACTTGCAAACACAAATATGCAAGATGGGAAAAAATTGTTGATTGTTAATGAATGGGGGTTTGCCTTGGTTAAACCCCTTGTTGGTAATTAAACCTTGAAATTAAATAAAGTAGTGAAGGAAATGGTGAATGATCAACATGCAATGCTACAACTCACCAAACCCTTGTAAAGTCTACAAACTTGTGTGAAATGGCTGCAATGGATATGGATCTTGAAGTAAAGATACAAACTTGAATTGCTTGCTTGAATCAAAACTCCGCATCACAAATGTTAGCACAACAACACACATGATGCAAGAAGATCTTTGATATAATGTTTGAATCTTGATGATGGCTCCAAATGCTTGATGATCTACTCTTGAATGCTCTTGTGAACTCAATTTGACTCTAGTGAATGCTCTCACAAATGACTTGGATTAAAATAAATGAATGAACCTTTTATTTATACTTACTTATGCTTAATATCCCAAAATTATATCACACCAAGCCGACATATCAATTCATTGAATAAAGGAGGCTAAATCTCGCTAGAATTTAAAATTAAATCCCGAAAATGACTCACGGAGGACTAAGATGCCACTTAGATTCCCTAGGTGGCATCTTAGTCCAAGTCATGAAACTTGGGGCACATACACAAAAAAGGGGCCCAAGTAAGATGCCTCAAAATCAGGGTCCCAAGACCTCGAGGGGAGAAAGATGCTCTAGGTGGCGTTTGAGTCCTGACCAAAAATCAAGGATAGACAGATCAAAATCATTGGATTATCATTTATAAATTAGAGAATGTTGGGATTAGCCAAAAAAAGATGCAATTCATAGGGCTCGTGGACACAAAATAGGACCAATTAAGCCAAAAAGAAGGATAAATAAAGTAAGGCGGGCTCAAACAATTGTGAAAATATAAGGGTATGCATTTTAGTACACTACAAAAGCTTAGAACATTCCTATATATCATTTTATGAATTTTGATAACTAGGTCAATTTAAGTTATTAAAGAAAATCAATATATATCTATTGGAGGAATATGAAGAAACTCTTCAAAGAGAATTAAAATAAATGTACCTTATTCAAAATATTAAAATAATTGTATGGCTAGAAAGGTAAAAAGTAGCTCATCCTTTCAGTGGTGGTTTCATAAATTTTTAGTTTAGAACATGTAAACCTGATGAGGTTGAATTTTTATTTAAGTGGTTTATGTTAAAAGCATGGATTTAGGAGCCACAAGATATGTCTAACCATTAATAAAATATGGGATCATTAAAAAATTGAACTCAAGGCATTAAAATGTGTACACATTAAAACACAAACATGTTATGTCTTTTATAATGCAAATACATTTTTTAAAATTTCAAGGCTAGCAACTAATTTGTCCCCATGGACAGGCAGTTTGAGATCATGGTTTGTGGGAATGGGATTCTCACCCCCTATCCATGAGGCCTTGGGTCTATTCCTTTAATCCTCTAAAGGAACGTATTGATGTCATGCCTGTTTGGGTGAGATTGTTGTATCTTCCTTTATAGTTTTGGTGCCCCTCAACTTATGAAGGCATCAATAATGCTTTTGGTAGGTTTTTAAAAGTAGATAATGCTTCCAAGAATTTTACTTATACCTCAAGTTTTCCCAGATTTTGGTGGAGGTAGATTTGTCTTAGGCCTTACCTGATGAGGTGGTGCTTCAGGTTAATGGTTGGTCTTGGTCTCAACTCATGGATTACGAAGGTATCCCTTTTCGTTGCAGATGTTATTTTGCTATTGGACACTTGGCTCGTGATTTCCCTAATGGCTTTGGTCTTGTTTCTTCCTCCACTTGACAGAAGAATGCTCTCCAGAAACATCTAACTATACAACTTGATGCAAACTCTTCTTCTAACAACAAGTTTTCTAGGCCTCCCTCTCCTTCTATTCATATGAATATTCTTATTGTTGATGGTGTTGCTCCTATGATGGATTCTGCTCTGTTGGCTCAGGACAAGGCTATTCCTATTGTTGTGTGTGATTCTGCTATATTGGTTCAGGACAAGGTTGTTCCTATTGCTGTGTGTGTTGCCTCCCCTGAGGTCCCCATCTTAACTCTGAATCTTGCGGCTTCAAGCTCGGTTTTGGTTGGCTCACATGAGGTTATTGTTGTCCCTCTTGTTAGTTACTCTTAAGGGGATTCTTCCCCTCCTAGTCAATCTATTTCTAATCTAGTTTATGATTCTTCTTGGATAGTTGTAGAACATAAGAATAAATATACTTCTAAAAAGGTCTCTGTTGACATTCCATAGGGGCAAAGTTGTTGGGTTCAAGCTCCGGTACCCTTGAGCTGTTACTCTCTGGTTGCTTGTCTCTCGCTAGTGGCTCTGTTCTTGCTGTTGGTTTGTTTGTTGTTGCTATTCTTATTTTGTTATTCCTGATTGGTTGTTGTGTTTGGCAAGTCTATTTTGTAGGGTTGTTTTTCCTAATTGTTTTATTTGTAAGGGATTAACGCCCTTCCTTGCTTGTTTGGTATGAAGTTTTAAATTTCTATCCTCTTCATGAGCTTTACATCGTCGATTATGTTGCTTGCAAGATTTGGAAAATTTGTGTTTGCTAATAAGTTTGGAGAGTTGATTTATTTGGTTGAATGCTTGTGTGGTCTTAAATGTTTATTTTATGTCCTCGTGGTTTGACAGATTCATTGGTGAGCCTTACACCTTGAAGTGTGTTGCATGTAGGTACTAAAGTAGGAAGTGATCAGTATGTGGCTGCTTGAGTATGATTGATGGGACACTTGACCATGTTTTTTGTTTGAAAAATTAATATTTGGAAAATGGTAATATACTAGTGGTCATATGTGATTGTATGTTGGGACATATGGACATGGGTTTTGTTGACAAAACACTTTGTGTTTTAATCTACAAAACTTTATTATGGATGTTCATAGCATATGTAGATGGGAATATTAAACTCTATTTTTAATAGATGTGCATAGTAATATATGAAAGGTTGCATATGTTAGGAGTGTAGACAATGTACATGAATTGTCAGATGCAAATCATGTTTTGTCTTAATTATAAGACTTTTATGTCAAGTACGTTTTTAGAACAAATAAAAACTAATTACAAAACAAATATAGTGTGAATGTTATTTGGTGTGTATTAAATACTTTTTAGAGAAATTTTGAATTTGTTTTGATTAATTAAATGCTTCACTAAAGACCCCATTGTGATCAACTCCTATGTCCAATGTGAATGGATTGTCTATGCAGCCAACATAAATTGAATGTATTTATTAACTAATTAAAACTCAAAATAGAATACATTTTTTACGCCGAAGGCGTATCCAAGGTGAAAGTGTCCAAGCTCATTTATATAATGTACGGTGTAAAAGTGGTCGGGAGACGCTCACTTAAATCTCACCCCTTCGAAGTCTTTTGTCCCCAACGCATTAATGGTCTACCAACAAAATTCATTAGGCCAATGGCAGAGTCAAGCACGACTATTTCAGATCTTTTGATCCCTGCGATATCTAAGTTACAATAGTCGACACTACACACTGCCATCGACTTGCATTTGCAAGACTACTTGAGGAAGAAGACAACCTGTTTGTGTCTGAACATGATTGTATTTCTTTCGTTATATTCAACAATAATCACTGAAACAACATTTCTTGACATGACATGCCACTCAGATCTCGGACTCAAAGGCCTTCATTTGCTCTTAAAGACTATAGCCGACTTGTTGCTCCTCTACAAACAACCAGCTGGAAAAAGAGTATGAACTATTACACTCTGTAGATTAAGCCTTATTTCACACCAAGTAAAGCCACACGGGCGAACATTCATCTTTCATTTGCTCCGGGCGAAGAAAACAAAAAATGGGCCTCGCGGGAATGGAAAAACTCAGTTACTCATCACTCTTTGACGATCTGTCTGGTCGTTGTAGATGATACAACATCAGGGTCCTCACCTCATCTAACTGCAAAATTTACTTGGCATTTTATTAAATGGGCATTCTTCCATGGATCAGGCCAATACCGCTCATCATTTTTTGCCATATTTTTGGTTGTTTTCCGTCAGTTTTTTCTGCTTTCCCCGCTCCTCCAAACTCTTCCTCACTGGTATTTACCTTTCCCTTCTCCAATTTGGTGAGCTGCAGCCTGAAAATAAAGTTTTGAGGAGGGTTTTAGAGTATGTTTATGAAAATGAAAATTACCGCCAAGATACTAATAATGAACACATTTAGATTTTAATTATAATCAACATTAATAATTAGTAAATTTATGAAAAATAAAATAATATTTTTTTCTAATTGATCTTTCACACTTTTTCGGCATACCCTTTGCACACTAAGGTGCAATTGTTAGTTCATAGTCTTTACCTTGTTCTTTACCCTCAACTGTGTCCTCTGCATCTTTGAATATGCGGTAATTACGGCAAAAACATCACTTTATGCAACCCTTTTGAGTCGAATACAATATGATTTTTTATTCATTTCAATGTACACAGATAGAATGCGTTGCAGTTAAACGCCTTTCGACCTAATTATGCTAGACAATCAATTTTACACATAAGTATGTATAAGATAAGATAAGTATAAGTATGTATAAAGGATAATCATGCAATAATGACCATGAACATGAATACGAGCATGAACATGAGAATTATATTGATGTGGTGAAATACATTGTAGACATCAATTATGCAATAAATTTCATAGAGTGTGGATGTCTCCTCTCTATCCATCCATCTCTCTCTCCCTCTCCTTTTCCTTTTATATCTTCTTGGACCTTTATATCAATATCTCTTTGCCTCTCTATCTCTACCATATCTCCATCTATAACTCATTATCTCTCCATCTCTCTCCCTCTATCTATCCCTATATCTCTCTTTATCAATTGACCTCATGTACAACACAAATTGCATTTTTTTTTTTCAAAATTTACCATATATAAAAGAATCATATGGAACCCGCACCTGAAAATACCCAATGTAAATGGTTTGTAGTGTCATATTATTTACAAAACACAACATTGTTGGCAGATCATAGGCTACCAGTTCATCATAGCTCCAATCTTGAGCGATTGTTACCCTTTACAAATTCATTTCCCATGAAAACAGAGACAATTTCCATAGAAATATGAAAACCCATTAAAGAGGCATAGATGGTTAAGTCCTCTAAAGCCAAGACCAGAACCTCCTTGAGTGTACATTTTTTCTTTTAAGAGCAGACTATACAAGATCTCTAATTCAAACTCAGCACCCGAATATGAGCTACTCATAAGAACAAATATTTTTCCAAACTGCCATTGGAAATATACAGTTAAATAAGGAGGAGGATATGATGTTATATATAGTACGCCGATGCATCATATTTACCAAGTAAAATTTCATGTGCAGTCGATTTGGGCTTCCTGTGAAATAATTCAAGCCTTCTCTCGACCCCAACGTGTTTTTTTAACTCAGAACTTGTCTCTTTTCTCCTCTGTTACATCACCTCATTTGTCACAAAATGAATCAAATATAGATTTGAGTACAGAAAGTCCACTGGGGAATAGAGGAGAGGAACCTATGGAGCCTGTTAGTCAAAAGCAACTAGACTCGGTATGAAAAAGGAAATCTTTTAAGAGAGAATAGACAAATCCCAAGAATCACAGTCAGAATGTCTCAGATTCAAATGAAGAGAAGGAAATTTCAACATAGGATTAGAATAATTTGAAATAGTAATGGAAGAATTGTAGGATACTCACCTCCCTGGTTCTCCACCTTCAACATATATGCAAAAGGTGGAAGCATTGACAAGGAATGCGAACTGTTTGCCAGAATACACTCATTGCAGGAAATGTACCTCTATTATCCCCTCCCCTCTTTCTCATTTCCTCATATTCAATATACATGCAAAAGAAATTGAACATAGTCAAAACATGTGGATCATTTTGTTGTTCACATGCAACTGTGCGAGTATAGACGAGACACCTGAGATGTTCGCAAGATGTCGAAGCATAGTCAAACCACAAATTTATGTTATGTAAAGGACAAAGAAATTAAATCATGTCTTTTATCACTTACACTTTCCATTATGTTTTCTATCAATTACACATTTCAATTCTCCAAAAAAAATCAAAATTTAATTTCCACCAGTTTTAAAATCAGTGATACTATATTTTATGTCATTGGACACCTGCTCTGGTTTTGTGTTGGACAAGAAATTTTATGTCATTGGATGGTTTAAGGCCTACCGCTGGCTGTGGATGATGTGGAGTATAACGCTGAGGTGTATGATTTTGAGCAGCAGTGTGGGAATATGTAATTGGTTGGTGGGGAGGATGATCTGTACGGGGTTAATGGGTGTGTTTGTTGTTCCCAAGGGAAACTTTCCATTTTTGCATTTACACATGGTGAGGAGAGGTTGGATTGGAGGAAGGTCGAGTTGTATGACGTGGTGTTCAAGGGTGTGAAAGGGTGATGTTTGGATGTTGTTGTAGCTTGGCTTGAGATGGTCCTTGTAAGCAAATTGTGAGGGAGATTAGGTAAGACAACTGCAAAAATGGTTGTGATCAATCAATACCTTTTGTTTTCTGTTGTAGGTGATGTTACCATAACTTCATAACTAGAGTCCGCCAAGATAAAAGTCAAAGATTCTTTAGGCTCATCTAGAAACCAACCCTCATCACCAGACCTTTTATCATATAAAGACCTGCTATTACATGAAATGTATAATGGAAGCGCCAAAAACCAAAGGCATTCAAAAGATTGATGCACATTCAGCATCTTAACTGTTTTATAATTCGTTATTTTCTCATAACTTCAGTCTCAAGATTTCTTCTGTTCTCAAATATTCTCGTCAATCATTGTTTCCTTCTCTTGTCTTGTGGGTTTCGATCATTGTTTATTTTTATAGTAATTTACATTTAATTTATTTCTTTTCTTGTCTATAGATTATCTAAATTATTTTCTATTTCAACCAATATGTATCAATTACTAAAATACATCCATACAGTTATTCGGCGTAACCCATTGCACACCAAAGATGCAATAGCTAGTTTATTTTCAATTATCTAATAAATAGAGCTGCTCATTGGATAGACGTAGCCCAATATCAGACTCTCTCCCCTACATATTCCCAAAGAAAAGGTATATCCAACTCTCCTACAAAATAAAGTATATTTAAAGATGCTGCATAGAGGCTGCTGTCTAGACGTTGAGATATGATTTATTGTTATACGGAAAAAGAAAAAGTTTGACAGTAAACAAAGCGCATGCAAGTGAAAGCAAGCTTAAACCCCTATTTTGCTCTTGTAATCTAAGGCAAGGAGAGATACTAAGCTTTCCCACGCTAAAACTGAAGGTTGACTTTTCACCACAAAACCCAAAAATCAGAACGAATAAATTGTCAAAATTCAACTACACCACTACGTAGAGACGAGTCGTCCAACTACACCACTACGAAGAGACGAGGAGTCCAACAAGGAGGCATCATCATTATTAACTACATAAGTGGTGGGCTCTCCTTCTGCTTTAATTGAAGCATCTAGACATCTTTTACTTTGGTGGTGGGCTCTACCTCTATTTTAATTAAAGCATCTCGAGACGTTTTCCTTTCGTGAGGACATGTACAGTCATCCAGCATCGTAAGCTTGGGGACTTTAAATTTAAGGTGAATGAAATGCACACCTTTTGAGAAATTAAAATAAAAGCAATGCTTTCTAGTACCGAAGTATCAAATGGAATTCATACTTTTTCTTTTTAAAGTTTTGTTCTTCTGGGGGGTCCTACTTTTCTTTATTAGAGACTTCTCTGTGAAAAAGAGAGAGAATAAATAAATCAAGATTATTTGAGAAGTTCACTGAGCTTGCGCAAATTTCCCAACGCCGTCAATTCAATCCAGGGACCTCGGAGTGCATGTACACCGTCCCGTTCAATATTTCTGCTAGGAAATTTCGGATAACGTTAGGCCGGCCGTTTGATGGGTAACATGTTCATGAAAAATAATCACTTCTCACGTCTTTATTTTGTAAAATTTACATGAATCCTTTGTGCAACAAAGATTATAAAAATTCTAATAGTCAATGCTAATTAATACTTCCGTTTAATAAATTAAGAGTAAATTAAACTCTCTTTTTCTTTTCTAGCTGGCGAGCTTGTTTCCAAAAGTGACAAGGAAATTTGAGCCACCTTAGCCAATTCTTTTTCAAAAGAAATATTACCTGCGTACCCATGTCAATCCTATCTCAACAATTATGTGCCTTACAATCATGTATAATACTACACTCGATACTTGAATTCGTAGTTATTGTCTGCTTTTGCTGCTGGTCGTCTATTTAAGCCACCCACAACCACTTCTTGTTTCATATTTCTTCTCACCTCTAAGATCTATACAAAGCTGCGTTTAAGGTTCGATCCCCTAAGCCTCGCTCTTTTGCAGTTACAGTAAAGAAGAGATACGATTGGAATAAGGGCCCTCCCGAACTAGTTCGTAGTTAATGGCAGAGATTTCCATCTGTTCAATCACGTTGTGCAAGGTAACAAATCCCCAATTCCTTAGTGGGTTTCTCTCTTGTTTGGTTTTTTTTTGGATTTCTTATGTGTGTCGAATTTAGATTGATTTGTTGGATCAAATTCATACTTGCTAACTTGGTCGAGTCCATTTCCTTCACAGAAGTTTTATCTGGAGGAAATGGAAAAAGATCCCAACCAATAGTGCGCAAAGGGATTTGTGTTTGCGAAGGTTTTGTGTGTGTTTGATCTGCACGGAAGGATGTTCATACAAGGTTTTGGCAGGCGAATGATTTCGACCATGCCACTCATACTGTATACTTCACTGAAGGCTTGAATATTGTATGAATCTTTACTCTTTGAGCTATTTACAAGTAACTGGAGGAGTAGCAAATTGATATCTTCTAATAGGATATTTCTGATTTAGTCTACTGTTTGAATTGACTTTTAAGTATTTCATTACCATATTTTGGAAAGAGTGGAAAATATCATTTTTATATTAACAAACTTTATTTGTTTTGGTTTGTAGGAGGTTCTCGGATTCTAAAGAAGCATCGTTTGATAAGATAAGGTACGCAAAGTGTGCTTTTACACTACTTCCATCTTTACCGTTAATTATCGTACTTAGAAATTTCGCTTTCTAGTATGATTCATGTATACCAACATGAGCTTTCCACGTTGGAGAAGTGAATAAGATTTTCCTTGGATTTTCCAGTTGGCAAAATTCATTAAGAGATGTGTTTTCTGTGATTATCATTACCTCTTAAGTTTGATGTTCCGTCAGTATTCCATCTTAATTTCAATCTGTAAATCTCAGGGTATCTACCGGTCATATAGATCTTCCTATATTTGCATCACCATTTCTCTATTAAGACTGCACATTCCATCTTGCATCCAGGAGGCTATATTCATGTACTAACAACAAGACAAAAATAGCACGCAAAGCCTAAGATAATTTAGGACAATTAGCCTAATTTAAGATAATTTAGGAGGGTATAAAATTAATTGTTTTTTTTTTTTTAAATTTCAAACATTACCGTGTTTGTTGGTAGTTTCACCACGTTCATTTATTTGGGCCTATAGTAGTAAAATCATTTGAGCTGAAGCAAAAGCACTCTTCAATAATCTAAACATAACGTTTGTAGCCTAACCGCTGTACATTAGTCATAATCAAATAAGCTTTATGAAAACCCCTCGTGACCTAAGGAAATTGAAGATTATTCCCTTTGGTCTCAACTTCAAGGAATCCAAGATTACACCCCTTTTCGTGGCAGATCTAAGCTGCATTTGGTGCTTAACCGGAGAGGATTTTCTCCTCCTAACCTCTCTCCATTCATGCTCAGTGAAAATGTTGGCCAATGTATTTTGGTCCATTTCAACTAGGGGCTCTTCCCTCCCAAAACTTCAAACTTTTGTTTTGCTGCGCCATTTACATTGTCAATCAAATTCGCCATGCTAGCATTCTCAAGGAGAGCCGAAGAGTTGGGAGAGATCGAAGAATTTTATTTCTTCCTTGAAATGGTATTCTGCTGTGTGGATTTCAGAGTTGCAGGAGGCTCTGGAGAAGTAGTCACTACTGAAGCATTCTTCTTGCACTCAACCGACCCCATTGACTCCTGTGGTGCGACAATATTCTTGAGCCGCAAGGAAGCCGATTTCAACTCCTGGCCCTTCGAGGGAACCTCCACAGTGTAATGTTGTGGCAAGGCATCAGTCCACCAAGATTTTTTCTCTGATTTATTCTTGGATTTGGAACATCTATTGGCCATGTGGCCAATTTCGAAGCACCTTTTGCATCGGAAGGGTAAGCCTTCGTAATCCAAAGGCTGAAAGCAACAACGATTTGCAACCTTGAAGGTGATGTACCAAGGGAGATCTTTTGAGATATCCATGTCCACGAGGATGCGTGCAAATGTGGTGTGGCTGAAGTTAGAGGTGTCTCTGTTGATAGCCAAGAAGCTACCCAAGGAGTCGCCGATAGCTTCGAAGCAATCTTTAAACCAGAATTGAAGCGAAAGATTTGGGAGGCGAACCCAATCAGGAATCACCGAGAAAGGTTCCCTAAGAGGGCTGTTATCTGGGTACCAAGGTTTGAGGAGGAGCAAATTTTGTCCCCAACATCAATGCTCCTTGAGGATGGCATCCCGATCTTGCTTGCAATCGAAAACCACCACAAAAAATCCCTGTGCGCAAGGATAAACTTCCACCTTCCCACTGAGCAAGGGTTGCCAAGCTGTGGAGATCCATTGGTGCAGATCGGCAAGCTTTGGCCAACGACGGTTGAATTGGCCAATCAGGCCATTGGATGAAAAAATTGTTCTCCTTCGAGAACATCCTTTTTGAGATCCTCCAAAAAAACTAAAGTTGGAGATATTGATGCCTTTTTGATGGGAAACTTTGAACTGATCTTGGAGGCCACAGGTAAGTCTGAGGCCAAACCCACCTTTCCGAGCCTTGTATCCCACGGTGCAGATCTAGCCCTAAAGCCCAAATTTCCTCGGGCTTTGACAATATAGGAAGAGGATTTCAACCGAGCTTCGGTTCCCACCACTCCCACATCGGCTCCCAACACGCCTGCATATGACTATCCCAGCGAACCATCAGGGGCCAGAATCACATTAGAGAGGAAAGGAGAGACATTTTCCTTGCCCAGGCAAACCCTTGGCGTCGTCTAAGAAGCCTGCTCGGGACAGTTAGGGCACGACTCCCGCTCAAAACCCAGTCCACAAATTGACGCAACGCCCAGGCCAATGCTTGACCTGGAGGAACCTGCAAGCAAGACAGGGGATGGAGCAAAGGTAGAGTGAGATCGGGGATTATAGGAGGCGCACACAGTCCAGGAGGCGCTCGACATCGCAGGAGTAACTAGAAATGAAGAAATTATATTATTATTATATATATGATTTTTTAATTTTTTAAATAAGTAATTTTGTATTTAAAAAATTAAATCAAAATATAATTTAAAATTTTCTCTAAATCAAAAATAATAAAGAGATTCTTTAACTTTTTTATAAATATTTTTTATTTCAAATACATACAAACTAAAATTTGTTTAGTTTAAAAGGCAATTTTTTACAATAGTTGCAACACAATCATTTTTGTGTCTAGTTGTCATATGGAAGATTATAAGGGTGGAATGAAAATGAAATTTATTTATATTATATTTGAATGGTTAAAGGAAAATTTTGATTAATAAAAATAGGATAATTATTTGCTATTTCTCGTAGAGATGAGGTATAAATTTATTATTGATTGTTTGACTATTGAAAGGTGTGATATTTAAATAGACTGGTTATGAATATTATGACAATCAATTGAAATTTCCTTTACAACTGACTTGGTCACTACAAAAGGATAGAAGTGTGAGAATGTTTAATTGACTATAATTATGAAGAAAAATAATCTATCCTTGAGAACAAATTTAAATTTATTCTAGTATATTAAATTGGCATGTTTTCTTTCTTAAATGTGTATGATGCAAAAATAAATATCTAGAAGACGAGGAGATAAATAATACAAATAGATGCTTTTAAATACAAAATATAGCAATAAATCATGTAAACACCTGCTTAGTTGGCTCTTAGAAAGAAATGAATCTATGATGATTAGTGAAATTTTGAAATTAGATTTTGAAAATTTAAGATATAAATATAGTTATGGGATCAATTTAATCTTGCAAAAATGACCTATTACATGAAAAGGGCTAGATAAAGGTGGAAAAACAATGTACTAAGATAAGATAAGGTATATATATAATTTTAATATGTGATTTGATGACATATAATAGAATCCATGAATAAATGAATAAGGTAGAGAGTAAGTGTACATAAAAATATGTCTAAATGAAATAAGTGATGACATGGGAAGGAGCATGAATTAACACAAGATTGCACCATTTTTCACTATGTAAATATATTAATAAATTCTTTAAAAAATGGGCACAAAACTAAATGGAAAGTGGAATGGTTGATTAAATTTTACCAATGGACTTCCCCCCATTTATGAGATGCATATGAATCTTAAAATGATCATGTATCTCAAAATATGTAGCATGCATGAATATGCATGTAAGGTAAATCTTGAGGCATAAAAAGATACCACATGGATCCATGTAATTCAATGTACATTATTGAATGTTACCAAGGATAAAGAACATATCCTAAGATTATTGGTGTAGGGATTATGATAAATGAAATTTGAACTCTAGGGATTAGAAAATTTTCACAATCTAATCATGGGGACAAAATTAAAAATAATGTCAATATAAGGAGGGTGGGATGATAAGGAGTAAGTCATATGTTATAAGTTATTAGTATTTTTTATATTAAAATGTTGGTTTCAAAATCAAGGTTAGAAAATGCAACAAAAAAATTAAATTACATGCTATAATCATTTTATTTTGTTAGTGAGGGATTATTTAGACTAACCCCACACTATTGGAGGTCATGAGGAGGACCTCCTCCCCTTCAACAAAATAAACTTTAGAAGCCACTTAATAAATTCCAATCAACTCAAAAGTCATAATGGAAGACCAAGAGTCACCACTTGTAATTCCAACTATAGATGTCACTTTTGGGATTCAAATATGGATCTCCATCTTGAATACATTATGAACTTTCCATTTAAGTATGAACCCATTGAATATTATAATCATAAGTAGAAAACATGCAAATGATATAAAATATAGAGATAAAAAAAATGAGCTATGTGTAGGAGTTTATGGTGAACTCTTCAACACCCTAAGATCACCTGCAAGACAAAATAACTTCCACAAGGGAGATGGTAGAAATATCATGCTATGATTAAGGATGCAAGAATGTCAAAATGAATATGACAACCAATTTGAATTTGGAAGAGACAATGAACATATGACAATGTGCATATGAACCCTTGCTTATATAGGCAAGGTGATGAATACGATTAGAAAAGATCATGACAAGTGTCTTAATCCTATCACTCAGACAACTGATTCATAACAACATAGGACACAAACACTAAATAAATGCCAAGTGTGTCACCAAAAAGTGTAGCCTTAACACTTTTCACTCATTTGAGGTCTTTCCTATGGATTTTGGACTTCTTTTTACCCCTTTTCCAAGCCTTGTGCCAAAGTGTTGTAAGGTGTTGTAAAATATTTTCACAACTTTCCTAGGCTTGTCATCAATAATTTAACCCTCTCTTATGGAATAATGACCCCTTAATGCACTTATAGGTCCTTACTTTAGTGTGTTCATGAGACAATCCCGACAAACATCAATAATCACATCTTAATCCCCGACAACCACTTAAAAATGCCCAGGTGGACTAGGTT
This sequence comes from Sequoiadendron giganteum, assembly GCA_007115665.2. Lineage (NCBI taxonomy): Eukaryota > Viridiplantae > Streptophyta > Pinopsida > Cupressales > Cupressaceae > Sequoiadendron > Sequoiadendron giganteum. Next base: position 390,761,723 of record CM021100.1, read on the forward strand.
GCCATCCCATATGGCATAAAAATCATATTTAAATTAAAATTCTTGTTGGATTTTGTCTTTTAAACCCTAAGGTCATTGTGTTATTTTCAAAGAAATTAGGGCACAACTTGTATAAATAAAGGTTTTTCTCATCATTTTCACCCCAATCTTCTTCTACCTCCTAACTCTCATTTTCTCCTATCTCCTTCTATTCATCACTCTTCTCAAGCAAGCTAAGGTTTAAGTATTCTAAGCCATCAACACATCTCTCAAGAAACATTCAAGGGCTAAATCCTCCATTTTTACAACTCAAGATCAAGTATCATGGCAAGGTAAAATCCATTGTTCCATGCTCTATTGTTGTATTTCATCATTTTGGTTTGATTAAGTTTAAAAGGGGTTTGACCAAGGCAAACCCCCATGCCCTAACAATCAACAAGCTTTCCCTCTTAGTGTGATTTGCAAGTCTTGTATGCATATTTGGCAAAGAACCAAGGTGGAAGAATCTTCATCAACTTGTCAAAGCTCTTCAAGGTTGTAGAAACCTTAGTTGAAGCTTGGAGAACACTTGTAGGCTAGAGATTCTTCACTTTTGAAAGCAGACACTTGTGAAGAACCGAAGTGCACACTAAGGGCTTTTGTTCCCCCTTTTGAAGTTCCAAAAATTGAGAAGTGGACTAAGTCACCAACAATGGTGACCTAGTCCCACTGAACTTTCCTTTCATTGATTTTTGCATATTCAAACACCCATTTGGCAGAAATGAGCTCCAAACTAGTTTTTTCAGATTTGGGACTAGGTCGCCTAGATTGGCACAAGAGTCTCAATCGACTTCTGCAATAATTTCATCAACATTCCAGACCTCCATCTCATCCTTCTTCAAATTCTAGGTGTACACATTCTGTCTCATAGATTCTTGTTTAGTTTAGTTTACATTTTTAGGTCATTTTGTACATGTTTGCATACAACATTGTGTTTTCCAGCACTTTGCATTTCCATAGTTTAGCATTAATATTCCATAGTTTAGCATTAATAAATCACATTTCTTTCAATTTTTTTCCCTTATACATCATAGTTAGACACATTCACACACATCACAAACCCCTAATTTTTGAATGAACTCACCAAGAATCCCTTAGTGCGAAAGAGGGCATTTCTCAACTAGCTTTTAGGTGAAAAACTCTAGAGGCCTATTGGGGAATCCTCTTTCCCTAATTGCATGTTTTTGGTGGTTCATTTTGGTGAACTTGACATTCCTACACCCTCTTTTATGATTTGGACTTGTTTAGCATCCTAGATTTGCATTGCATTGCATTTTGCATTGTTTACATTGCATTCTAGGGTTTAAAACTTTCCATTAGTGCAAAGTGCATATAAGTTGCATTTTTACATCTTAAATCACTTAAAATTTCTAAAATTCTATATTTTCATCTTAGATCTACATTATACAACACAAAAACCACTTAAATCTATCAAAATCTTCTGCGAATTCGAAAACATCACCAGCAGGACTAAGTCGCCACCCTGGGCGACCTAGTCCCTTTAGGCCCCTGAAAATACCTTTTACAAAGCTAAAAACCCTACTTTTAAGATTTTTTTTTGTGTCAGTACCTATCTGTATCAATTGGTTGTGTTTTTGTTACATGCATTTCATTAAAATTAGCATAAATTAGCTCATTTCACGCATTGCTTAGTTTCAATTTTGCATATACTATATTTCTTTTTCAGATTGTTGCACAGTGTAATTAGAAAATTACCTTGTTTCCCATATGAAAAATTGCATTTCAACATTTCACTTTAAATTATTGCATTGCACTTTCTTTTCTTCTTTTCTTAACTCATGTTTTCTTTCAAAAGATGTGGCTTTGATTTGGTTCAAAATGGATTGCATAAATACAACATTCCTTCTTATGAGTTCAATGTAGATTACAATAATGAATTTATTAAAGAACATGTTAATAACCAAACCATTGACACAATTCTTAACATTACATTAGCCCTTAATGAGGATGTTAGTGTTGACAATCAAAACAATCATACTCGTGCTTCTCCCTATACCTCTCCTATTAGTGATGAAAGTGTTTCGATGCAAGAAGATACAAGCATTGAGGGTCTTGATTTTCCCTCTCCTCATCCACCTTCCAAAGACACTAAATAAAAAAATGATGACATCCTAAACACATCCCTAAACATTTCCTTACCTAGTCTCCCTAACCATGACTACCAAAATTGCCCTTCTTCTAATCTCCCTCCTCAATGCAAAGAGGATAGGTTGGTGTTAGAGGATATACCTCTTAATAGTCATAAGACTCTTGACCCTCCCTTCCCTAATTCTCCTACCATTTGGGACAATCTATTTGACAATCATAGTAATCCTTCTCTTGATACCTCCCCTACTTGTGATGAAGCATGTGGTGGACCTCTTCCACACTCTCCTACTAGGGTAGATAGTATGGAACAAGTGAATGAGACCTTCGACAATCAAATATAATCCTTTCCTCATCATCCCACTATTAATAATCCGATCATTGATCCTTCCCCTACTTGTGTTGAAGTCATTTTAGAAGAACCAATCCTTGAATGTCACGAACATGTGGCTTCTAGTTCTCCTAAAATATATCCTCCTAGGGAGGATATATTGATGCAAGATGAGAATAACATTGACAATAATAGTATTATGCCCTTAGACGAAGCTGTAGACCCTATGTTAGACTCTCCTTCTCTACGAGATGTTAATATTATCCAACCTCAACTCATCCTTTATCTACCTTCAAACAAACCTAAACCTAAATTTACCCTCTACCAGCCTAATAATAATGTGTTGCAACAACCAAGTCATAATATCGTTGCTCATAAACATTACACAAGAAACAATCCGCGACCACAAAAACCCACCCCGACATCCTTACCTTCATCCCCTGTCTTATTACCTGTTGCCCCTCGCTTAAATTCACTCATTAGGGAGTATGACCTTGTTGACCAACTAAGGAATACTCTTGCTAAAATATTCTTATGGGACCTTATTCAAGTCTCCCCTCACTATCACAACATGATGCAAAATTCCTTACAATAAATTTCTATCCCTTCTAATGTGCAAACGAATGACATAGCAGCTATGATTCAAGGCTTGAATGTTGACATTGTTTTCCACCAAAGTGAGATCCCTCCTTTGGATGTGCAAATCAAAGTTGAAGCTTTCATGATCATATCTCAATACAAACGCATAGGGATCAAGCAAACCCTTGTTAACAATGGCTTCGCTATTAATGTGTGTAGTTTCAATCTCAAGGATAGGCTCCATATCAATAAATCAAACATTCAACTTACCTCTTTGTCTATCAGTGGATTTGACAGTGTAGGATAGAAACCGCTTGGTGTGATCACTTTGCCTCTTACCATTGGAATGGCCACATTAGACACACTAATCCATGTTATGCCTCATGATGTTTCATATAATCTCATTTTAGGTAGGCATGGATTCATGCAATGAATGGGGTGCCTTCCACTCTTTATTGTAAGATGAAGTATATCTACAACAATAAAATGTACACACTTGATGCCGATCCTATGCCATTTAGTGTCTTACAACTCAAGAAAAACAAATACAAACCCTTCACCACTTCACCACCCACCAAACAAGTGTAACCCATACAATAAACGCCCTTAGACAATGATTGGGGTTCTTTAAAATTCACACCTCCTTTACTAGGAGAATCCAAGACCACAACCAGAGACTCTAAAAAGGGAAACACAATCTTGTCAACACAAGACTCGATAGATCCTTCGAAAGCATCCACCTCAACTGTTTTAGACAAAGAAGCCAACAACAAACAACCACCTGATCCAAAAGCAATGAAAAGGCTCTATGGAAAAGTTTATGAGCTCATGAAACAACTTGGCTATAGTGGAAAATGTTGTGATGCTAACGAACAAGGTATCCACAACCCTATCGAGCCTATCACACAAACAACACATCATGGTATTGGATTTTGTCCTTTCATCGAAATCATCAAACCTTCATCCAACATCATAACCATCCCAAATCACCCTTCTAAACCAACCTTAGAAAGTGATCCTTTGCAACAATTGAAACCAACAAAGGACTCTTTGCTTAATGCCAATGTCATCTCACAACCCACTACTAATTTAGATTTTACACTCCTTTAAGTGAGTGTACAAAATCTCACAATCTATAGAACCTTGCGTAAGTATGGCATCCTATACTAAGCAAGAGCCTTCTTTGTTTCATGATAAAAGATCACCTTCTACCTTTGATTGAGAGGGTATCTTGTTGAGACTCCTCCAAGATCACTTGATCTCTCTTCCTCCCATAACTTAAAAGAAATGTTACAAAAAAAATTCCTTTTGTGGTTACCATCAAGTTCATGGTCATTCTACTAATAAATGTAAGGCCTTGAGTAGGAAAATCCAACATCTTAAGGAGCTTGGTGTTCTCCCTTATGTGAGGGCACCTCATTCCTCTAATCGATACTGATTTTCAACCAACCTTGTATCCCATAAACCCTTTCGGCTCACTCTTGTCCTACACTCAGTGGGGGCAAGGGGTTATTTAGCCTTGTCCTCATATGTCACTTGTCATTGTCTCTTTTGACTAGTCTTAAGTTGACTCGCATGTGACATACTACCCTTTTCATGATGCAGCTTAGCGAAAACATATGACTTGGCATAGGGCTTTTCGAATAAGCTCTCATGTCTTCTTCTTCTACTTTAAAGCACTTTCTCAAAATAATGGTGTTAGCAACCGCTTTAAAGTGGGGGCATACATTGACACTCACATTTTATTGAGTGATTTTCTTTTTCTTGCGATTCCCTCTGTTGGAAACATTAGGTACAATGTTGCTCAGGATGATACATTGCACACGTCCTCTCTTACAAACAAGATGATACCATTTGCACTTTTTCTCTCTTGGAGACATTACACGTGATGTTCCTTAAGATGAGACATTGCACAAACTAAGCAAAATCCCTTTGAACATTCCTTACACCATTCTAACATTTCAAAAATCATTTTCTATTATGGCAACTTATCAAAGTTTTCAGGAGGTATAACTCTGGTATGGTTTGAGTGGGAAGCCCAACCAGTGGCACAACTTTCCCCATAACCACCTATGTTTCTCAACTTTTGGGCCTTCTCACCTGATGGACAACTAAAAAGTCTCATCAGCCTAGAGTGAGCACACATATTTTTTGGACAAACAACCTAGATCCGATCCACAACTACTTGGACAAACGGTCGAAGCTTGATCTAACCCTTTTACTTTCCTTATTCTCTTCTCCTTCTAGTTCTTGTCATTGCATGATCATATATCTTATTTTGTTGCATACCATTCACCCTTGAATTTTTTCTCTTGCATTGATGTCGACTTAACTTAGAATCTTGCATCCTGGGGGCTTGACTGCCTTCTTCATCTTTGTCATTCTTTACCATTTCCATTGCGCTACTTTAGTGTGAGTTTGAAGCAATTTCGTCCTCTCACTAAAGTGAGGGCTAAATGTGTCACCAAAAAGTGTAGCCTTGACACTTTTCACTCATTTGAGGCCTTTCTTATGGATTTTGGAGGTCTCTTTTTACCCCTTTTCCAAGCCTTGTTTCAAAGTGTTGGAAGGTGTTGTAGAACATTTTCACAACTTTCCTAGGCTTGTCATCACTAATTTAACCCTTTCTTATGGCATAATGACCCCTTAATGCACTTATAGGTCCTTACTTTAGTGTGTTTCATGAGACAATCTTGACAAACATCAATAATCACATCTTAATCCCCAACAACCACTTAAAAATGCCCAGGTGGACTAGGTCACCACCTTGGGTGACCTAGTCCCATGTGGCATAAAAATTATATTTACATTAAAATTCTTGCGAGATTTTGTCTCCTAAACCCTAAGGTCTACTTGTGTTGTGTTATTTTCGGGGAAATTAGGGAACAACTTGTATAAATAAGGGTTTTTCTCATCATTTTCACTCCAATCTTCTTCTACCTCCTAAGTCTCATTTTCTCCTATCTCCTTCTATTCATTGCTCTTCTCAAGCAAGCTAGGGTTTGAGTATTCTAATCCATCAAGACATCTCTCAAGAAGCATTCAAGGGTTGAATCCTCCATTGTTGCAACTCAAGATCAATTATCATGACAAGGTAAACTCCATTGTCTCATGTTCTATTGTATTATTTCATCATTTTGGTTTGATTACTCAAAAGGGGTGCCCTAACAATCAACAAGCTTTCCCACTTAGTATGATTTGCAAGTCTTGTATGTAGATTTGGAAAAGATCCAAGGTGGAAGAATCTTCATCAACTTTTCAAAGCCCTTCAAGGTTGTAGAAACCCTAGTTGAAGCTTGGAGAACACTTGCAGGCTAGATTTTTCACTTTCGAAAGTAGACACCTATGAAGAACTGAAGTACAGACCTAGGGATTTCATTACCCCTTTCAAAGTTTCAAAAATTTAGAAGTGGACTAAGTCACCAACAATGGCGACCTTATCCCATTGAACCTTCCTTTCAGTGATTTTTGCTTATTCAGACACCCATTTGATAGGAATAGGCTCCAAACCAATTTTTCTTGATTTGGGACTAGGTAGTACAAATTGGCAGAAGTGTCCTAGTCAGCTTCTGCAACAATTTCATCTACATTTCAGACCTCCATCTCATCCTCCTTTAGATTCTAGGTACACACATTCTATCTCATAGCTTTTTTTTAGTTTAGCTTACATTTTTAGGTCATTTTGTACATGTTTGCATACAACATTATATTTTCCAACACTTTGCATTTCCATATTTTAGCATTAATAAATTATCTTTCTTTCAATTTTTTGCACTTAGACATCATAGTTAGACACATTCACACACATCACAAACCCCTAATCTTTTAATGAACTCAACAAGAATCCCTTAGTGCGAAAGAGGCCATTTCTCAGCTAGCTTCTAGGTGAAAAACCCTAGAGCCTTATTGGGGAATCTTCTTTCCCTAATTGCATGTTTTTGGTGGTTCACCAAGTAGATAAAATAAGTGACAACTAATGATTAACTAGAAATATTGCTTCCTAGGACCTGAGTGGACTTAACAATTTAAATAGGACCTGTATAGTTAAAACACCAATTTACACCAACCCCCTCTTTATGTACAACTTAGGGAGTACTTATGTAAATGACACAAAGATGAGTCCTGACTACTAGGCCATATTAGTTACCCATGTATATATGCAAATGCAATCTCTCACAAATGGAGAAAAAAGAAAACATAATGGGACAAAACTCCTCCCCAAAAGAGAGATAAAATACAATAATGCTCTCCATAAAAAATGAGGACAAAACCACATTTGAGGAAAAATAAACCCCCATAAGAGACATGAAGAAGAGACAATTCAACCCTCCTTAATAAAAAAATACATCACAACTCCAATCAATCTCCCTTCATATGAAGGATGGCAAGAGAGATGATACAACCCCCCATAATGAGATAACCTGTTGCAAAGAAGCGCAAGAAGCATACTTGTGGAGTAACATCACACTTCTTAATTCGACAACAAAAAGAAAATAACTCTGATGGTAGAAACCATATTAGAGTCATTCAAGGACTCAAGTTGAAATCACTATAAAAAATAGTAAACCTGATACCAAGGAACATTGAAAAACTCTCAAATTGGCACAACTCTAGAATCTGTGAGGCAACCCGTTGATTGACAAATGATTTGAAATTGAAATGAAGTGCAAAGATAAAAAATGAACCCTCCCAATTCTCAAAATATCCAAGTAATCTCCAAAACATCCTTTGGGGAAAAACTGAAATAACAGTCAACTTAGGACATATATAAGAAAAGGTGTACATGGATGGAAATATAGAGCTCCTCAACACCTTCCCAACACTGCAAGAATCACAAAAAATGGAGATAGTGGAAAAAAATATGAGGTCAAGAGCCATAAAATAAGATCTAGCTTCAACCAGTAATAAATGTCGCAAAACATCAATTTTTTTCAAAATAACTTGTACTATTACAAAATTGATGAAACCAACTTTTCGATGATACCTTTTTGAAAAATTATGCCTCTTGGAAATTGCATGTTATGAGAAAATGAAAAAAGGCCTATATGAGGCCCTTGTAGACTAATGGATCAAAAATCAAGTCCTCACTTGCAACTATGTCAAATGATCTCCAATTTGGATTCAAAACAAAAGCTAATCTTGACTTTAGTGAGCCTCTTGAATGCATTGAAATTGTTAAAAATACCCCCAATATAACCAAAAATGTTGCAATCACTTAGATCTCACAAAAAACATATGAAATATAGAGAGGTAATTAAATCTTTGCAAACCTTTTTTTGATTCTCCAGATCATTTAAAATGCAAGAGAAGACCATACGAAAATTTACAAGATTTTTACATGAAAATCTCAATTTGTCAATTACGAATCTATGAACTTAGATTTATCAAAATAAAAGCTTTGATACCATGTAGGAGTTTATGGTGAACTCCTCAAAACCCAAGGTTAGATAAAATAACTTTCACAAAAGAGATGGCAGAAATATCATATTATGATTAAGGATGCAAGAATTCCAAAATGAATATGACAATCAAATTGAATTTGGTAGCCATAATGAATATACAACAATACATACATATGAAGCCTTTCTTATATAGGAAAGGTGAGGAATAAGATTAAACAAGATCATGAAAAGTGTCTTAATCCTATCACATCAGACAACTAACTCAGAACAACATGATACACAAACGCTAAATAAATGCAAACCAGATAAGATAAGTGACAACTAATGCTTCACTAGAAATATTTCTTCCTAGGACCTAAGTAGATTTAACAATGTAAATAAGACCTAGATAGGTAAAACACCTATTTACACCAACACTATGCAGTATTCTCTTTTATAAAAATGTAAGAAACATTGTTGTTTGAGATTAATTTTTCTCTCTAAATTTTCCTTGGTTCTCTCTTCTAAAATTAACTAATGTTGTAAAATAATTTGGTAAATTAAAACTTTAAATGCTAAAAAAATAGCGATTGGAGTAGTTGGTCTCAATAGCAATGGGTTTATTGACCAAAATGAGTTATGTGTTATGATTGTGAGATTTGGTCCATTATTAATTACATTGACCAACCATCAATGAGCATAGAGTTTAAAGGATTGGTTTACACTAAATGAATTAATTAGTGGAAGTTTAGTTATTCAAAATTTGAGTCTTCTTTATCCTCTTTAAAAAATATTTTGAAAAGATATTTTTTTAAAAGATAACCCTTTGATATTGTAATCTAATTCTATTTTAAAATAAAAAGAATTCTATAGCTTCAATCATTAAACATGGTACTATTCTTTTTTGTGTAACAATTTTTTCTTTTATTGAACAAAAGAAAAAGTTACAAATAATATAAGCTGTGAATAGGTAGCTGAGTGAGATTTAAGAAAAAAATATCCTTCAATAATTACACTGACAATACAAATGGGTGAAGTTAGAAATAGCAACAGTCAATACTTGAGCTACAACCCTTTATAGCATAGGCCAAGGATGTGGTCTTGAAGTTGTTTAACTCGGTCTTGAATTTGTTGAAGATGATCCATGCCCATAATATTTTTTTTTGGATAATTACTGAAGTTGCAAAACAAAAGATAAACTTGGAAAAATATGTTAGTGTAAAGCTTTAGAGTACTAGTTCCATGAAAATAGTTGCTAGATAACACAAGAGTAAATGTAGCCTTCCAAATATTCCTTATAATAACTTTTCCAATTGAATCAACAATCATATTATTATGTAGAGGGAAACCAAAAAGAGCTTCTTCCCAGTTCAACTCATGATAACATTCCATTATTTTTTTTCGGATAGTTTTGGCCCAAACTACAACATTCCTTGTTGCATTTTTGGATATTTCTTGGTGTGAATTTTCTAGGTTTATATGGAACATCTTCATACCATATTTACATTTGAGACTTTATGCCCATCCTTCCTTCCATTGCCAATATTTTTTTAAAATCAAGAATAAAAATAATATTTTTACCTGTGTACATTCTTCCTTCCACAATTAGTGCTTCCTTTAATAAAAAACCAAAATAAAAAGTTACCAAAAAATTACTCTTACAATCTTGTTAGGGGTTTAAGCTACATTATAACCATGATTTTATGAATATATCAATAATATCAAGTTTTACCTAATCACTAAATAAACCAAAATCTTATATATGGAAAGATGTGGATTCCTTCTTACACATGAAATGTGAATTTTGACTTAGTGCATAAATAACATAAACATGTAATTTAAGTGTCACTTGTAGACATGCAAAATCAACATTATTGATTAAACATCATATTTGATCATTCTTTCCTCTTAATTAATTAAATCAAATTAATTAATTAACCTCCTAAAGTTCCTTGATTTAATCAAATCATATATATTTAATTAAATATCCAATATCCTCTCATTTTGATTTATCCTAACCCACAAATTTAAGTCAAAGTGTCACAATCAACTAATCACTAGCTTAATTAGTCAAATCCCTAATTAATGCTAAGACTAACCCATGTCCCATCCACTTGCATAATAAATCATTTAATTTGATTTATTAAAACACCTATTTTCCTCACAAGGCATATTCCCAAAGAATATGCCCTCATTAACTCCTTTCTTTGACATTTTTGGCCAAACACATTTCCCCCAAACCCTCAACCATATTCATTTATTGCCATTTTCAAATTTGAAATGGGCACATTGGCCAAAACTTGCACAATCATGGGCCAATCCCATTGTGACAAGTGACTTTCTCTCATTTGTTGGGTTTTAGTCCCACATTTCTCAATCTTGGCCTCTCCTATCTCAATCTCTCCTATAAATTCAATGCCTTTTCTCTCATTTTTTATCTACAATTTGAGCACTATCGTTATAGGCAACTTGAGTTCACTTTGCATCTCATTGTCTATCATCTCATTTGGCTTGTTAAGGATTGGGAAAGGGCTACCTTCTACACAAATGACAACACCAATACACTATGGAATAGGTATACAAAGTGGACATTGGAAACAAAGAAGGTTGACATCGGAGGTTAACATCGGAATCAAGAATTGAAATCAAGCAAACGCGAAGCAAGATTGAAGTCAAAGGGAAAATCGAGAATTTGAAACTTGAAATTCATAAAGCGTTCTTTAATGCTTAGGGCTCCAATTCATGCTTTAGTTTTTTGTTTTGAACCAACTCACTTTTTCTTTTTGGGTTTAAAATTAACCATTTGACTTGATCTTTTCAAACTTGGTTAAAATTGAATTTAGAAACTCACTAGATTTCGTTTGGATTTAACAATTGAACAAGGAAAACTTCACATCTCATTTTGGTGTTTTAAAACGAATCAAAATCATTGCTTTTGAGATCTAAAATGAACAAGTGTTTTTCATGTTTTGCAATCTTTTTCACAAATTAATATCATTTAAAAGGTGTATGCGCTTCTCTTGTGCTTCATGGAGATCTTGAGAATCAAAAGTCTTTTGGTGATATTATTTTGTTTAAAAGATTGTATTCACACTTTGATTTGGGATCTAAAATTGAACAAACTTGTCTAGTGTGAGAAAAAGGCATTGCGAGTGTTCTCTCTTTGTTCACACAAACAAAGATGACCGAACTACGAATGAACTTACTCACTATTGTGCACTTTTAGAGAGCCTACCTTGGTGGGAAAAAGTGCTCACCCAAGGGAATGACTCAAGTGGTGACGGGCTAAAGCTAAGATCTTCCAAACCGCTATATAAATTTGTGTTCATGGTGAAAGCCATGGACAATGGGAAGCGGTGCATGATAACTCTCCCCCAGTATCTTTATGATGCGTAAAGCCCTTGTTCTAAGGGTTGGGAGATCTCTCACAAGGAGTTTATCATTGCACCCCCTAAATTGGATGCCCTTACTACAAAATTTTGTTTAGAAGCCAACAAATACCTAATATTTGTTGGTGCAAGAGGTCATGTCTTCTGAAGCCGCCCCACGTATACATGCGGTTCTGTTGTAGAGATGAAAAGTATGTCATGGGAGATTCATGGGTACTGATGCTTGGCTGACCCAAGAAGCGAGTGCACTATAAGGGGGAGCCTGTGTGGTAAAATATCTAATCATCCGCACTGAATATGTGTAGCTGGATTTATCCAAGTTGGAACCTGACAAATATTGCCTCTTTCCAGCCTAGGGTTGTACATGTGCTTGGAATCAAAACGCATTGATTGGTCCTCAAAACATTTGAAAACAAACATTCGCAAAGAGTTTTGAATTTCAAACCCTTTGGAGAAAACAAATACTTTTGACAAATCTAAGGGCTCTTGCTTGCCCTTGGGATTATATCTTTAGAGGTTTCTAAGTACTTGGATTTAATCATTATTGGTTTTCACTAAAGTCAACCTAGGAAACTGTGCTCTTGAAACCTTGATTTTCACATAATAGACCTTATGGAATGAAAAGGAATTGAGACATAGACATTTAGTTTGAAACTTTAATCGAAGAACTGTTTGTGTTAAAAAAAATTCATTAAGCAAAGATAAAAACAATCAATCCCACGCATGTGTTTTCACAAATGATTTCTAGCAAGATCAAAATCCAAAAACCAAAGTTCAAGAAGTTTAGTCCAAAAGCTCGTGAAGAGCATTTTGAGAGACTTCTTGAAGTTAGAGAAATATTGGTTTACAACTTTTACAAGAAAGCTTCAAGAAACAACCCTGAATTGTACGAGTTCTATTATAAACAAAATATTGAGCTTTTTGAAAGTTTTTCTTTTCTTTCATAGGAAGTCAAGCGTGTTCTTCAAAACCGAGGTCTTGTAAGAAGAAGTGTTATCTGGGTCAAGTCTAGGATCAAATTCAATCACTTTCATCCATCTATCAACCATTAAATCAGTCAAAAATTACCTCACGAACAACTCTTGGAAACTTTGTAAACATCTTTTATGCTAAACTTCTAGGCGAAATCAAATAACTTTGTTTGACTTAACACACCTAGTCAAACCATCATCTTATGCACGATTTTTCTCTAGGATAACACAACTTCCTAGGGTTTACAATTTCATCTTGTTTGGCTTAACACACTTAGCCAAATTATCAAATCATCACCTCGTTTGACTTGACACACTTAGTCAAACTACCCTCTTGTATGATTTTACTCTAGGATAACACAACTTCCTAGAGTTTTACGATTACATTATTAGACTTGTTTGGCTTAACACACCTAGTCAAACTATCAATCCATCATGATCAATCAAATCAAGCCCTAAAAGTTTAGCATTTCCTTCAAAGGTTATTTAAGAGTTCCATCCATCCATATCACTCATCTTTTGTTTATCTCATCCTCGTTATCACTTTGATCCTTCAATTATCCTAGTTCTTCGCTTCTTTAAACCTAAGGTTTAGACCGATCTAAAGGATTAGAGGCTCATCTCTTACATTCTTGAAAATTGATCTTCATTTTATGGTTCAAACTCAATCTCAACACAAGAAGAATATGGAGCAAAACAAAGAAACATCCATTTCAAGTGATATAAGCCAAACCGAAACAATGTTCAATCCAACGATAACAATTGAACTGCAAATCAATCTTCCTCAAATGCCTCAAAGCTCTCAAGAAGGTCATATAGAGGACATCACTGACAATGGGATGACACAATTAGAAATTCTAGAAATGGTGTAAAACCCTGAAAGTCACCGAATCGTCAGTGTTATGCTGAAGTTGTACCCATCCCAATACATGCTAGAGTTAGCAAAAGAAGGGGCTAAACTCCCTTCTAACTTTGACGTAAGCACTATTATGGAGAGGTCTCTCAGTATCATACCTTTGCTCGCATCTACACTCCCACTTCAAAATGTCACTCAGGACATCCCCCAGATCATATCATCCATCGCTTCAACCCTACTAGTTGTTAACAAGGTAAGTGCCATGTTTTGCGAACTTCAAAAACATCACCTTGTGAACAACCGAGGGTTGAACGTAGGGGCCACATTGGAACAATCTATCTCGGTAAATCCGTTGCACCCTTACATCCCACTCACATTTCATGATTATACCAATTCGTCCTCATTTCATGCAATGCCAGATTATCCTCTCAACATGCAAACTTCTCTCCCAATCTCACAAGGAGAAGGTGACTTGTTTGGGGTAGGAGGAATCTTGGATCCATCATCATCACTTCCAAGGATTGCACCTCCCGTCTTTCCACCATTTCCACCCTTACCGCTCATGTCTGCATCATCACTCGGGATGAGTCTTCCTCCTCTTCCCGTCATCAACCATTCAAATCAAAGCACTTTATCGAATCCACCAACTGTGTCATTTGTACCACAACAAAAAATGACAACCATCCAAGCAACTGCAGCAATCAATGCATTTGGCATTCCTCAAAGCATGGTTTCTCAGGGACCAAGCACCTCAATCGCACCATCTGTAAGTCAAACTCCAATAATTAACATGACTGTTCCACACATCACAACGGTCGGTGTTCTTCCTAATCCACCACTACTACCACTAAGGCACAATGCGACCAATTCATTCACCATGACATTGCAAGCTGCTTGACAAGCTGCCCAACAAAAAGCACTTCAAAATCAGCAAGCTGCACAATTAGCTGCTCAACAAGCACAAGCACAATTAGTTGTACAATAGCCACAATAGGCCGCACAAGCCCAAGCCTTGTTGCAACAACAACAAGCCGAACAAGCTATGCTGGAAGCTCAAGCTGCTCAAGTCGCTCAATCTGCACAAGCTGCACAAGCCACACATGTCGCTCAGATTGCACAAGCAATCTAACAAGCACACACTCAAGCACAAGCCCAATTCCAAGCTCAGCAAGCGCAAGCGCGAGCACAGTTCCAAGCACAACAAGAAGTGTATCAACAAGATTTGCAAGACTACCAATTACAACAACAATACGACCAACAACAAGCATTGTTGGCACAACAACAACACGACCAACAACAAGCGTTGTTGGCACAACAACAACACAATCAACAACAAGCATTGTTGGCATAGCAACACCAGTAGGACCAACAATAGGTGTTGTTGGCCCAACAGCAAGTGCAGGCATCACTTGCTCAACAAAGGTTGCAAAAAAATCACACCAACATCCCACCAATCAATCCCACACCTCAAAACGTATTCACTCCACCTCTCAATCCGCAAGGTGACGTGACGACAGAGATCAAATTTATTTTGTAGCAAGTGCTAGATCTTCAATCTGGGAAGACAATCAGGACACCGAGCAACTTGTGTCCCTATCCATTTGACAAAAGCTTGGGAATAGTACC
Organism: Sequoiadendron giganteum; assembly: GCA_007115665.2. Taxonomy (NCBI): domain Eukaryota; kingdom Viridiplantae; phylum Streptophyta; class Pinopsida; order Cupressales; family Cupressaceae; genus Sequoiadendron; species Sequoiadendron giganteum. Next base: position 390,776,980 of record CM021100.1, read on the forward strand.
ATTCCCAAAGGGATTCAAAATCCCCAAATTTGATAAATATCATGGAATGGGAAACCCTAAGGATTACATCAGGGAGTTCCAAGTACATTGCATGGAAGTCACCTACAATGACACGTATCTGATGCGGTTATTCCATCGAAGCTTGGCTGGTGACGCCATGGAATGGTTTTCTCATCTGCCTACGAGAATCAAAACCTTTCAAGAAATAAAAGACGCTTTCCTCCAAAATTAAGCATTCAACATTTTTGTGGATGTTAGTTTGGAAGAACTCTCGACGCTCAAACAGAGTAAGGGAGAATCATTCACCACCTTTCTCCAACGATGGCGAGCCAAGGCCAATTGAAGTAAGTGGGCCATTCCAGAAGAACAACAGTTCACCAATATAGACAAAACCTTGGCATTCTATCTAAAGATGCAATGCATCACAACATACAATCAACTGATCCCCAAGGCGCTCAATATTGAGCGAGCTCTTGTTACACAAGCAAGCATGCCCACTTATTAGGACAGTCATCCATCCACCAGTTTTAATGACAAATCTCGCACATGGGCAAAGAATCGAAACCTCACAAATGATGGCATAGTGGATTCTAAGGTGGTCATAAGCCCCCCCAAGAAGAATAATCAAACGCATCATCGGCAACCGCAGAACAATAATCAGGGTAATACACAAAAAAATGTGGCAAGCCAACAACCACCCCAAAACCAGATCAACAATATTAATAATCAAGGAGGACCACCTCCACGAAACAAGATTCCCCCCAAACAAAAATTCATAGCCCTTGGGGAGTCAATTGAGTCCATCATGAAAAAGCTAGTCAATAAGAACATCATCAAGGTCCCCACCCATGATAATTACAACGAACCTCAGGTGAATCCACCTTAGTACAATGAAAATCTTCTGTGTGATTATCATAAACTCAAAGGACATACAACCACAAATTGTATGAAGTTGAAGAACATCATCCAGGATCTCTTTGAGGACAAGATCATCAATGTCGAGCAACCAACCGGTAATCGAGATCTGAAGATATACATGAATCCGATGCCAAATCATAATCAAGGAAATAACCAAGGCAATAACAAAGGGAAGCAGAAGTATGCTAGCGCTAACCTTGTATATGAAGAGATCATCGCACACGTAGATGAAATGGTCACTGTCATTAATGTCAGAGGAGTCGACGCTGATTGTGGAGTCAACACACGCAATGGAAAGGTTACTATTGTTAGGGCCTCATAGCCATCTAAGAACCCCATCTCAAATAAAAGGTTGTTCCCTATGACTATAATGTTATTGACCAGCTAAAGAGAACCCCCCCCCAAATCTCCATCATGGAATTATTGGAAATTTCTGTCGCCCATAGGAAAATCCTTGATGAAGCATTAGTTGCGTCCATCATCTCCACTACCCTTGATACAGACCAATTCTAGGCTATGGTTGGCAACATCGTCACACCAAATCTGCTCACCTTCTCTGATCAAGATTTCCCCGCTTAACCATCTCACAATCGTGCACTTCACCTTCAAGTGCAAATTTACAAAAAGAAAGTCAAAAGGGCCTTGGTGGATGGAGGTGTAGGCCTCAACATCTATTCACTCAAACTCATAGAGAACTTGGGACTCTCCGAGGATTCCATTAATAAGAACAAAAGAATCACCATAAGAGCATACGATGATCAAGAAAGAGTGTCTCAAGGCACTATCAAAATCCTGATCCAAGTGGGGCCAACAACCATGGAAACCACTTGTCAGCTACTTGATCTTGAGCTACCATACAACATCCTCTTGGGATGCCCATGGATCCATGGAATGAAGGAGGTTGCCTCGACATTTCATCAATGCGCCAAATTCCTATACCAGAATGAGGAGGTCACAATACATGGTGATCCAAAACCATTTGCCTATTGCAAAAACTTGGAAGCCAAGTTTTGTAAAATCTCCCAAGTACCAAAAAATGATGAAGGTCCATCCACTTCATACATAGACCCATCTAACGTCGCCTCCACTTCTGCGACAAAGACACCCTCCATCCCCAAAATATCTAAAATCAAGATCATGATCCAGGACAATGGATGCGGAGACTACAGAATGAAGAAATATGCATTTGTTGTAGGAGAGTTGCCACAATCTCCTAGGTCGCATGGGCGACCTCAGCCAGCTGAAACACCTATCCGCACTGTTAGGGCAGACCCTTCTAGATTCCACCATTGGGGGCATCTCAGTCGAGAAAATGTGGATGAGGGAGACATCTCAAACACATTATACCAAGATGAAAGGCCCACACCCACCCTACCCATGGATGAAACTAACAGAGGGTTACAAATAATGTTTGGTATGGGCTATAACAGGAACAAAAGACTTGGAAGAAACAGTGATGGACGACTGGAGCCCATTGTTGTAGAAAGAAGAATGAGAAACCTTGGCCTTGGATGTATCCCTCTAAGTATAACCATACGTGGCAGAGGTACCCCTAGTAGAGAAGTTGGGTCTCCCCCTTAGTTGTCGGCAACTGCTCTTCAATTACCTGTATCCACAGGGCTTCCCCTAAACAATTTCACCTTTGATGTAACTGATGTTTGCACCAGTAGTGATGATGAGGATACTATAACGGGCCTTCCCATGCTTTTTTAGAATTTCGCCTTACTTATGATTAGTGCCTCACCCACTGAGTCAAACCAATAAACCCACAAAATCAACTTAGTGTATCCTCAACTAATCGACTATGACCAACGAGGACCACCGATTCTAGATTCATTCAAAAATGATGAGGCACTCTCATAATTCATGGGACTAAGGGATACAGTACCATGCCGAGATCACAAATCTGGATTCGACATCACATTGGATACTCAAGCATATTATGGGGAGACGATTGAATCCTTCAGTCGCAAAAGAAATAGAACAAGAATAAGCTCGAAGTTATTGAGTGAAAACCGCACTGTGGCACTCTCTAACCACATAATAGTAAAAATAAAGGACACATCCAATGGTGAAAACCTCTCTGAGGCGTTGGAGGATGAAGGATTCAATATTCTCCCTATTGCACTACATCAAGAGAAATCGGCAGCCTTGGTAGAATAGTGTAATCCTGTTAATCTGGGAATGGAGGCAACACCACAGATCACCTTCTATGTAGAGTCACTTCTAACAAAAGAACAAGAGCTACTGGCAGCATTTCTAAAGGAAAGAAAGGTAAACCTTGCATGGACCTATGCTGATATGCCGGGTCTCGATCCAGAAGTCATGGTTCATCACTTTGTTGTTTACCCAGGAGCAAAGCCAATTAGACAAAAATTAAGAGAAATGCATCCTTAAATAGCCTTGCTAGTCAAGGTGTAATTGCATAAACTCTTGGATGTCGGCTTCATATGCCCAATTAATTATCCATAATGGGTATCCAATCTTGTACCAGTTTCAAAACCAAATGGGGGCATCCATATCTGCACAGACTTTAGAGACCTCAACAAAGCATGTCCCAAGGATGATTTTCCACTACCTAACATTGATATGATAGTGGACATGACAGCCAGACATGAGATGCTATCACTGATGGACGACTTCTCGAGGTATAACCAGATAATGATCGCAAAGGAGGATCAACATAAAACAACATTCACATGTTCGTGGGGCCCCTATTGTTGGAACATGATGCCATTTGGGCTGAAAAATGCAGGTGCAACGTACCAAAGAGCCATGACATTGATTTTCCATGACATGATCCGTAAAACAATGGAAGACTATGTAGACGACATATTGGAAAAATCTAGAAAAAGACAAAACCATATAGCAGCCTTGAGCTCTATTTTTGACAAATTGGAAAAATATAAGGTCAGGCTCAACCCCCAAAAATGTGTCTTCGGGGTATAATTTGGAAAACTTCTGGGATACATAGTATCGATGCAAGGAATAGAGGTGGATCCCGCCAAGGTCAAAGCAATCCTCGACATGGAGGCACCAAGGACATTAAAACAACTCAGAGGCCTGCAAGGCAGACTCCAATCCATCAGGAGGTTCATAGCACAATTGGTGGATAAATAGATTGCCTATTCACATCTGCTCCACAAGGGAGTAGCATATAAGTGGGACGAAAAGTGCGAACAAACATTTAGCAAAATCAAAGAATATCTACTCATGCCACCAGTATTAATAGCACCCATCACCAAAAAACCACTGGTTTTATACATCTCGACAACAACAATAGCCCTTGGTGCTCTTTTAGCTCAGCATGATGAAAACGTGACAGAGCGGGCCATCTATTACATTAGCAGAACAATGGTAGGGCATGAGCTCAACTACACACCAATAGAAAAATCTTGCCTAGCAGTCATGTTTGCAGCCCAAAAGTTTAGACACTACATGCTAGCTCATCAGATCAAGCTGATTGCCAAGATCGATCCCCTAAAGTATCTACTATCAAAGGCGATGCTTACAAGAAGAATGGCTAAGTGGGTCATGATACTATCAGAACATGACATTGAATATGTGGAGCAAAAAGCAATCAAAGGACAAGTCATTGCAGACTAACTGGTAGAGGCTCCAATCTATTTAGAGAATCCACTCATCAAAATTTCCAGATGAATCCATCGTTAATGTCAACATAGCCAATCACTGGAAACTCTACTTCGACGACTCATACACAACATGGATCAGGAGCTGGTGTTTTCTTCATCACCCCACAAGGGGATTGTATTCCTAGATCCTACAAATTGGCATTTCCTTGCACTAACAAAATAGCAGAATATGAGGCTTTAACCATAGGTCTCAAGATTGCAGCACAATGGCGAATCATGGCACTAAAGGTTTATGGTGATTCACAGCTTATTATCAACCAAGTCAATGGCGAATACCAAACTAAGGATGATAAGCTCACACCATACAAGAAGTTAGTAGAAAGCCTCAAGGAATCATTCATTGATATCACCTTTGAGCAGATACGAAGGGCTAACAATAGAGCAGCTGACGCCATGGCAACAATTAGATCCTTACTAGATATCCCTCGCAATGTCCTAAAACACGAATTCTTGGAAGAACAGCTTCTCGTGCCGACTTTCGACGTACCAGAGTCAAAATATGTGTGTGAGCTTGTTGGTCTCGGTGATCCCTGGTATCACAACATCTATACCTACTTGAGAATAGGAGTCCTCCTAGCTGACATAACCTCAAACCTCAAACGAGCCTTTATCAAAAATACCACCAGTTTTATCATCTTAGGAGAAACCCTCTACTGTAGGAGCATTGAAGGAACCCTTTTGCAATGCTTAAATCATGAGGAGGCCTTGACTGCTCTAACTGAGGTAGATAATGGCACTTGTGGTTCACACTCGAGCGGTATGACCTTGGCTAAGAAGCTGCTAAGGATTGGGTACTACTGACCAACAATGGAAAGAGAGACACATGACGAGACCTTATCCATGCACCAACTCAAAAATTGCATCCTATTGTTACACCATGACCCTTTTCACAATGGGGGCTCAATCTCATTGGCAAAATCACACCCACCTCATCCAACAGTCACAAATTCATTATCACCGCCACAAAGTACTTCATAAAGTGGGTCAAAGCAATTCCAATGACCTACATAATCGGAAAGTAGATATCCAAGTTCATCCTAAACTATCTCATTTGTCGATACGGTGTCCCCCAATCTATTATCTCTGATAATGGGACACCTTTCAAGAATCAAGATGTTCGTGACTTGTGCGACAAATTTAAAATCCAACATCACTTTTCCACTCCATACTACCCCAAGGCAATGGCCAAGCAGAAGCTACCAACAAAACCATTCTAAAAATCGTTAAGAAAATAGTCAATGACTCTGGTCATGACTAGCATCTATAGCTAAATCCCACCTTATGGGCCTACCGCACTAGCATTCGCACACCAACAGGCGCCATCCCATTCTCCCTAGTCTACAGATGAGAATCAATCTTCCCAATCGAGATCGAACTCCCATCACTGAGAATATCATTGCAAAACCTCATCACAGATGAAGAATACAGGGTCTCACAACTAAATGAGATGGAGTTATTAGATGAATGACGCATGGATTCCCTCAATCATCTACAAGTCTATCAGAACTGCCTGAAGCACAACTACAGCAAGAAGATCAGGCGATACACCTTCCAAGTTGGCAAATTTGTGCTGAAGGAGAACCAGAAGAATATGCCGAACCCGGATAGCAAAGGAAAATTTGAGCCCAACTGGTTGGGACCTTTTGTCATCACAACAAGTTATAAGTCAGGGGCATATCAACTATCAACACCAGAAGGCGAGCCTCTACAGGAGCCCATGAACAACTATCATCTCAAAAAAGTTGTATGCCTAAAAACTTGCAAGGTATAGAACTGAAAAATACAAAAAAATAAAAAAAATTCTTGAAAAAATGGTCACCTTGATGAAAACTTGGCAAACAGGCATCTTGGTAACAACAAAAAAATACAAAAATACAAAAATCCAAAAAAATCAGAAAAATGATTGAAAAAAAGCAAAGAAAAAAAAAATCATCCTCTAGTGAAAACCACTTCGATGGCGTTTTGGACAAGTACCTTCGTGAAAACCTGGCAAACAGGTGCCAAGCGTAAATAAAACACTCTCTATCCACCAGGATCTGCATGACTCACTCACTTATTCATTATATTCCATTACATTCCACAATTCGTTCGCATTCTGTACCATAGCCTGATCTTGTGCTCATATCATATTCCACCATAGTACTACTTGGCATATTCCCAACGTCAGTTTGTCCTTCCTTCACTGAAGTAGTCTATTGCCCCATGCTGGGGGCATGTTCCTGTATCAACATCGGATCATATTCGTGTATATTTTTGTGATCTTCTCAAAACATTCAAAAATTTCAAAAACATTTAGAAAATAAAAAAATAAAAAACATCCAAATCATTCAAAAATCCAAAACAGGTCAAAAAGTTAGAAAAAAATCAAAAATAGAGTCGTCGTCCAAACTACGTCGTCTCTGAGCTTTAACGTAGACAAGGTTGATCTTTGATCATCCCCTAAGACATTTTAGGTCAGTCCTTAGGCGTCTGTCACATTGGCAATCTGTTTTCCCATCTATTTCACATTTTAGGTCAGTCCTTTAAGCGTTCATCGCAATGGCAATCTGTTTGCCCATCTATCTTATCACTAAGTCAAGTCTGTCGTCAGTTGAGCTACGTGGTCTCTGCGTGTATAACGTAGGCAAGGCTAATTTATGGATCAACTCCTGAGACCCCTAGGATAGGCCTTTAAGTTAGTCTCTTCATCATAAATCTCGAAAATACCAAAAACATTTGTAAAAAAATCTCAAAAAGCCAAAACAACTTCAAAACATTTGGAAAACCCAAAATGGTGAATCTGTCTCATCTCGGTTTCACCCGCAATAATCATCATTCCTAATAAAGCATTGTCCCTTTCATCCTTTGGTAAGTCAGTCAGAAGCAAGTCTAGCAGATTCAAAAGTGAACGCTCAATCGTCAAAGTCTCAAGTCTAGATCAGTGAGTTAGCAAGTTGGTCAACTCAAAGTATCAATAGCTTATCATCTAATCAATCTCATCAAAACCCTGATCACAACATGTCCTAGGAATGTGACCTTTTGGCGATGGACATCGGCATCAGGTATCACCGTAGTTTAGTCTTGGCTAGCGGTACGAAGAACATTAGCTTGTTTGTTTACTTTATCTTGGTCTTTTTGATTTATATTATTTTGCGCTCATTCTAAGGACCTCTCAATGATGCCTAAACAAAACAAGTTTAGAGAGAAAGGAATGGGGCAATGATCATTATATTTTTATCTGCTATGCTTGTTGGATGTTCTTGTAAAATAACTTCGTCATGCATGCTTTGTTTTGTTTTTAGGGAGGATGTTTTAGGTGTCTTGTTGACCACATAAGAAGGCTTTCCTTTTTATGTTTTGGCCCGAGATGTCTAGAAAATCTGAACTACATTCTGAATAAGGTTTCATTTGTCAAGTATGAACAAGAGTACTCCTATCTATTTGACGATTCAAAGTCCATCACACGAGGCCCAATGCCATCCTGGTTCTTGATACCTTGATGCATTGCACGTAAGTGTGTTATCAAACATAAAGAAGGGTATGCTCTTTATCTCTCCCATCCTTGGATAAGCAATACATCATCATATCCAATAAACTCTTGATGACTAGGGGACTTGTTGGACTTCTGCATCTTCTTGGATTTAAGGTTTGATCCCTCTCATTCTTCTATCCACTTTCACGCTAACAATGCATCCATCCCGCATCCTGCATAATCACGTCATATCATCATAGGAAAACATTATCCATCTCATTTATCTCACATTCATTACATCATCATTTAAGATGTTTAAGATAATAGAAATTTTTTATTTTAAGCATCTTCCAAACATCTCATTTGCATAATCATTTAAGTTGTTTAGGATAATATAGATTTGTTATTCTAAGCATCTTAAAAACATCTCATTTACATCATCATTATCATATACATCACTTAGTCATAGCCATCCATACATACATTTTAAACCTCTTTATCGTGAGATCGACCTCAAATCGAGTCTTTTCGCTCGATCTCTCGAGGGGGCAATATACTAACGTACTTCTTCTCATTGGGCCATCCGAAAAAAATCATTTTTTTTTAAATTTCGATGTCAGCGGCATCATTCTTTGAACCAATGCAACGAATATATTGCTTCAAAGAGGGGCAAAATGTAGACATGCAAAAACAACATTATTGATTAAACATCACATTTGATCATTCTTTCCTCTTAATTAACCTCCTAAAGCTCCTTGATTTAATTAAATCAGATATATTTAATTAAATATCTAATATCCTCTCATTTTGATTTATCCTAACCCACAAATTTAAGTCAAAGTGTCACAATCAACTAATCACTAGCTTAATTAGTCAAATCCCTAATTAATGCTAAGACTAACCCATGTCCCATCCACTTGCACAATAAATCATTTAATTTGATTTATTAAAACACCTATTTTCCTCACAAAGCATATTCCCAAAGAATATGCCCTCATTAACTCCCCTGTTTGACTTTTTTGGCCAAACACATTTCCCCCCAAACCCTCAACCATATTCATTTATTGCCATTTTCAAATTTGAAATGGGCACATTGGCCAAAACTTTCACAATCATGGGCCAATCCCATTGTGACAAGTGGCTATCTCTAATTTGTTGGGTTTTAGTCCCACATTTCTCAATCTTGGCCTCTCCTATCTCAATCTCTCCTATAAATTCAATGCCTTTTCTCTCATTTTTCATCTACAATTTGAGCACTATCATTATAAACAACTTGAGTTCACTTTGCATCTCATTGTCTATCATCTTATTTGACTTGTTAAAGATTGGGAAAGGGCTACCTTCTACACAAAGGATAACACCAATCCACTATGGAATAGGTATATTTCATGTTTTATGTGCATTCATCATTCTTGTCATTTGTTTGCATTTTGAATCATGGAGTATTACTTCATAAGTTTGTTTGTTTTTGTCATGTTGGTTTTGTCATTTTACTAACATTTGTAGATTTAAGCAACCACATCACTATTAATTACTTTATTCAAGCTTATATAATCTAACATTGATGTAGATGTAAGCATATTGTTGGATTTTATATGATTTTTCCTTTGTCATTGTGAGTATTGTCAAATAAAATATATTTTTTTCTTCAAAAAGATGCTTTTCCTTCTTAAAGACTTGAGCTTTTTATTAGATTATGTTTCTAAACACTATCAATTTAATATTAGAATATTATAGTAATATAATATCTTCTTACAAGATTTTAAATCAAGTCAAAAGCATATCTATTTAAAAAAAACTTAACATTCTATTAAAAAAAAAATATCTATTTTTATTGAATAAAATTACCATAAAATTAAAATATTTATAATATAACTAATAAAATACTAATTAAACTGACGTATAAATATGCATCGAGGCATGGATGCTGCATCAATGTATCATAGGATGTCCCTATGGTCAAACGTACCATTGTTCTCTTAGAGCACAGAAAGAAATATGACGTACATGCACTCCAAATATAATTTATTAAGTATTTCTTTGGAAAAAAAAAAGTATTTCTTTGAAAAAAAAAAGGTATTTCTTTGGAAAAAAAAAATTTCTTTAGCCTATTTTTGGAATTTTTTAATGTTTTTATTAATTTATATATTATTAAATAAAATAAATAATGATTATGTTTTTTAATTTAAAAAAAAAAAAAACTTTTAACATTTAAAAAAAAAATAAATTTCAAATCAATTTTGTATTTATTAATATGTTTCAATGCATGTAATAAATTAAATTATTAAAAATTGATATTTTTATAAATATAAATAATATATGTATAAAAGATATTATTTTAAAAAAAATCTAGTCTATATTAATAAAATGATATATTTATAATTCATCAGTATAAATTAGTAATTTAAAGTTATGTTTAATTTTATCAATTAATGTATTTTGATATTAATATTAAATTTTGAGTAAATAGAATGGATAGGGATATTAAATTTTATAGTTAGAGAAGGGATGTTCTTTGATAAAGATAAATTTGGTCAATAGAAATGTTCTAATAAGAAGTTGAATTCAAAACTTCAAATAAAACCTATAATAGTCCATTGTTATTTTAAGAATTTCCAAAAAAAATTAATGCTTTAGTGTCAAGATTCATACCCTAAACATCATAATATTTATTGAGGAATAAAATTCATTATAAACATTATGATGTTTGGGGTTTGAATCTTGACACTAAACCATTAGTTTGTTTTCCAGAAATTAATAAATTAATAATGGAATATTACTCCAAACCTATTTCAAATCGAGGATATTAGTATTACCTTTAGACATCTCTCCTTGTGTTATTATATTGTTGATGCAAGTTCATCATTATTGTATTCTAGACCATTTTCATTGATAGTCTATTATCTTGTCCCAAGGGTTAATGTTTGATTACAACAAAAGCCTATTAGCTAGTATGCATAAATTATTTTGTCACTTTTCTTCAATAAATACCACTAAATTGGAAAATTAGAAATCTTTATAAGAAAAAAATTAATGTCAATTACTTTGAGATATTGTTATCTTGTTTAAGCTTTATATTTGTAGTTTTAAATAGTCTATGTGAGAAGTAATGTTTGAGCTAAACTCCTTTTAAGGCACCTTGGGTTCTTTAGTAATTTAAATTATTATTAAAATTTGATATTTTTATACATATATAAATAATTATGTCAACAAAGGGGTGTAGTGTAATGCTGTTAACAAAAAATACTATATTCAAACTTAAATTTGATAATCATTTACACATCAAATTACATTTAAAAAAAAAATATTATAATTAATATACTTTAAAGGTAAAATTAAATTTCACATCCAAAAATAAAATGAAATAAAATAGAGAAAACATAAAGAAAACATAAATGATATAAAATAATCCTTAAATAGTTCTAAAGTAAATCAAATAACTATTAAAGTAAATAAAATAATTAAAAAAAATATAATCAATAATATAAATAAAATAAAATAATTTTGAAAATAGTTATAAAATGAAATAAAATAGAGAAAACATAAAAAAACATAAATAATATAAAATAATCCTTAAATAGTTCTAAAGTAAAATCAAATAACTATTAAAGTAAATAAAATAATTCAAAAATAGAATCAATAATATAAATAAAATAAAATAATTTTGAAAATAGTTGTAAAATGAAATAAAATAAAGAAAACATTAAAAAACATAAATAATATAGAATAATTCTTAAATAGTTCTAAAGTAAAATCAAATAACTATTAAAGTAAATAGAATAATTCAATATTGATATCTCTTGGTGGTTTTTAGATAAATTTACTAAACATATATCTATACGAGTATATGTATAAAGGAAAATAAAATTTGTTTAAAGTTTATCTAGATTAATAAAATGATATAAATTTAAAATTTAGTATAATTAATATTTAAAATTTATATTTAATTTTGTGGATTAATAGACTTTTTGTTTTGAATATTAAATTATGAGTAATTATAGTGGATAAAGATATTTAGTGTTAGTAATAAAATCAATACATACCAAGTACCTAGTACCTAGTACCTAGAGAATAATATATTTTGACATATTCTTACATGTATTCTTATAAAGATATGTATGTTAGTTTTATTTACTTAATAATATTATATAATTAATTTACTTATTTTTAAAAAAAATTACCTCAGGAAAATTTAAGAATCATTTTAATTTGATTTAATTAAGAGTTATTTTATAATTATAATTTTAAAAAAATATATGTTTGTTAGTTTTAGTTTTTCTTAAAATTTTCATTCCATTATGGAATAAGTTTTCTATTGCAAGTGTAATTTAGTGGTATTTAGACTTTTGAATTCAACATATTATTACTATTATTATTATCTTTAGACATCTTTATTTTTTGTTATTATATTGATAGTGCAAGTTAATTATTCTTAAACATTATAACATTTCCATTGACAAAATTTATTTTTATCAAAGAACATTCGTTTTTTAATTATAAAATTTAATATCCCTATCCATTCTATTTACTCAAAAAATAATATTAATATCAAAATACATTAATTGACAAAATTAAACATAACTTTAATTTATTAATTTATACTGATGAATTATAAATACATTATTTTATTAATATAGACTAATTTTTTTCAATAATAAAATCTTTTATACACATTATTTATGCTTATAAAAATATAAATTTTTAATAATTTAATCAGTATCCATGCCCCATGTTATGATATCAACGTCCTATTTGCTTATTGTATTCTCAACACATTAATGAAGCCTCTAAAACACGCATAAACTCTCTTCCGGTGGTTGCTAATTTTTTTAAAATTTCTTTTTTTGAAAGAATGCAATTTAATTTTTTCACTTAGATTTGTTCAATAGAATTTAAAAAGGAAATGCCCATAAAACTTGCAAATGAAAGTTAATTCTGAAAATTAAAGGAAGAGTAGTTGGAATGTACAATAGGGGAAAAGACCCAATTGCCGTCCATGATCCAATACCCGTTCACTTCTTGTTCATCTGACCTCCCAATAACCGTTTATATTTTAGTCATTACATTGTTTTAATTATGCCAAAAAAGATTTACAAATTACACCAATATATGTTCACTAGGGGAGAAGACCCAGTTACCGCCTTCCATTGAATAACCGCCACCTTCATGCTCACTTAACCCCCCAAAAAATTCACTTTGATCCATTAAAAAACTTTATTTGATTGAATAAATAATTACAAAAACACCAATGGCTGCTCATTATAATTACAAAAACACTAATGGCTGCTCATTAAGTGTTAAAGTGCAAATTTTAAAGTGGATTTAAGACATAAACAATTATAATTGGTGGAAATTAGAGTGGGCGGATACTGGGACATTAGGTGGCGGCACCCGGATGACACCTCTAAAAGGTGTCTTTTTGACTTCCGTGCGCATATCCAATGCTCCTGCACTCTACCGAATTGCCCAAAAGCCAAAAGCTTAGTTATAAGCTCTTAACTCGTTTAGATTCTATGGTTGCGCAAAGTTAGCCGTGGCGGATATTGGGTCTTCTCCCCTACTGAATGTGTAGTTGACAAAAAAAATTAAAACACATTGAAAACTATTGAAAACACCTTTTTAACTATTGAAAAAACTTTAAATTTTTGTGGGTTTTTATTGTTTGTCTAATGAAGGGGTATTGGCGAGGTGGTAAAGATGTATGGGACGAAGGTTTTAAAACACCTTTTTTGAACACCTTTTGTTTTACGGGTTCTACAAGGCGCGTTTTAAATACCCAAAACCCAAAATTTTCTTTTTAAAGTCTTAATTCGCTTATGAAAAAACCCCCCAAAAAAATTGAAATCAGACCTATTTTGCACTCTGCATGAATGCCCGAAACTAGCCCTGACGACTACTGATACATTTCCACTAGAAATGTCATTTTCTTTTGCAGTTTTTCCCTACGATTGTCAAATTTCCTTTTCAACTTTTTATCAAATGGCCTTGTGAAATGTCCTTCCCATTTCCCTTGTGGTTGCCAGGCAAGATTGAAAATGAAGTGCACTGTCTGCATTAGTTCATTTAAAACTGATTGTAAGGTTGTCTTTTATGGGAAACATCTAATCGGACATTAATAATGTCTTATGTGTGGAGGATAATGGCATGTTGAATAAAGCGGACTCCTCGTGTTTGTAGATAAAATCATTATTTACCACACTTCATTTGTACGTACCGCTACAGTAGTATGTTACACAGAGATACCCACTATTTAAGTGACGCGACCTTTTACGGATTCCCATAAAGAAAGAGTTTTCTGAAATTGCATTCAAATGCCTGTATGCACTCTTCTGCATCCTTTACTCCGCAATCAGATATGCTAATAATTACCTTGTACGTCTAGGAACCCACGTAGGTAGCTCTCATATTAGTATCACCCAATATAGCTCTCATGTTGTTCCGAAAATGACGTTTTGTTTCCTCCACTTTATATACTTCTTTTGACTACATGAATCTTACTATATTGACGAAGAAAATTAATTATTATCAGGTAGAAACTGTGGTAATTTTTCTTTTCCGCAGTGAAAGTGAATTTGATGCTTGAACAACTCTCTGTTCCTCTGTACCTCAGCTTCTGCTCTTTTTTAATGCCACATTGATCTATGTTTAAGTCGCATATGTATGAGTGTCATTTGAAGAAGGGACTCTGTATGAAAGCTCCAAAAAAGTTGGCAATACCTTAGAAGTTGTAGATTTATTCCAGAAAGTGCAATTTCATGCGCAGAGCGTGCCTTTGAAGCCTAGTAAGTCACCTCGGTGACATTCAGTTTGAAGCTCTTCTATTGCAGCAAAGCTTCCAGGTACACGCATATTCGTAAATTTATTTTTCAAGTCTATCAATATATCTTGCTCTGCTGTGACGTTTTACAGGGCACTGCTTTATCTATTTATTGTTAGACTTATATTGGTCCATATCTTTGTGTACAATATACATTTTCAGGTGAAATGATTTGTAGTTTGTGTTTTAAATCCAAGCCACTCTGCCCTTAAAGTTGTCTGAGCGTTGGTTTTGCTAAGTACAAAAATGAGAAACTCCATCATTGTTACATTAACTTAGTGCAAATGCCAAAAGGTATATAGCAAAGTTTATTGAGTAATTGTTAAGTTAATTAGTAAACCCCTAATAAGCTTCTTTGAGCGGATATGCCATGTGAAAGACAAACTTTCTAACTGTCCCTCACTTAATAGCTGCATTTGAAAGATATTGAAGCTCATGATTTATCACACATGATTGTTTTTTCTTTTAAATCTCTGTATTTGGGTGAGCTAGAAATGGCGCAGAGAGGGTTTAGAATACCTCATTTGTTCTGGAAATTTAAAAAAAAAAATACTTAAACTAAGGAGTTAGCAGAGAGAAATTAATTTGGCTTCCAAATTGGGTGATGCATGAAAATGTTAAAGCGATCGGATGAGATAATTTTATTTGATGATATTTTGGCAAAGCGAGGAGTTAATGGGGAGCTTGGCAACAGTTCCGGGCTCTTGGCAAATGCCCAGATATGGGTAGTCACGTTGCAACGAAAAAATTAGAACTACGGACTGTGAACTACGATTGGAGCAGCTGATCTCAATAGCGTTGTGTTTACCGATCAAAACGAGTTCTGTGTTATGATTGTGAGACCTGGTCAATTATTGATGAGAGCGACTATGATTTAGAGTTTTTAAGGATTGGTCTATACTAAATGATTTGTTACCTTCCTATTTTCACGGAAGCAGGAGGTCTGATGGGAATTTTTTTTCCTCTGTTATTAGAATATTTTTCAGTCGAAATAATTTTGGGCTGAAGATTTCAGCTGGTGAGATTGGGGTGGGGTTAGAAATTGTCCCACCAGTTTAGAAGTTTTTCCTTCCACTTGTCACACATCTAGAAATTTAGATTCCTGCCAGTAAAAAAATTGGAGGGAAATGATGTTTATTTATTAATTTTTTATTCACACCATTCCATTCCATCTTCATGGGACCACCAGCCTACTTAAATTTCGAAGCTTAAATTTTTAAGTTAAATTGTACAACTAATTTCATGGAACCACCAGCTTAAAAATATTCAAAAAATATTTATATTTATTTAGGAAGCCCTCCTCCTTAAGACTTTACCTTTAGTGAAAAATTAATTGTTAAAATTTTGAATCTTCCTTTGTTCTCCTAAAAAACAATTTTATAAAGATAAAAAATTTAAAAAACAACCCTTTAAAATTGTAACCCATTCTACTCTTTACAAAATGAACTATCAAACTTTGATCATTAAACACGAAACTACTCTTTTTCTGTCACAATTTTGGTCCTGGGTCATGGCTTGTGAATGCTTTGGGTTTTGGCTTCTAAGTGTTAAGTCTGTGCGATCAAAATCCAAAATTTTCATGAGTTGTAGTTATTTGTGCAATTTGAATTTTAAATTTTGGTCCTTTATTTCTGTTTTAAAATTTCATCCACGTTTGTGTTTTTGTGCACCTTGCACATGCCGCCTTTTGCAGTATATTCTGAAATGACCGTGGTATATTGGTCTCTTCGTAATGATAACGAATTCATGCGAGAATGAAATAATATCTCCTTTATGTCTAACAAAAATAAATGCTTTCAATACAATTTTTGTAAGTACAAATAATGACATGATAATGAAAGCCTAAGATTTAGAGTTTAAATATATGAAAGTTTAATAAATAAAAATAAATGATTTTAGATTTTAATTTCGATTAGGAAATAGTTATTGTAAATGTTAGAAATGAATTTGTATGGCATTAAAAAATTAGTATTTGTTAAATACTTATGTTTGAATTAGAAAAATGATTGTAAAATTGATTTGTATTTGTAAAATTAAATTTTTCTAGAATTTAATCTTTGTGAAATTAAATTTTTCTAGAATTTAATCTTTGTGAAATTAAATTTAGCTTTTGGATTTGATTTGAATAAAATTTAATAATTCAAATTTTCTTGTTCATTTTGTTGAACATGCATTTGAAGAGTGGTGTTGTTTAGGGATATTGTTGAGAAGCTTGCTAGGTAAGAATTAGTTCTTTATAGGTCAACTCCTAGAGGAGTAGATTTAATGATGAAGAACAAAGAAAAGAACCAAACATGCCTAATGCCTAGGATGATGGTGCAAGTTGATAATGGAATTAGGATGATCTATGATGCTTTTATGTTAAATTTGTGATGGTGCTAGATCTAGGTAATTGTGAATTAGGGCATGTCCTTAAATTTCCCACCCTAGCATGCAATTCAAAGTAATTTGTGCTTTATTTGGCTTTCAACTACTAATAAGAAAGGGGGAACATGAGTTCAATTTTAAAGTTTAATTTAAAAATTTGGGGTTGAAATTTATGTACACAAAAATGAGGGGTGTCAATTTTGCACTTGTAGATTTGAACAAGAAACAAAATAATGCTATTTTTCAAATTCCACATAAAAAATGGTCCAACTTGCATACTAATAAATGAATGAAGGATAACTTAATCAAATTCGGCCTTGAACATTATTGAAAAAGATGGTGAAATTTATCTTTCAACATTATAGCTTTTTCTTTGTTTAATTTGCAAGCAAAATACCACAAGAACCATGTTAAAGTAAAACAAGTAGTTAATAAGAAAAAATACTTCACACTCAAAGGGCATGGATATGGACGAGTATTCTTGTACTATCTATGCAATGTAGGCTCTATCAACAATCTGCAAAATAAAAAAGCATGCAATGAGTAGTATTTGTCACACATTTGAAATAGGAACTAAACACAACCTATTTAGATAATTATCTTACAAATTAATAATAGTAAAAATAAGAATGGTAAGAGATCCCATTTAATGGGAAAGTGGCATGGCTCCAAGTAAGTACAAATATAATAAGACTCTAATTAAGAGAAAAGGTAATGAGATTTTGACTTCGTAGGGGATGCTAAAAACACATAAAGATTGATTAAGGTCCCTTAAACTTGGTAATATTTAGGAGCATGTCATTGCAAAAAAATGACTCATAAAAGGAATGTTATTGACATGTATGGCCCATTTGATTGGTTGCAAAGAATTGGTGGTAAGGAGAAAAAAACATGTAAAAGTGGTAAAAATACATCATGTAATAAGCACACAAGAACATAGATATGATCATGAAATTATGTATTATAAAATAATGCATGTAGTGTCCTCCAATTTACCCCTAATGAAGGAAAACAATAAGATAATGAGAGCCATGAATGCTAAATAAGAAACATGTAAAGATAAAAGTTTTAAAAGATATGAGTATGAAAAGTAGCATAGCATGGAATCATATGATATAGGCATGATAAAGATTATAGAATGTAAGGTCTAATGTCCCCTTTTTTACCTTCTTAAATTGGAGGTAATATCTACCCATTCACTATCTTTGGTGGGTTAAAGTATGAAAATTAGGAAATAGTTGTTTTGATGTTTACTTGTGAAGTTGTTCAAAATATTTAAAAATTCCTAGGATTAGGAGCAAATGAAGGGAAAGAAGCTAAGGTTGATAAGTTAGGGTTTTTACAAAATTTGCAAGTTTGTGAACCATGTGAAAATATGACAAGGTTATGCTTGTTGCAAATTTAGCAAGTTCATGAACTCCTTGAAAGTGTGACAAAGGAAGGTCCATGTTGTAAATTTTATAATGTTTTAGAGTTTGAAGGTTCATGAGTTGAAGAAAAATGGGACAAAGGATGGAATAAATCACCTAGTTCATGATGTCATGAAGTATGTGAATTCACACTCTACGAAAAGTTGATTAGGTTCACAGAGATATAAGATGTGTGACATATTGAACGGAAGGGAGAAAAGAGGGGAAGAGAAAGAAATAAGAGATAAAATTTTGTATTTCTCTAAATTTGCAAGTTCTTGAATTACGTGAAAATATGATTAGTTAAGAAAAGATCACATTTTTGACCTTTGAAACAAGGGAAAATTTAAATTCTAGTTTGAGTAGGAAAAATAAGCAATATTTAATAGGGTCGATGCATGCACAATCTAATCCATTCATCTAGATGGGATTGCTTGTTGATCATTGTCTTAGCTATATAAAGAGGGCAGATGTACTCATTGGACATCATTCAATCTACACATGGGAAACCCTTGTTTGTATTGTTCAAAACCTTGCGTTCAAACAATTAGAGGTGAGGATGAAAACCCTTAGATTTGTAAGTAATCATATGATGAAAATATGTTGGTTTCAAGAATTAGAATGAAAACACTTTGGTTCTATATGACAATCTCATTGAGAGGTTGTTAATGTGCTTCATGAAGTTATAGGTTTTAACTATACTATTTTTTTGAAATTTGTAGTGTTTGTTGTGAGTTTACAATCGTAATTTTAGCTTATATTGTCGCGTACAACATTACTGCTATTAATGTTATTTTTGCAACATGTTTAAATAATGTGTTTTAATTTCCTTGGAAATAAGAATAAAAAGTTATGGAGTTTGTTCTTCATTGTTAGTGTGAATAATTAATCTATTCACTATACTTAAATGTCTAATCGAGAGTGCAAACTTTTAAACCTCTAGAGGTTACCAAGTTATTTGGTTAACTTCATCCACACACCTTTTGAGGTTGAAAGACTTTACATCTCACCTCAAAAGTTAACCTCATGCATACACCTATAGGACACTTGTCATCTCATTTGTGCCACTTTATAGAGAACTTGTTAATTCACCTCATAGATTGATTGCCTCATCCTTGCCTATATAAACAAGGCTTTATACTCAATGTAATTTGAATCATCTAAATACAATATTACATATTATTCATTGTGCTTGTCTCTTATCTTCTAGGTCTCCTAATTTCTAATATAGTATCAGAAGTGCAGATGCTTACAAGCCAATAAGTGAATGATTTCATAGTATTTAGTTTGAAAATTGACCCCACCCCCGACGTGAATCTATGCGTGTGGATTAATCTGTGGTCTGGCATAATTGCGACATCTCTCCTCATGGAAGCCGCTTTTTTTTTGCAGGCCCGCGAATCTGAGGTCTTCTTTGAGGCCATCATTTGGCGGTAGGAGCACCCGACCACAATTTCAACCCCCCCATCCGCCAATTTTTGTAGATCGTTATCACATTTGGTAGGTCGCTATTCATTTGGTGGCTCTGATTTTGTATCACAGCGGCGACATTTCATTTCTAGCCCACGTTTCAACCTGGACAGGTCACGATTGAAGCTTGGGAGGCGCTCTATCTCACATGAATTTGTGAGGCGTTCGTTGAAGTCTCACGCGAGTCATCTTGCCTACATCCCGCGCCCTTTTTGGGTGATCATTTTAGCTGGCATAGACTACTTGTTGACAAAAGAGCCGCGATTTGCCTTTTTTTTGTTTTGACTTTTGCAGACTTTGGCTAGTGTCTATCTTTATCACACCCTGCTGATGCCCTGCCTCCTCCAAGCCTTCATTGACCCGCGATATTCAATCTTTTCAGGCACAAATTTCTTGTAGGAGGTCTCAACAGCGCCATATAAAGATTTTGCAGTATAAAATTTGTGAGGAGGCGGCATCACCATTTGGTGCGGGCATTTGGCTTTTTTGCATTGTGCAGCGGGAATTCACCCTATCAGAGCTGGCGAAGAGGAGATCATTAGCGTATATCTCTCCAACATTCATTAATACTCAGCGCACCTCATTTGACCAAAAGACTTTGTGCTAAATTTTCCTCTGGGCGTTTGAATTCGTGAAGGGCGCAATTGGAATCTGCACAGAGCCTCACGGTTGGTGGAAGGCGCAATTGGAGCATTGGCAGGCCGCACGACCTGCACAGACCCTCACGTTACCCCTAAGGTGCCCACACGCACTGGTAATTGGTAAGGCCGCGGGTGCACACAGCCAGAGCCGTGTCATAGGTCTCGATAGGAGGCGTTTCAAACTTGAGAAGGGGCGTGCATTTGAAACTTGCGAGGGGTCGTGAAGATCTCAACGGCTCACGGCAACCCTCAATGCCCATCGACCTGGTCACCGTACTAGTTAGGGTTATTTCTTATTAGTCATTAATTGAATGTTTGGTTACACATCTAAATTTGTGAATGAAGTGGGTTGTTTTTTTTGTTTTGTTTTGGTTTTTTTTTTTTTGTCATGATTGGGAAAGGAGAGGTGAATTTTTTACATTTTGTCATAGTTAAAATTTTGTTAAAAGAGGAGTTTTTCTTCTCTTTTACAGCGAATTTGGTTAAGAAAATGTTTGTAAAAGAGGGAGGTTAATATTTTTTGCCATAGTTAAAAATTTGTGAAATAGGGAACCTTCTTTTGTAATGAATGTGGCAAAGGGAAACTATATGGGAGAGTTGATTTTTTTCCCCCCATCATTAAAAAATTGCAAAAGAGGAAGTTAATTCTTTTTGCAATGAATTTGGCAAAAGGTGTCATCATAATGCTTGGGTTGTCATTTTATGTTTTTAATCTTTTATTGAGGTTTGCAAGACATAACTTAATCTATATCTTCTGAATCCACCTCATGACAATAAACTTTGAAGAACTTGCAAAAAAAATATGCTTGTAAACGCACTCATATAAAGTGCCACAAAACACAATGTGTGTTCCTTAGGGAGGGAATTTGGAAAATTATTGTACATACACTGAATTATAAAGTGTAATGGGAGGCTATGCCATCACAAAATTGATTTTTGTAATTCTCACCTCATGTGAGTGTCTTGGAGCACACCTTGTACATCTCTACATTCCTTTCACACTCTTGCTCTCAATTGTTTTGCTTATATTCTCTTAGCATTAAGGGGGACTATGATGTGTTATGCTAATGCTTCTTTGTACCCAGTGTAACTTGGGTTATCGAAATACAATATTGAATATTGTTCATTATGTTTGTCTTATCTCATAGATCTCCTAAGTTCTAATATTCAAGTATTGGCATCTTTTGTAGATTCATGTTTATAAATATTAATAAAAATTTAATGATGAAATCCTGGTTTTATAATATTGGAGTTAAAGTTCTTACTAGCTTCTAGGGAAATTAATGATTTATGTTTCCAAGTGATGAGAGAAATAAGTACCTTAAGGGAGAGCAAGAGAAATTAAGATTTAAGGTGTAGAGAAAGGGCATTTAGATTCAAGGGTAAAAGAAATATAAGATGAAAGAAAGGGGAAAAAATGATAGAAGATGAAAAGGAGTTATTTCAAAGAAATTTGTTGAATCTCTATAAGGGTTATAGGGAGTCAAACGAATTGATAAGGATACTCGTATAATAGTTAAGCATGAGAAATATTCAAGGAAGGAAATGAGAGGTGAAATGCTCAATAATTAGTTGATGCACATAAGTGAATTTATACAGAAAAAGGAGAGTTATAATTTACAGTTATATCAACTATAACTATTTAACTTGCATAATCTAATTGTTGTCTAAGTGGTTGTAAAACAATGTAACTATGCTAACATTCCTCCCTTATTACATTGTTCTTGTAAATGTACCCTTGAAATCTCAAATTTCACCTAGTTAATAGACCCCCCTTTAAGTTTTACATCAAACATAAAACAAAACATGTTGATGACATTCTTCAAAAGATTTTTCTTTGAAGAAAAAATCTTGAATTAGGTGGAACTCCATCAAATTGGCTCATAACCCTCATAAGGGTGTAGCTTTGAGCTTAATTCCATATTTGTTAGATTACCACCATCCATAACTTTTGAATCACATATCCCTCAAAATATTGGACAACAATCCATTGCTCCATCAAATTACATTTGAATTTTCATTTTCCAAGTATGAAAATTAAATCCAAAATATCTGTCTAAAAAAATATCCATCTCAAAAATACTAAAAAAGTAATACTCAAAAGAAACAATATCTTTATAATTTTAATTGTAGAGTTTTGACAAATAACTATCAAATATGTCTCTCCATTCATACAAAATTTGAATCTTTATAAACACACTTAATGTAAGAAGTGACACCCTCTATAATGTCAAACCTTAAAAAAATTGTTCACCAATTTATTACCTCTTATGTAAACTATTGTATGAATAAATATGTAGCACTTCATAATTGCTTCTCACTCCAACAAAATCCTACACCTCCTTTCACCAAGAACATTTTGTGTATGAGTAGCATCAATGATGATAATCTATGTTATCGGTTCTGGTATTGGTTTGGGTTCGTGAATTCAACTAAATATTTTGGGGGTTTGGGGTCATGAATCCAACTATATATATGCAACCTAGAAGCATAATTAAGATTAGAATATCACATAGCATCATATAAAGACTTTATAAACAAAAAAATACCATAAAGTTGAATGCCATTTAAAACATGCATGATTAATATTTAATATTCATCATCCAAACTTCAAGTTCAATATTAAAATAATGATATCAAGTTCAATACTTTTAATCATCAAATGGATTTTCTAAATCATCAACATCATCGTCATCATTGATATTAGATGATGTAGGAATATTAGATGAACCACAAGCATCGCCAATGGCATTGCTAGTGCCACTTGCACTAAAAGTGTGTTGTCTTTTAGAGGTCCTCATATGAAATATGATGGGAAGTGGAAACATCCAAATCCATATGCTCTGGCTCTATATCGCACAATTTTGTGTCCCCTTCCTTGTAGTCATGTTGTTTGTGTGAAATGAGACACAAGTTGGAATGCACATATATACTATGTTATTTGTTCTTTTGGAGTGAAATATATTGCGCTTTATTATGTGGATGAAAGAATATGTGCTCCAATTCCTCTCATATATAGATGAACTGCCAACCTATGAAGACAAAGTAAACAATTAAAGTTATACATTATATTTATTAAAACTTTAAGGACTAAAAAATAAAAATTGGCCATCAGATAAAATTTTGATTGCGAGGGGTTTCAGGTGTTGGAAGAATTGGCCATAGAAGTACCACCAACTATGAGCATCCTTCTTAAACCTATCACGAAGAGCCTCAATAGTTTTATTATTTGAGTGCATAAAATCAATGAACCGTGATTATATCATGCAATCTTGTTTCAGAGAAGAGTCCACAAAATGTTGCCTTGTACCCTTTAGCCACTTCAAAATATCTATATGGGGGTAGCCTTCCTGGCACAAAAAGAATCTCAACACTGTAGTATTTTGTTGTCAATGTGAAGGAAATAAGATGTAATGGATTGGTCATTTTGTTTCATCTTTCTTCAACAATTACATGCACTTGTTTGAAGAAAATTTCTTCAAGGTCTAGCTCTTTCACATTTATGATGCTCTTCATCTTCTCAAGCATTGAAACGATGCCATCATATATTTCTCCAATGCCATCATATCATTTGCGTAATTTTTGCTATCTTGATAGAGTTGCTTTGTCATTGTATAGACCAATTTTGGCTAATCACCATGCTAGAAAGTGCCTCTCTAACTTTCATAAGTCATCTTAAGACAATTGTGTTAAAGGCGAAACAAGTCTCTTCAACCTATCAAAAATATAAAATAAAATAATTAAAATTTAAAAACAAACCTCAAAAATTAAAGGAGAATTCGAATACACAATAATTAAATTTTATGCTAATCACCATGCTGGAAAGTGCCTCTCTAACTTTCATAAGTCATCTTAAGACAAATGTGCTAGAGGGGAAACGAGTCTCTTCAATCTATTAAAAATATTAAATAAAATAATTAAAATTTAAAAACAAACCTTAAAAATTAAAGGGGAATTAGAATACATAATAAAATTATGAAAGTATAAATTTTTATGCTACTTCACTTAACTTCAATAGCTCCAATTTTTAAAAATGGTCTGAAAATGCTTTGAGACATGTGGTGTTTGGTGATGAACATTTGGATGTCCTCAACCTTTGTTGAGAGAGTGGACCACACAAGGTGTCCAAAAGATATGTGAATATCGTTTCTCAACCAATAAACAGACAACTCTATAACTCTTTGCATTGTTCATTACTACTTGAAAAATGTTATGGGGACCCAGTTCCTCAATGACTGCGATGAAAATATTGGAAAAAATTGGCAATCTTTCACTTGACCCTCACAGTAAAAATCTTTCAAAAACATTTCCCCTTTAGAGGACATTGCTATGACATTGATCAAGGGCTGATTTTTTGCATCTTTCCACCCATTTGAAACAATGGATACACTTGTCTCAACCCATGAATCCCTTATGGGCTATAATGCATCCTCAATGTTCTTCACCTTTTTCTCCTATAAGGTGTCGTGCACCTTCTCATAACCTAGGCCCTTGTACCCTTTTAGAGCTTCATTAATTATTTTTAACATCTCTTTCGAATATGGAAAGAAAACAACATTAAAAGATGATCTATTACATAAATACGTATTGCTACATGTTGGTCAAAAATGTCTCAACTCTCATTTTGAAATGTAATTTCCAAAGGTCCCTTTGGTTTTTTCTTGTAATGAGTACTTTAAGGATGACGAGTGGCAAAAAATTGATGGTTTTCTACCACAACATTTGGATTAGTTGTGGGCTACATTCCCTTTGATCTTTTTTTATTAAGGGGTGACTTGATTTATGACATGCTTGTTCATTCGCTTGTTCTTGCTCCATAATATATCTTATCACTATCTTTGATGACAAAAGAAACCATTCTTTCCAGGGCAAGGATTGATGCCTTGTCGAAGTGTTCCACACAAATGAGCTTTCGTTGGACTATATGAACTAGAATATCTAACATCACACACATTGCAAATCTAAATGTAACCCCAACCACCTGGAACCTATTGTATCATTTAAACATATTTCCATAGAGAAGAAATTAGATCTATTTTAAATTCATATTGAGTCATACAACAAGAACTAGTTGCCATTGTGATTCCTATGGCAGTATGGAATTTTGTAAACAACACATTTAAAACAAAAACAAAAAATTAAACACAAAAAATAGACATACGAAAAGCTCTTTTGAATCTTTGATATATTCCTAGACGAAAGGAAAAAAATATAGATAAACAAAGAAAAAATAAATATTTCTTGTTTGCAAAACAAAATTGGAGGAGAAAATTGATAGAAACTAACCTCTTTGCAACAAATTCCTTCTATGCTCTTCTTGGCAGCTAATAAACATTTGTAAATGCATAGGAATGTCAAGGCAATTGTTGTGGAACCTTCAAAGATCAATCTTCAACTCTCTTTGTTGATCCAACAAGCAAAAAGAAATGTTCAACCTCTTGGAATGAAATTTGTTGTTTGAAAAAGAAATGATACAAAATGGACTTGTTTTGGTGTTTAATGTGTTGTGGAAGTCAATATTATGGTTCACTTGGGTGCCCAATCAAATCAATTGAATAAATTGATTTTAAAAAGCCAAAAAATGAAAAGCCACCAAAAATTAATGTGATTGGGATGGGTTCATTTGGTGTTCATTTGGATTTGCTTGGGTTTGCTCAAGGTGAACTGGGTGGCCTTTGGCTGTCTCAACCCAGACCCATAGTCGAAATGGACTAGTTCCTAGATTTGGTTCAAATCAAATTGATATCCAATCGGTTCACTGCAAGAACTAGTAACATAGATGATAATCATTTACATAGGTGTCACTTGAACCTCCACACTTGGATACCCATCCTCTACATGCTCACATTGGTTGATCAGAATCTTTCATATATCCATCCTTGAAAGTTTCATTGATTTTTCTTCATGTTCATTTTCTCCACTAGAAAATATCAATCTAGTGGAGATTTTGAGTATTATCATGCATACCTTTTTCTCCTTCAACATCTACACATTTAATGCACATGCATAGGATCATTTCGGTAGTTTGATATAAAAACTAGAGGTGAAATACTCAATGATTATTTGATGCACAAAAGAAAATTTATATCGAGAGAAGGGAGAGTTATAGTTTATAGTTACCTTAAAGTTGTATTTGTTTAACTTGAATAATTGAATTGTTGTCTAAGCGATTACATACAACAATGTAACTACACTAATAGGAAAGGCGTATTAAAGAATAGTGGTTTAGTAGGCAACTCTATACTTAAATCTTGAAAACCAATATTTTTACTAGCAGATGAAAAGTTTGTTAATGTACCCATCAATCAGGATAAATATTCTTGTGTGGAGGAAATTATTAGATAAAATGCAAAAAGCCAAAACCAATCTAAAGGTTTTAAGGCAACCCTATTTATCAATTTTTTTGTATAAATAACATGGAAGACCTCGAGTTTTTGAATTGATGTCTACAATGGCTCCACGTGTTTTGGCTGCTTCGGCTCCAAGCGACTGCTTCTCCCCTGCGATTGGTGATGATAGGCGTGCTTTGGACGCGGATCCGGTCCCTCTATCTAGTCTGTCCTGCGGGGTCCCTCCCGTTGGGGACTCCGACATTCCTCCTAAACCTGCCCCAATGACTTGTGCACGTAGGAAGGTTTTAGGGCCTTTTCCTGTTGCCTCTGTGCCTCTGGTGAATGAGTCTGTGAAGGGGTCTGTGACTGCATTTGCTAGCTTTGTTCCTGCTTCTCGGTTGGATGTCCCACTTGTTGCTAGGGGTTCTTCAGGAAAGGTTAGGTCCTTCTTTGATGTTGCTAGGGTGGGTGCTCGGTCTCCTTCTCAGGTTCGTTGGTCTCTGCCCTATGCTCGGGACTCCCCTGTGGTGGTTTGTGGTCCAAAGGTCGTTGAAAATGAGGAATATTATTTGAAAACGGGTGTGGTCTATAGATTCAATGGCATGTGGCCCTCCCTCCCAGATCTCCATGACTAGGTGTCGGTTTCTTGGAAGCCATTGGTCAATGGGGAGATCGAGCTCTACCCTAGCACTATGGGTTTCTTTATTGCTACCTTTGCCTCCCCACTGGAGTGAAATGGTGTTTTGGACAGGGGGTGGATGTGGGGTATTCATTCTCTGTCCATCAAGCCTTGGTCTCGTTCTTTCAACCCCCTTATGGAGCCATTGAAAACCAGACCTCTTTGGGTCCGTCTGCCAAATCTTCCTCTCCAGTTTTGGGAGGAATCATGTTTCGAGCCATTGGCAACACCATTGGTCACTTCTTAATGGTCGACTCTACAACTAGGGAGTTTGGGCATACGGTAGCTTGGTTGTTAGTTAATCTGGACATCTCCAAACCTCTCCATGGGGATGTTGTTTTTTTGGTGGAGGACAAACCTTGGAAGTAGCTCTTAGACTATGAGGGTCTCCCCTTTCGGTGTAGGAGATGCTTTTCGGTGGGTCATTTGGCCTCTACCTGTCCCCATGCTCACCGCAAGGGCGTTGCGACGTGGTGGAAGGATGCTCTCTTGGATCACCTCATGGTGAGTTCTCCTTCAGATGTTTCTTCTAAGGAGGTTGACCCTATTGTGCCTGCTCAATAACATGTTTTTTCCCTTCACTCGGACCTCCCTATCGAGGAACCACTTTTGGATTGATTTGCTGACACTATTAAGACTGTACCTAATCGAACTTCATCAAATGCTTCTGCTGGTCCTTTGACAATTCTTGTCTCCTCTCATGTGCAACCGTCCCCCTCATGTGGTGATGGTTCTTTGCCCTTGATAGCTTCTGAGGTTCCGCTCCTCTCACCTTGCTCGGTGGACTTGGATACCGAGTCTTCCTGGACTTTGGTGTTGAGGAAGAAGGGACTCCCTTGATCTGTTGCTTCTTTGTGACCTAGGGTCAAGGGTGTCAGTTTAGTCCACTCAGATTTTGGAATTTTGTCCTAATTTATGGTTTAACGGTTGTCTGTCAATTGTTATGTGTTTGGTCTGTCCTCTCCTAGTTCATTCTTGTTTTGAACTAGCTCTTTTTTGGCCCTTTGGGCCCTCTGTATAAAGGGTACAACACTTTGTAAATGCTACTTATCTTTTCAAAAACATGGAAGACCTCACACAAGAAAGGGAAAGGAAATAACCAGAGTCACGGTGAGAATAGTTTGAAGAATAAGCTAAAAAAATTATTAGCCCCCATTTTTTATGGCAAAGATAAGATATTAGGTCAAGGGTTTGGTTATATAAATTGCAAACAAGTAACTTACTATAAATATTATGAAGAAGAAATAAGAAATGTAATTTTCTACTTGGTATTTGGAAGGCATGGAATATGATTGTTGGTACCATGGTCTAACCACATAGGGATATGCTCAAGTGCATAACTTTGAAGAGGTTAGCTAGAGATTACTAGATAAATTTTAGTTGAAGGATGAAGAATATTTTAAAGAGCTATCTAAGGTCTAGCAATAGACTTTAGTATATGCCTATGTATATTTCTAGAGGGTTGTGATGATGGTGTCTAAAGTATCAAAGCAACATATTACATAACACTTCATTGAGTGTCTATTTAAACCTATCAAAGGCCTAGTTAATACTTTTATTGCATCCACCTTATAAGAGGCTATCAAAAGAGATCTAATGATTGAGCAATTTATTTTGAAAAATAAATTCTCTTATCAATCCAAGATACCCATGTTTGGGTAGCTTAAGGGAAAGTTCCAAAATAAGGGAACTCATGCATCATTCAAATAACTCATACCTTATGCTACAATAAAGAAGATGAATAAAGACATCATAAATGAACTCAAAAGAAATAAACTTTGTTTCTCTTGTAGGGAGTTGTGGGAACTAGGCCATAGATGACTAGGTAAGAGATAAGCTCATTACATAAAAGTAGTTTTTGATGAAGACTTGAACTAAAAGAGATGTAACCACATAATTTTAGAAGATTTAGAATAGGAAATGGTGAAAAATGAATGTAATTAGTGGGGCACTCTTGCATCTATTCTAGGAGCACCTAAATATCGTGCCCATTCAAAGTTTGTGGTGTGTCTCTAAATAGTGGATTTCAGTGCTCATTGATAGTGGGGCCATCGATAATTTCATTGATAAAGGTTTGGTGGTCAATAGAGGATTTAAGGTACAATATTTTGGTGATTTCAATGTCATTATTGTTGATAGACACACTATTCCCCACAATACAATATTTTGGCAACTTTTAACTTGGATTTTGGAGATCATATGGTATGTGATGATTTTTATGTTGTTGGTATAGGAGAAATTGATACGATGTTGACTGTTCATTGGTTACACTTTCTAGTAGAATTCTCATACAGTTACCAAACCATGAACCTTAAGTTCAAATCAATGGCAAAGAAGTGGTACTCAAGGGAATTTCCAACAGGGCACCTTGGGTGGTTATTGTAAAAAGGATTGCATGGATAGCTAGTTTTTTTATTACCTTGAATGTATTTAGATATGCATAGTATGATATTCAATTACTTGCCTCCAAGATTACCTTTAGATAGAGGTTTCAAAATTAAAACTAGATACATAAAATTAGCTATAGTTAAACTTGGATGAATAATTTGAGATGTTTATGTTCAAAATTTGAAGATATGATAATAACACAAAATATTAAAGATTTCTAAACTAAGTCTAATTTCTGAACTATTAAAGATTTTGGAAAATGGTTAATGTTAAGGGGTTCCAATATTGAGTGCACACAAAAATGATACTATTTTCATCATTGAAATATACCATAGTGTCTCATGTGCACTCCCCCTTTTTTGTTCTATATTTGGTATTTTTAAAAAACTAGTTAGTGAAAATATATTGAAGAGGAGTACTACAAGTTGTTTATAGTTTTATATTTTTTGTTGAATAATTTTTTGTTATTGTTTGAAGTAGATGTATGATGAAAATTATATCACTAAGTGTGTGCATTAGGTAACTTGAACAAAACTAGTAGAAAATTTAAATTATTAATTTTGAATATGTATAGAATGAAGCCTAGAACATTCCTATATATCTTATTTTACAAATTTTGATAACTAGGTCAAAAGTTATTAAAGAAAATCAATATATCCATTGGAGGAATATGAAGAAACTCTTCAAAGAAAATTAAAATAAATTTACCTTACTACTCAAAATATTAAAATAATTGTATGGCTAGAAAGGTAAAAAGTAGCTCATCCTTTCAGTGGTGGTTTCATAAATTTTTAATGTAGAACATATAAACCTGATGAGGTTGATTTTTTAATTTAACTGGTTTATGTTAAAAGCATGGATTTAGGAGCCAGAAGAGATGTTAAACCATTAAGAGAATATGGGATCATAAAAAAATTGAATTCAAGGGATTAAAATGTGTACACGTTAAAACACAAACATGTTAAGTCTTTTATAATCCAAATATATATTTTTAAATTAAAGATATCAAGTTTCCACAATCCATGATGTTCTTTGCAATGATTTATGGCTTTGATTGTGTGAGAATTTTTGCATCAACATTTTGGATCACACTCTGTGATCCATCACCAGGATGAGAGCAGAGCTAAAGGAGAGAATGAAAAGATGCAGACCAAGAGCTATTTAAAAAAGAACAAAAGCAAGGTGAGGAGAGAGAGGGGACATGAAGACCAAGAGGGACAAGACAAAAGAGAAATAAATTAAATAATTAAATAAGTAAATAAATAAAAACCAATTATTTTAAATCTCAAGGCTAGCAACTAATTTGTCCCGATGGACAGGTAGTTCTAGATCATGGTTTGTGGGAATGGGATTCTCACCCCCTGTCAATGAGGCCTTGGGTCTATTCCTTTAATCCTCTAAAGGAATCTATTGATTTCATGCCTATTTGGGTGAGATTGTTGTATCTTCCCTTACAATAATGCTTTTGGTAGGTTTTTAAAAGTGGATAATGCTTCCAAGAATTTTATTTATACCTCCTTTGCTTGGATTTTGGTGGAGGTAGAGTTGTCTTAAGCCTTACCTGGTAAGGTGGTGCTTCAGGTTAATGGATGGTCTTGGTCTCAACTCATGGATTATGAAGGTATCCCTTTTTGTTGCAGACACTATTTTGCTACTGGACACTTGGTTCGTGACTTCCCTAATGGATCTCGTCCCGTTTCTTCCTCCACTTGATGGAAGAATGCTCTCCAAAAATATCTAACTATATGAATTGGTGCAGACTCTTCTTCTAACAACAAGGTTTCTAGGCCTCCCCCTCCTTCTATTCATATGAATATTTGTATTGCTCTCAGTTACCGGTTTGGGTTCGGGTTTGGGTTCGGGGGTTTGGTTCGCCAGTTCGGCTAAATTTTTTTGGGGGTGAGTTTGGTTCGTTTTGGGTTCATTAGTACAAAAACATGTAAAAATAAGAAAAAATATATATATGCAACCTAGAAGCATGAATTAGGATTAGAACATCACATAACATCATATAAACAACAAAACCACCATAAACTTGAATATCATTTAAAAGTTAAAGCATTTAATTTTTTAAACATGCATAATAAATATAAATATTCATCGTTCAAAATTCAAACTTCAAGTTCAATATTACAACACTATTAAAGTTTTAATCATCAAATGGATCCTCTAAATCATCTATATCAAAGTCAACATTGACATTAGATAGAGTAGGAAGACTAGATGAATCACAAGTAGTGCTAATGGCACTGTCACTAGCACTAGTATTGTGCCCATGCTCCTGTTGGATATCGGACTCCTCATATGCAACATGGTGGGAAGTGGAAGCATCTAAGTTAGTATCCTCTGGCCCTATATCCCACAACTTTGTCTCCCCTTCCTTGTAGTCGTGTTGTTTGTGTGAAAGGAGACACAAGTTGGAATGCACATATACTAAGTTCTCTGCTCTTTTTGAGAGCATTTTATTGCGCTTTACTAAGTGGATGAAAGAATATGTGCTGCAATTCCTCTCAGATGAGGATGAACTAGCAACCTATGAAGACAAAGTAAACAATTAAAAAATTTAAAATTATAAATGAAATTATGAAACTTTTAAATTTTAAAAGTAAAACTAAAATATGAAAATTTATTAAACTTACTTGTGATAAAACTTTGATTGCAAGGGGCTACAAATTTTGGAAGTATTGTCCATGGAAGTACCACCAACTATGAGCATCCTTTAAGAACCTATCACGAGAAGCATCAGCATCTAGATGATTTGAGTGCACAAAATCAGTGAACTCATTCGTGATTACAATTCGCAAATCTTGGTCAGGGAAGAGTCTCATAAATGTTGCCTTGTACCCTTCAGCCACTTCTAAATCTCTATATGGAGGAAGCCTTCCTGGCTATGAAAGAAGTTGACTACTATAGTATTCTGGAGTCAATGCAAAGGAAAGAAGGTGTAATTGAGTTGTCATTTTGTTCCATCTTTCTTCAACAATTGTTTGCACTTGTTTGAAGAAAGTCTCTTCAGGGTCTTGCTCTCTTGCATTTATGGTGCACTTGATCTTCTCAAGAATTGAGTCTATACCATCATATATTTCTCCAATGCATGGCTTGTCCATGTTAGTATAGAAAATCATACTCAAAATGGGCCCGGTGAAGCTAAGGAGATACTCCACACGATCCCACCATGAGTCATCTAATATCATGCTCTTAATTTTTATTCTCTTTCAATGTCGCTTTGCCTCCATATAGACCAATTGTTGCTAATCACCATGCTAGCAAGTGCCTCTTTAACTTTCACAAGTCGTCTCAAGACGATTGTATTAGAGGCAAAGCGAGTCTCTGCAACCTATTGCAAATTAAAAATAATAATTAGAATTTAAAAATAAACTTTAAAGAAGAATTTAAATTAGAATGCACAATCAAATTATGAAAATCAGAAAATGACAAATGTAAATATTACTTCACGTACCTTCAATAGCTCCAATTTTGAAAATGATCTAAAGATGCTTTGAGACAAGTGGTGGTTGGTGACGAACATCTGAATGTCCTTAGCCTCAACATACAATTCTTTGATCCATGCAATTTTATTCCCAATCTTTTGCAGCATAAGATTGAGTGAATGGACCGCACAAGGTGTCCAAAAGATATGTGAATATCTTTCCTCAACCAACAACCCTGCTTCTCTACAATTCTTAGCGTTGTCCGTTACAACTTGAACAACATTGTGGGGTCCCACTTGCTCAATGGCCGCAATGATAATACTAGCAATAAATTCTCCATCTTTTACTTGGCCCTCACAATCCACGGCTTTCAAAAACATTGCCCCTTAAGGGTACACCGCTATGACATTGATCAAAGGCCGATTTTTTGAGTCCTTCCAACCATCCGAAACAATGGACACACCTGTCTCAACCCATGAATCTCTTATAGGCTTCAATGCATCTTCAACCAACTCAATCTCCTTTTCCAATAAAGTGCTACACACCTTCTCATAACTCGGGCCCTTGTACCCTTTTGGAGCTTCATTAACTGTTCTCAACATCTCTTTCCAATATGGAGAATGAACAACATTAAAAGATAATCCATTGGCATATAAGCATCTTGCTACACATTGGTCAGCAAGGGCTCTACTCTCATTTTGAAATGCAAGTTCCAAAGGCCTCTTTGATCTCTTGTTTGTAGTAGGTTGTGCACTTCGAGCTTGAAGATCCAGAATGGAAATAAATGGGTGGTCTTCTACCACAATATTGGGATTAGATGGGGGCTACATTCCCTTTGATTTTTATATTTCTAACAAAGGGTGATTTCCTTTTTGGGCTTCCTGTTGATCACTGCATCTTGCTCCATAATGTATTTTGCAACTGTGTCAGGTGGAATAGGTTCATCTTTTTTTCCAGGGCAAGACGTGATGCCTTTTCCACTCATGCCACACAAATGTGCTTTCACCCTATGGTATGAACTAGTATATGTAACTTCACACCCATTGCATTTCCAAACATAACCGCCACCACCTGGAATCTATTTTATCATCTCAACATACTTCCATAGAGGAGAATTAGGATTTGTTTTGAACTTTGAGTTTGGTTTAGCTATGGAGCCGGAGGTAGAACCCATTGACATTGTGATTCATATGGCAATTTGTTTTGCAAACAACACATTCAAAATTTGAATGAAAACAAAATATTGATTTATAAAACCTAGCTCTTTTGAATCTTGCATACATTCATAGAAGAATGGAAAGGAAAAACATATCTAAATCATAAAATGAAACAAAACAAAGTTTCTGGTTTGTAAAATGTAAAACAAAAAAATGGATGAAAAATCTCAAAAAAAAGTGAGAAAAACTTACCTCTTTGCAAAAATATCCTTCAACAATCTTTGTGGCAGCCAATAAACACTTGCAAATATGTAGGAATGGCAATGCAATTGTTTGTAGAAGCTTCAATGATCAATCTTCAACTCCTTTTGTCAATCCAACAAGCAAAAATAAGAACCTAGCCTCTTGGAATGAAAATGCTTGTTTGCAAAACAAATGAATAAAAATGATGTATTTTAGGTGTTTAAAGTGTTTTAGAGGTCACTTTTAGGGTTCCCTTGGGCGTGGGTCAAAGTCAAACTACAGAAAATAATTAAAAAATGCATAAAAAATGCTTTTTAGTCGCCCAAACCTGTGTGTTCGACTTGGGTTTGCCCGGGTTCGACCTGGGTTCTTCACGGGTTTGCCTGGGTTCTTCACCAGCAAATCGGGCCTCCAAATCATGGACCCTGGTCGAACCCACAGAGGGACCTGACTAGGACTGGTACCCGGAGCGAACTCGGACCAGGACCCTGAGCTTTTTAGCTGAACCCGGTAACTTAGGTATTTCTGATGGTGCTACTCCTACGATGGTTTCTATTTTGTTGGCCTAGGACAAGGCTAGTCCTCTTGCTATATGTGATTTTGTTGTGCTAGTTTAGGACAAGGATTTTCCTATTGCTATGTGTGCTGCCTCCCCTAAGGCCCCTGTCTTAACTTTGAATCTTGCGGCTTCAAGCTCAGTTTTGGTTTCCTCACATGAGGTTATTGTTGTCCCTCTTGTTAGTTACTCTTAAGGTGATTCTTCCCCTCATAGTCAATATGTTTCTAATCTAGTTTTTTATTCTTTTTGGACAGTTGAACAACGTAAGAAGAAATGTACTTCTAAAAAGGTCTTTGTTGACATGCCCATGGGGGAAAAGTTGTTGGGTTCAAGCTCTGGTGCTTGAGTTGTTACTCTCTAGTTGTCTATCTCTTATTGGTGGATTTGTTCTCGTTGCTAGTTTGGTTGTTGTTGCTATTCTTATCTTGTTAATTTTGATTGGTTGTTGTGTTTGGCTAGTCTATTTTGTAGGGCTATTTTGCCCGATTGTTGTCTTTGTAAGGGATTAAGGTCCTTCTTTGCTTTTCTAATAAAAAGCTAATTTATCCCCATTTCCATACACTTACCCACCTAGTTCCTAAGAAAATTAAAGTACAATAAATGGCTCGTAATTAATGTGCAATTTTTATATCATACTATGACCCCCTTGTAAATGCCATTACAACTAATGTTCTAGATATAAATAATTTAATAATAAAATATTCTCTCAACAACCTTCATGGGCATCCAAGTAGCCATTCCCAAGATGTTGGAGACACATGAAAGTATATTGAAATTGCAAGGTTAATATCACCTTAATCCCAAAAAAATCTCCACTTAAGTTACATTTCATACATATTGCAAGTCATTGAAAAAATAGAAATCAATTATAGGAACAAAGGTAAAGGTTCAACTAATATGCACCTAAAATGTAGTGGCTATAACATTTACATCCTATACAATGGGAAGGCATATATAAAATAACAAAAACAACACATATGCAATAACAACATTGTCGATACAAAATTACAATGATTACAATAGATAGACATACATAATATAAAATAAAATATGGTAAACTAGTATAATACCTAGAAGAATATTCAATTTCCTTTTGTCAATCTTTTGTTGATGCCTCCTTTTCTTATGTTGCAATCACTAGTAACATATAGAACAAGAGAGAAAATAGAAAACAAAATACACAATGAAATGGACGATGGTTCAAATGAGATAATGAAAGATTTAATGGATGTTTAAATAATTGAATTGGTAATATTAATGAGAGGTGATTGATTTGGTTGATTACTTGTTTGGTATGAAGTTTTAAATTTCTATCCTCTTCATGAGCTTTACACCGTCAATTATGTTGCTTGCAAGATTTGGAAAATTTGTGTTTGCTAATAAGTTTGGAGAGTTGATTTATTTGGTTGAATGCTTGTGTGGTCTTAAATGTTTATTTTATGTCCTCGTGTTTTGACAGATTCATTGGTGAGCCTTACACCTTCAAGTGTGTTGCATGTAGGTACTAAAGTAGGAAGTGACCAGGATGTGGGTGTTTGAGTATGATGGATGGGACACTTGGCCATGCTTTTTGTTTGAAGAATTAATATTTGGAAAATAGTAATATACTAGTGGGGTCATATGCGATTGTATGTTGGGACATATGGGCATGGGTTTTGCTAACAAAACACTTTGTTTTTTAATCTACAAAATTTTATTATGGATGGCCGTAGCGTATGTAGGTGGGAATATTAAAGTTTGCTTTTAATAGATGTACATAGTAATATATGAAAGGTTGCATATGTTAGGAGTGTAGACTGTGTACATGGATTCTCATATGCATATCATGTTTTGTCTTAATTATAAGACTTTTATGTCAAGTATGTTTTTGGAACAAATAAAAAAATATATTGTGAACATTATTTGGTGTGTATTTAAGTATTTTTTGAAAAAAAATTGAATTTGTTTTGATTAATTAAGTGCTCCATTGAGGGTCCCATTGTGATCAACTCCTATGTCCAATATCAACTATGCAGCCAACAGAATGCACATTGGATCATATTTATTAACTAATTAAAAGTCGAAATAAAATGCAGTTTTTATTTTCAATTAACTAATAAATACAGTCAAATGTGTATTCTGCTGATTGAATAGATGTAACCCAATATCAGACTCTCTCCCTGCATATTCCCAAAGAAAAGGTACATCCAACTCCCCTACAAAACAAAGTATATTTAAAGATGCTGCATTGAGACTCCTGTCTAGATGTTGAGATATGATTTATTGTTATACGGAAAAAAGAAAAAGTTTGACAGTAACCAAAGCGCATGTAAGTGAAAGAAAGCTTAAACCCCTACTTTGCTCTTGTAATCTAAGGCAATCAGAGATACTAAGCTTTCCCATGGTAAAACTGAAGGTTGAAATAAGAACGAATAAATTGTCAAAATTCAACTACACCAGTACGAAGAGACGACCAATCCAACAAGGAGGCATCATCATTATTAACATGCATAAGTGGTGGGCTCTCCCTCTGCTTTAATTGAAGCATCTCGACATGTTTTCCTTTGGTGGTGGGCTCTCCCTCTATTCTAATTAATGCATCTCGACACGTTTTCCTTTCGTGAGGACATGTACAGTCGTCGAGGATTGCAAGTTTAGGGACTTCAAATTTAAGGCGAACGCAATGCACACCTTTGGAGAAATTAAAATAACAATAATGCTTTGTAGTACTGAAGTATCAAATGGAATTCATACTTTTTCTCTTTTAAAGTTTTTTTCTTCAAGCGGGGTCCTACTTTTCTTTATTACAAACTTCTCCACGAAAAAAGAAAGAGAATAAATAAATCAAGATTATTTGTGGAGTTCACTAAGGTTGTGCAGATTTCCGAACGCTGTTGTTTTAGTCCAGGGGCCTCGGAGTGCATGTACACCGTCCCGTTCAATATTTCTGACAGGATTTTTTGGATAACGTTAGGCCGGTCGTTTAATGGGTAACATGTTCATGAAAAATAATCACTTCTCACGTCCTTATTTTGTAAAATTTACATGAACACCTTCTGCAAACCAACATTATAAATAATTCTAATAGTAAATGCTTCCATTTAATAAATAAAGAGTAAATTAACTTTTTTTTTTCTAGCTGGCAAACTTGTTTCCAAAAGTGACAGGAAATTTGAGCCACTCTAGCCAATTCCTTTTCATAAGAACTATTACATGCGTACCCATGTCAATCATATCTCAACAATTAATGTGCCTTACAATCATGTATAATACTGCAGTCGATACTTGAATTCGTAGTTATTTTCTGCTTTTCCTCCTGGTCGTCTAATTAAGCCATCCAATCCCATTTCTTGTTTCACATTCCTTCTCACCTTTAAGATCTATAGAAATCTGCGTTTAAGGTTCGATCCCCTAAAGCGTGGCCCTTTTGCAGTTACAGTAAAGAAGAGATAGGATTGGAACAAGGGCCCTCGCGAACTAGTTTGTAGTTAATGGCAGAGATTTCCATCTGTTAAATCACGTTGTGCAAGGTAATAAACCCCCTATTCGTTATTGGGTTTCTCTCTTCTTTTGTTTTTCGTTTTTTCGTTCTTCTTATATGTGTTGAATTTAGATTGATGTGTTGGATCAAATTCACAGTTGCTATCTTGGTCGAGTTCATTTCCTTCACAGAAGTTTTAGCCGGAGGAAATGGAAAAAGATCCCAACCAATAGTGTGCCAAGGGATTTGTGTTTGCGAAGGTTTTGTGTGTGTTTGATCTGCGCGGAAGGATGTTCATACAAGATTTTGGCAGGCGAGTGATTTCGGCCATGCCACTCATACTGTACACTTCACTGAAGGCTTGAATATTGTATGAATCTTTACTCTTTGAGCTATTTACAAGTAACTGGAGGAATAGCAAATTGATATCTTCTAATAGGATATTTCTGATTTAGTCCACTGTTTGAATTGACTTTTAAGTATTTCATTATCATATTTTGGAAAGAATGGAAAATGTAATTTTTATTTTTATATTAACAAACTTTATTTGTTTTGATTTGTAGGAGGTTCTCGGATTCTAAAGAAGCATCGTTTGATAAGATAAGGTACGCAAAGTGTGCTTTTACACCACTTCCAGCTTTACCGTTAATTATCGTACTTAGAAATTTCGCTTTCTAGTATGATTCATGTATAGCAACATGAGCTTTCCACTTTGGAGAAGTGCATAAGATTTTCCTTGGATTTTCCAGTTGTGCAAAATTCATTAAGAGATGTGTTTTCTGTGATTATCATTACCTCCTAAGTTTGATGTTCCGTCAGTATTCCATCTTAATTTCAATCTGTATATCTCAGGGTATCTCCCGGTCATATAGATCTTCCTATATTTGCATTACCATTTCTCTATTAAGACTGCACATTCCATCTTGCATCCAGGAGGCTATATTCATGTACTAACAAGACAAAAATAGCAGGCAAAGCCTAAGATAATTTAGGACAATTAGCCATGCATGTTTATGATTCCATGCAGGTGCATTATCTAGTTCACAGACACATGCACTTCTACCTCGATTTTTAAAAGAATAGAAGTGTACTGTAATATAAGTTATATCAATGAGAAGAAACAGAATGAAGGGAATGCAATAGCCTTTCCTGAGAAGGATAATGAATCTTCGGTATAAAATTAATTTTTTTTTTTTTTTTAAATTTCAAACATTACCGTGTTTGTTGGTAGTTTCACCACGTTCATATATTTGGGCCTATAGTAGTAAAATCATTTGAGCTGAAGCAAAAGCACTCTTCAATAATCTAAACATATCGTTTGTAGCCTAACCGCTGTACATTAGTCATAATCAAATAAGCTTTACGAAAACCCCTCGTGATCTAAGGAAATTGAAGATTATTCCCTTTGGTCTCAACTTCAAGGAATCCAAGATTACACCCCTTTTGGTGGCAGATCTAAGCTGGATTTGGTGCTTAACCGGAGAGGCCTTTCTCCTCCTAACCTCTCTCCATCCATGCTCACTGAAAATGTTGGCCAATGTATTTTGGTCCATTTCAACTAGGGGCTCTTCCCTCCCAAAACTTCAAACTTTTGTTTTGCTGCGCCATTTACATTGTCAATCAAATTCGCCATGCTAGCATTCTCAAGGAGAGCCGAAGAGTTGGGAGAGATCGAAGAATTTTATTTCTTCCTTGAAATGGTATTCTGCTGTGTGGATTTCAGAGTTGCAGGAGGCTCTGGAGAAGTAGTCACTACTGAAGCATTCTTCTTGCACTCAACCGTCCCCATTGACTCCTGTGGTGCGACAATATTCTTGAGCCGCAAGGAAGCCGATTTCAACTCCGGGCCCTTCGAGGGAACCTCCACAGTGTAATGTTGTGGCAAGGCATCAGTCCACCAAGATTTTTTCTCTGATTTATTCTGGGATTTGGAACATCTATTGGCCATGTGGCCAATTTCGAAACACCTTTTGCATCGGAAGGGTAAGCCTTCGTAATCCAAAGGCTGAAAGCAACAACGATTTGCAACCTTGAAGGTGATGTCCCAAGGGAGATCTTTTGAGATATCCATGTCCACGAGGATGCGTGCAAATGTGGTGTGGGTGAAGTTAGAGGTGTCTGTGTTGATAGCCAAGAAGCTACCCAAGGAGTCGCCGATAGCTTCGAAGCAATCCTTAAACCAGAATTGAAGCGAAAGATTTGCGAGGCGAACCCAATCAGGAATCACCGAGAAAGGTCCCCTAAGAGGGCTGTTATCTGGGTACCAAGGTTTGAGGAGGAGCAAACTTTGTCCCCAACACCAATGCTCCTCGAGGATGGTATCCCGATCTTGCTTGCAATCGAAAACCACCACAAAAAATCCCTGTGCGCAAGGATAAACTTCCACCTTCCCACTGAGCAAGGGTTGCCAAGCTGTGGAGATCCATTGGTGCAGATCGGCAAGCTTTGGCCAACGACGGTTGAATTGGCCAATCAGGCCATTGGATGAAAAAATTGTTCTCCTTCGAGAACATCCTTTTTGAGATCCTCCGAAAAAACTAAAGTTGGAGATATTGATGCCTTTTTGATGGGAAACTTTGAACTGATCTTGGAGGCCACAGGTAAGTCTGAGGCCAAACCCACCTTTCCGAGCCTTGTATCCCACGGTGCAGATCTAGCCCTAAAGCCCAAATTTCGTCGGGCTTTGACAATATAGGAAGAGGATTTCAACCGAGCTTCGGTTCCCACCACTCCCACATCGGCTCCCAACACGCCTGCATATGACTATCCCAGCGAACCATCAGGGGCCAGAATCACATTAGAGAGGAAAGGAGAGACATTTTCCTTGCCCAGGCAAACCCTTGGCGTCGTCTAAGAAGCCTGCTCGGGACAGTTAGGGCACGACTCCCGCTCAAAACCCAGTCCACAAATTGACGCAACGCCCAGGCCAATGCTTGACCTGGAGGAACCTGCAAGCAAGACAGGGGGTGGAGCAAAGGTAGAGTGAGATGGGGGATCATAGGAGGCGCAAACAGTCCAGGAGGCGCTCGACATCGCAGGAGTACCTAGGAATGAAGAAATTATATTATTATTATTATATATATTATTTTTTAATTTTTTAAATAAATAATTTTATATTTAAAAAATTAAATCAAAATATAATTTAAAATTTCTCTAAATAAAAAATAATAAAGAGATTCTTTAACTTTTTTATAAATATTTTTTATTTCAAATACATACAAACTAAAATTTGTTTAGTTTAAAAGGCAATTTTTTACAATAGTTGCAACTCAACCATTTTTGTGTCTAGTTGTCATGTGGAAGATTATAAGGGTGGAATGAAGATGAAATTTATTTATATTATATTTGAACGGTTAAAGGAAAATTTTGATTAATAATAAAAATAGGATAATTATTTGCTATTTCTGGTAGAGATGAGGTATAAATTTATTATTGATTGTTTGACTATTGAAAGGTGTGATATTTAAATAGACTGATTATGAATATTATGACAATCAATTGAAATTTCCTTTACAATTGACTTGGTCACTACAAAAAGATAGAAGTGTGAGAATGTTTAATTGACTATAATTATGAAGAAAAATAATCTATTCTTGAGAACAAATTTAAATTCATTATAGTATATTAAATTGACATGTTTTCTTTCTTAAATGTGTATGATGCAAAAATAAATATCTAGAAGACTAGAAGATAAACAATACAAATAGATGCTTTTAAATACAAAATATAGCAATAAATCATGTAAACACCTGTTTAGTTGGCTCTTAGAAAGAAATGAATCTATGACAATTAGTAAAGTTTTGAAATTAGATTTTGAATATTTAAGATATAAATATGATGATGGGATCAATTTAATCTTGCAAAAATGACCTATTACATGAAAAGGGATAGATAAAGGTGGAAAAACAATGTACTAAGATAAGATAAAGTATATGTATAATTTTAATATGTGATTTGATGACATATAATAGAATCCATGAATAAATGAATAAGGTAGAGAGTAAGTGTACATAAAAATATGTCGAAATGAAATAAGTGATGACATGGAATTTCATGGATCGGCTTGGTTGGCCTAATCCTAGTATCCCTCATTCACTGATAGACAGTATGAAGAAAATTTGGAAAGAGTTCTTCCAGCTTCCATTGGAGACGAAGCAGAAGTATTCTTTGAGGCCAGGGGATCTTCAGGGCTATGGTCAAACTTTTGTTGTGGCTGAAGACCAAAAGTTGGATTGGGGCATTTTGTTGGGCTTGATCATATTCCCTCCTGAACGCAGGGATATGAACTTGTAGCCTACTGAACTTGCTGACTTCAGGGTGAACGTAGATGCATCCAACATTGAATTTGAAGTCTTGCTGGGCAAGTGTTGGCTTTGATCGCTGAGACTTTGTTGACAAGATTGTCGTGGAGGAAACATTTTGTGATAGTGATGGGTGGTTCATTCTCTCTACAGATGGCCTGATTCATCTCTCTTCGGCTAAAATCTATAATGTGCGCCTGTTGGTGTAGCCAGACTTGTCTAATACTGATGAAGATCTTGATGAATCGGTTAAATATGGTGTTTGACCACTTTCTAGGACCTCTTCCCAGAAACTCAGACTGTTGATTCGTCTTGCGTCGGCGATTTGGTTACCGTTTTTAGCTGTTAACTCAGAAGTTTACTCTCTGCAATTTTTAGCTGTTTTTTGTCGTGTTTGTTCTTTTGTCATTCTGGATGATCGTTCTTTTTATAGAAAAAATCGACACAACGAACCGATTATCCTTATTAAAAAATAAAATCATTCTTTTCATATCTCGTAATCATTTGATTCTCATCAATGTTAATTTGCCATCTATTTAATCTTAAATTCGCTAACCCTTTCTTTCCTATCATTGCAATTATTATTACCATTTTTGTCTTGTAGTTTCACCCTAATTATTCGTGCCTCAGAGTTTCTCATCCCTTGTTGGAGAAACGGAGGCGGCAAATAAGGATTTATTTTTAGTTCTTATTTGTTTTTGTTTCTTTAGGATTTCTTCATTTATTTTTTTATGTTTTTTTCCAACGGTGATATTTACCACGCAAGGTAAATGGGGGGCTTGGTGAACAGAGGCCCATGCCAGCTGTGCGCAAGCATATAGCTCTTTGAGGCCGCCCAAGAGCTGTTCTGTAGGGATTATGAAGGCATTTATTTCTTAATATTCCCCTTCTTGTTTTGTTTATTATTATTATTATTTTTGGGTTCATTTCATTTTGTTCTTTGAAAATCTTGAAGACTGTAATGCATTTTTTGAGCTTCCTTATTGGCTTTCTACAGGTCATGGTAGGGTCGATGCTTGGGCCATGTGTTCCCCTAAAGAACCATGGGATGAACATCCTTAATAGCTGCATTCAAAGGGAACTTAAATAGCAGCTGCTTAAATGATGGCTTGAGGTAGTCTAGATCTCCAAAGACCGACAGACTGTTATGTAATGGCTTCCACAAAGAGAACATCTTCTCCCGTTCACTCCACTTGAAGCTTCCCATCTTCTTTCTTTCTCAATCTCCCAGCCAGAGGATAATAGTACATCAACAACTTCGAGAGAGCCTCTCAAATTGTTTTGGTAGGATCTGCTAAAATATTTTCACAAGCCTCGTACACAAACAAAGTATTAAAGGCCATTCTCGTTATTGGTTGGTTATCAAGATTGGAGAGATAGAAGGTGGCT
The DNA here is from genome assembly GCA_007115665.2 of Sequoiadendron giganteum. Lineage (NCBI taxonomy): Eukaryota > Viridiplantae > Streptophyta > Pinopsida > Cupressales > Cupressaceae > Sequoiadendron > Sequoiadendron giganteum. Next base: position 390,821,645 of record CM021100.1, read on the forward strand.
CTGGGTGAACGCAGGCATGGTGGTAGCAGGCAACTCTCCACAATCTTCACATTAAACTCTGCTAAGCCTTTCTTCACTATTGATATGGAAACCTCATCTTATTACTTGACTTGTTTGCTTAGAAGGATTCAGTAAGCAAATGGTGATGGTTCAAAGGAGGATTGTCATCTAGTGTATATATAAACCCCATAGAAGAGTCCAGGTAAGAGTTCGTAAAATTTATCTTATTAATGTAGGTGTCTCAGTGTATCTATACATATGTATGCAAGTGCAGTTTTAAACATAGACATATTTGTTGGAGAATTGACAGTAGATAAAAACAATAAGAATGAAAAATTAAAATAATCACACAGATGAAAGAAAGACGCAAGATTTTAACCTGGTTCATGTTATAGGCTACATTCACAAAGAAGTAGGGGAATATCTTTATTAGTCACTGTTTTACAATCATACATTTTGCTATAGCTCATACAATCTTGAAAAAAAAAACTTTTTGAATTACATAGTTCGAATATATGAATATGTCTTGAAGAGGGAAAGTGAAAGGTGAAAAGAATTGTAAGGACAAGATGTTCGTTGGGTTTCATATACCCAACAATCTTTCATTTGAAGTCCAACGACTACTGCAACATATCAGACATTCCCTTACTTCGATCTTATTGTCACATCTTGACAATGTTGAGAGAAGCTCTACAAAAATTTGAACTTCTCCCTTGGTATTGTTTTCGTCAATACATGGATTCACTTTCGTATCAATTTTCTCCACCTGCTCAAGTACATGTTGAATAAAATGATATCGTAGTTCTATATGCTTGGTTCTATTATGAAAGATGAAGTTCTTTGCCAAGTTAATAACGTTGTTGCTATCACAAAATAAAGTGAAAACAGATTGCTTACACCGCAAGTCTCCCAATAACCGCTATAACCATATCATCTCCTTTGCTCCTTCAGTGAGAGAAATAAATTCAGTCTTGGTAGAGGAGAGTGCAACCACTTGTTGCAACCGTGAAACCCAACTAATTGCAACCCTGACAAATGGAAACACATAATCTGCTATAGACCTCTGTTTGTCCAAGTATCTGGCCATATCAGAGTCAACATAACCTCGCAATTGAGTATTTTTCCCTCCAAAACACAAAACATGATCTAAAGTACCTTTCAGGTACCGTAATATCCACTGTACCGCCTGTCAATAAAGTTTACCTGGATTGTTCATAAATCAGCTCACAATTCCCATTGCATGGGGAATATCCAAACAGAGTGCAAACTATGACATGCATGAGACTCCCAACTGCCGATGAATAAAGAACACCCTTCATGTGTTCTTGATTTTCTTGTTTTATACGCATTGCTTATGACAAATGAAAGTGATCAGCCAATGGAGCACTAACAGACTTGGCATTCTTAATGTTGAACCTATCCAAAATTTTGTCAATATACTTCTCTTGAGACAATCTGATTTCTTTCTTTTGTCTGTCCTTGATTATAGTCATGCCAAAACTCCTCTTCACTGCCCTTGAATCTTTCATTGCAAACCGTTGACGAATCGTGTTTCAAAAGTGATAGAAAATTTGAGCCACTTTAACCAATTCTTTTCCAAAAGAAATATTACCTGTGTACCCATGTCAATCAAATGTCAACAATTGTGCGCCTTACAACACTATAATACTACAGTCGATACATGAATTCATATTAGTTGTCTGGTTTTGCGTGTGGTCGTCTATTTAAGCCATCCACAACCATTTCTTCTTTCACATTTCCTTCTCACCTCTAAGATCTATACAAAGCTGCGTTTTAAGGTTCGATACCCTATAACCTCGCCCTTTTGCAGTCACAGTAAAGAAGAGATCAGTTTGGAAAAGGGCCCTCCCGAACTGGTTTGTACTTAATGGCAGCGATCATATAGTTTCTATGTCTTCAATCGCTCTGTGCGAGGTAACAAATCCCCAATTCCTTATTGAGTTTCTCTCTTCTTTGACTTTTTTTGAAGTTTTTCTGTGATTATCATTACCTCACAAGATTTATGTCCCGTTAGTATTCCATCTTAATTTCAATCCGTAAATCTCAGGGTATCCACCGGTCATATAGATCTTCCTCTATTTGCATCACCATTTCTCTATTAAGAATGCACTAACAACAAGACAAAAATCAACAGGCAAAGCTTAAGATAGATTAGAACAATTAGCCATGCATGTTTATGATTAATATTATGCAGGTACATTATCTAGTTCACAGAGCAACATGCACTTCTACCTCCACTTTTATAAAAATAGAAGTGTATTGTAATATAAACTATATGAATGAGAAGAAATAGAATAAATGGAATATAATAGCCTTTCTTGAGAATGATAATAAATCTTCGGTAATAAATTTCAAACATAACCGTTTTTGGCGGGTAATTTCACCACATTCATTTATTTTGGCCTATAATAATAAAGCTTATTATTTGAGCTGAGACAACATTCTTCAATAATCTAAACATATCGTTTGTTACGTAACGTCTCTACATTAGTCATAATCAAATAAGCTTTATGAAAACCTCTCCGGATCTAAGGAAATTCAAGATTATTCGAAATTCAAGATTACTCAATTATATTAGTAAAAGTTATTTTGAAAAAGATCTCTAGAAACAATCACATAAAATTATGTAATCTACGACTCAAAGATAGGGAACGCATCCTTCAAATTGTGCTGCCCTACCATGGGGTATGATTTTTGATAGCTTTTGTTTCTATATGATAGATTTAGAATATGAAATAAATAAATAAAAATATTATATATATTAAAAATAATCTAATTATGTTTTTATTTATATTTGATCATTTTAAATGATATTATTATCTATTAATTTTTTTACATATTATTTTCTTAAATTTTTAAATAAATGGTTGTACTTCAAAAAATTAATTTCAAAATATAATTTTAATTTTTTTCTAAATCAAAGGATGAAAATTATTTTTAAATTTTATCTAAATCAAAGTATGAAAGTCTTGAAGTTAATGTAATTTATTGAATGTTAATGCGCTTAAGGTTAAATTTATATTTTTATGTTTTAATTTATAAAAAATTTAAACATGATTTGTATTTTTTAAATCAAAACATGAAAATAAGAAAATATTTTCATGTAAGTTTTTGAAAAGTTAAATAGCATTTATGGGGCGCTGTACCCCTCACAACGAGCCACTAGGGCCAAAAAGGAACTAAACAACAACAAAAAACATTCACAGAAAAAAAAAACCAGAGACAGCCCAGGGACAACACACAAACAGCCGAAAAATAGCCGACAGACCACCAACAGACGCAGCTAATTGGCATCATCCCAGTTCTTGATCAGGAGGTCAACCGCCTCATCGCCCACCCATTCTTTGTTTTCCTAGCTATTATTCCCTCCAGTTCCTCTTTTATGACATTAGACAGTGCACTAGTAACAAAGTGGCTCAGTTTCATTGTGAAGCGGGTCAAGCCCCTAAATCTTTTGTCCAGGGTGTTCAATCTCTTCGCTACCATGTCCGAATCTTCCCCAGTATCCCTAGTCTCCTGAATCTCACCAGGCTCAGTCACCAACGGAGTGTGCGAGTCAGAGCCATGGCAAGGAGTCTTGCTGTCCATCGGAGTAGGCAGGGGCTTCTCCCCCATAATATCAGTCTCATCGTCAGAATCTTCCTCCTTGTAACCCTTGCTATCTGACTGCTCCACCTCCGAGTCCTCAATAATTAATTTCTTTTTGTTGTTCTTGGCCAGCCTCCCCGATCTCCTCCTAACACTTTCCCCACCAGTCAGCTCCGTAGTCCCCACAACCGTTTCCCCTCTGGAATCAATCGCAACCGCATTCTTGCCCTTGCCCTTGCCTTCCTTAACAGTCGTAGCTTGCAAACCTTTCTCCTTGCCTTTTTTCGGCTTAGTGACATTAGCAGCCATGTCTCCTGGGTGGCCTTTAGCTCACAGAGCCCTTCTGCCGCCCTGGCATGAGCCATGCCTAACCCACCCTTAAGCTTCTTAGTGGCCAAATTGGTTTTGACACTCCCCACATTATCAATTACAGGCTTCCGAGGAGGGCTCATGGACTCGGCCGAGGAGATGTGAATTGAAGAAATGGGATCAATATCCTCAACACGGACAAAGATGGCTTTAGGTAGGCAGAGGGCAGATGGAAGTGTTACAGGCGAAGGATAAGCCCCTGATGGTGTGGGAGAGGCAAGAGATCACCAGGATTATGACAGGCCGCCGCATTACATTTATCCACCGAGCTCTCCAGGTCCATAAGAAGGAAAAATGGAAAGCTAAGCAGCATTTTATGTCTGAGATGGTTAAGCAGAGGGAAGTGATAGAAAAAACAAGTTTTGTGCCTACCTTCCAGCGTCACATATTTCATCAGAGCCATGTAGACCATATCCCATAGCTTGGGGAGCTCAGCTCTTTCGAACCCCTCCTGATTCCTGACCGGAGTCTCCTCACCTCTGAAGAAAGCCTTAAGACTCTCGTGGTCTGGCTTTTTGGTGTGGTTAGGGTATTTTTTCCCATTGCAGCTCAAGCCCGTGGCCTGCACAATGACCTCCTCGCTAACTTCAAACGAAATCCCCTAAACAGAAACCCTTTTGTGCTTCCAAAAACTTGCAAATTGTCTTGAAAGAATAGGATCATGGCCTACTAGTCATTCCATAAGCAGGGCAATACCTCCCTTCACGCAAATGTGCCAAACCAGAGGGTTATTCCGAAATTCATCACAACTATCCGGCTCCGTCCAAACATGATCTCCACCCATTTTGTCAGGTAGTTCAGGAAAAACACTGAAATACAAAAAATATCAAAGACAAACGTTGCACACAAATATCATACAAGGATGTTTAATGCACAGCTTATGACAATTAATCCCCTCAATCCATTTACATGCGCGGAGGGGAAATAAGCAACAATGAGAAAAGACACCACACTTAATGATTTTTTGATAATAGTGGAGGAGCCAAAAGTTGGCGGATAGGAAGGAAAGGCACAACATTCCATGCAGACAACCCAACAAGCTAAAATTAGTAACTAACCATAAGAAGCCAAAGGAACCACTAGTTAAATTAGTCAGCATGTAACCTCTAGAATACAACCAGTGTGCCTCATGGATGGTCCCATCATTATTCATACACTCACTTCTCCAAAAATAATTAGGAGATAAACCAAGTAATCTTTTCCCCCAAAACTTAATACTCATAGTACCGTCATCCTCCCGAGAAGCAATCACGACTTTCGAAATGACCCACATCACATCACCAAATCTAAGCTTGATCACATCAATTAAGCTTCCTCCCTGCCATCTCATCATCATTTTTTTATAAACTATACCCATTCTCCCATCCCAAAGAAACAACACGTGAATGCCCTTTCCCCTCCTCCACACCCTCTCATCTTTACCCGTGGCACTCCACCTGTCCTTCATACCCCAAAAGGTATTTATCCACCAACACCCAAAAATGCCAGTGGGCCCCCCCGTCAGTCCTTGTCATCTAGAAGTTGTAAGTCATTATTGACTATAGAAGCCCTTTCCCACTCAATCAAAGCTTGAATGTTTGGCGGCAGTCATTCCTTTTTCCTTCAACATCTAGCCGAGTCCCACCCCAAGCCAAGATTTTCCAATGCATCCGCCACACTATTACCTTCTCTATAAATATGAGTCACTTTTTTGTCTCTTAATTTAGACATAAGAAAGCTAGCATCCAATAAGATGTCCTTCGTGTTCCAACCTATAAATCTTTCCTTTTCCACAACATCCGTCATCACCTTGGAATCTCCCTCAATATGAAGATTAACAATCCCTAGAGAAACAACAATTTTGAGTCCCATGAATAGCGCACGAGCCTCAACAACAAGGGCCGACTGAATCCCAATGCCCTAGCAAACCCTGCCACCATGTTGTCCATAGAATCTCTTATAATCCCACCTATACTTGCCCTTCCTGGGCTCCCTTTAGCAGCGCCATCAAAATTAATTTTAAACCATCCACGATCTGGAGGCTCCCATTTGGTGTTCCTCCTAGCTAAAAGTTTCCTATTGTCGAAGGCATTAGCATTTAGGTCCTGGTGCCATTTCTTAGCCATTTTTATTTCAAAGTCTCTCGGCCCAAACTTAGGAATTTTTCCATCAAACAGGAAGATATTCTCCTCTATGAGCCTAACACCAATCCCAAACACCTCCTTGGGGCTCCGCTCAATAATCCTGAAGACCCAGTTATTCCTCTCCTTCCATAAACACCAACCCATGATAGGGGGGGTCTGCCTCCAAATTTCGCAAACTAGAGGATGCAAAAAAGGCCCATTCCAGCCCATAATAAACGATAAAAGATCCTTGCTCATTACCCACTAAACCTCAAGTTTCTCAAAGGCCATTCCCCAAACTTCAGCAGCATACAGGCAGTGAAGCAAGAGATGATTGACAGTTTCTTCCCCCTCTTTGCAGAGAAAGCATCGATTGGGAAAGAATAATCCCCAGATTCTCAAATTATCCTGGGTCAGAATCCTATTGTGATAGGCCATCCACTAAACAAAATTTTATTTTAGGGATCATGTGCCTATTCCAAACCCTCCTCCAGAGTTCCTTCACAGAACTATCATTAGTCAGCAATCTATAAGCGGATCTGACTGAGAGATCCCCCTGTTTATTTAAAGCCCAAAAGAATTAATCCTCTCTATCATAGGAAGGAAATCTAAAACTAGAAAGTAACACCTGAATCGATCTAGCAAGTCGACTAAGATTCGGCAAATGGGGGCAACAAAGGGCTAGCTCTCTTGAAATCCTAGCACCAGGAGGGCTAGACACATAGTCACTGATGTAAGTCCCAAAGAATCTCTGAGCAGCAATCATCACCCCCCCAAAGTCGGAAGCAGCCAAAGGGAAATCTAAGAGCCAAGCGTCTTCCAAAAATTTAATTTTGATCCCATTCCCCATTTTCCATTTTATCCCCTTTTTTAGCAGACCTTGAATGCTACAAATACTCCTCCAGATTACTAAACCAAGAGGGTGGGGTTCCAAAAGACAATCAATCAGAGGCCTGTTTTGAAGGTACTTGACATTCAAGATTTTACACCAGTCCTTGGAATTCCTTAAATGATCCCACCCAACCTTAGTAATCAACACTCTATTAGAGGGAGCAATCTTCCTTATTCCAAACCCCCCATTAGGTTTAGCCTAACTAACTTTTTCCTATTTAACCAGAGCAATCTTCTTTTTCTCCTCAGTCCCGGTCCAAAGAAAATTCCTTTGAATCCTTTCCAACTTTTCCACTATATACATAGGCATCCTAAAGATAGTCAGAAAGTAGGTGGGGATACCTTGTATGGCCGTAGTAATGAGTTGCAACTTGCCAGCATGACTAAGTAAGGATCCTTTCCACCTAACCAACTTCCTCTAAATCCTTTCCAGAATAGAGTTCCAAAACTCTGGTTGAACCTCCTTGACCGTAAGTGGAAGCTCCAAATAAACCGACGGGAGAGAATCACTGACACATCCGAGGATCTCAGTCACCCTGTTTTCCAAATTAGGAGAGCAATTAAAGAAGTAAATCTTACTCTTGTTATAGTTGATGCACTGCCCAGAGTAGGAGGCATAGCTGTTAAGATAGACTTTCCATTTCCTAGCTTCCAAACCAAAAGCCTTCCCAAATAAAAAAGTATCATCCACAAATTAATGCACAACAATCGGATAGAGGGAGGTAGCCACTCTAACACTAGATATGGAGCCCTCTGACAACAGACTAGTAAAATTTCTACTAAGCACATTAGCAATTATAATAAAGAGGTAGGGAGAGAGAGGGTCTCTCTGCCTGAGCCCCCTACCAGCAGAGAAGAAACCACAGGGGGATCCATTAACCAGGACCGAGAATTTAACAGTTCTAACACATTCCATAATGAGCTCAATGACCAGACTGTTAAAGCCAAACTTAGTTAGGACCTTTGGAATGAATTCCCACAGAACCTTGTCATAGGCTTTGGATATATCAAGTTTAAGCACCATTCCTGCATTATTACATCTATCCATAGAGTGAAATAGTTCATGGGTAGTCAAAGCAGCATCAAGAATATGCATCCTCGGAACAAACCCCTTTTGAGTGTGGCTAATAATTTTGTCAAGTAGAGGTTTGAGACGGTTAACAAAAATCTTAGAGAGAATTTTGTAAATAGTGTTAAATAGGCTGATAGGCCGGAAGTCAAACATTGAAAGTGGCTCACTAATCTTAGGTATAAGAGCAATGAAATTGTGATTCATTTGCTTAAGAATTTTACCAGATTGGAAGAAATCCCTAGCCACAAGCACAAGGTCCCAGCCCACAATATCCCAAAATATTTGAAAGAACCCCAGAGGAAACCCATCAAGCCCAGGAGCTTTGAATGCCGCCATGCTAAAAGTAGCCAGCCTAACCTCTTCCATAGAAACACTCTTAAGAATGCTCAAGTTATCCTCCAGAGAGATGGACTTAGGAAGGTGCCGAAGAATCCAATCATCCAAAGTCGAGTTTGACACCCTTGTAGGGGCTGAGAGGGCCTCCTTGAAATAATCAACCGCACAGGACTTAATAAGAGCCTGGTCAGAAATCACCTCCCCAGAATTATTTAACAGTTTAGAGATTTGGTTCCTTTTCCGATGTTTGACAACAAAAACATGAAAAAATGATGTGTTCCTATCTCCTTCCTTCAAGCATTGGATTCTCGATTTTTGCTTCTAGAATACCTCTTCATTTTTTAAAACTTTTTCCCATTCCATTCTAACATCCTTTTCTTGATTATTAATCTGTTGACTGACATCTCCCTTATCCATATTCTACTGCAAGGTCCTCAACCTCCCCTCAAGCTGTTTTTTTTTTTGAAAAACATCTCCAAACACATTCCTGTTCCAACCTTTAACCATCAGTTTAATATGTTTGAGTTTATATCATAGCCTAAACATGGGGGACCCTTGGATAGGAATATTCCACCATTCGACAATTTTTTTCTTGAAATCGGGATGGAAGTTCCACATTAATTGAAACCGAAAGGGGTAGGGCCCGCTAGAAGGGTGAATATTAGTGGTCAGTAGTAGAGGGTTGTGGTCAAAAACCATCCTAGGAAGAGCGACAAGATTGGCTCCTAAGATATTGGTCCAATGGGGAGAACAGAGGAAACGGTGAAGCCTAACTTGAATCAAATTAGCACCAGCCCTTCTATTAGACCAGGTGAAACACTGGCCCCGAAGATCAATATCAATTAAGCCCGAAGAACCCATGAAGTTTGCCAAATCAGTCACGCTGTCCATGTAATCTAAGAGACCTCCACTTTTCTCAGATGGAAATAAGGGAGAGTTGAAATCTCCAGCAACCAACCATCGAGTGCCCTTATTCATATTAATTTTAGACACCATATTCCTCCAAAGAAAATTCTTCGAGTTCCTTTGGTTGGGAGCATAAATATTAATTATATACCAAACAACTCCATTAACAAAGAGTAAAACCCCAATGCTATTTTTACAATGGAATAATTCCTGACCCTGCAAACAGGAAGGATTCCAAAGCACAACGAACCCCCTGGAGGCTCCCTCAGCATCACTATGAATAAAAGAAGCATTAGGCCAAATAAAGCTAACAACTTTTCCAAAATTTATCATCAACATCTTAGTTTCCTAAAGGAGACAAACATCAATCTTATGCTCCATTATATAGTTCTTCAGAGCACGTTGTTTGTGCGAACTATTAAGTCCCTGAATATTCCAAGACACAATCCTCATCTCTGACCTTTTTTTGAGGACACCTCTAATGTCCTCTGCTTCCCTAGGGCAATCTCATTTGTCGTTTCACGCGTTTTGGTGGATCTCTACGAAGGTCTCCCAGGCTTGGAATCCCCTCCCACATCTGCCTTCTTCTTCCTATCCTTCTTCTTATGCGTGGTCCATATCCCTCCCTCTTCAGCTTTCTCCAGCTTTAAACATTCCAAGTTTTCAATAGATTCTTCAACCAATTTGGAACTCTCTTCCTCCCAAATTTCACCTTCTTCAACCAAATCCCCACAGGTCCCCAAAGTAACAGGTAGCGGATCAACAGCCGAAGAACCAGGGCCAAAGCCCTCATCAGAATCCTTAATAGACAAAGCGACAACACCTGAGGATCCAGGATCCTGAGGAACTGAGACCTCTTGAGATAAGGTTTCCAAAACTGAAGAGTCACTAGGGTTCAAAACAAGGTGAGAAACACCAGGTGAAGGAGGACTCGGAGAATGCAAAGGAGACCGAACCAGGTCTGGGGGGGACAATCTCCGGACCACCCGAAGGCCTCACAACATCCTCAGTCAAGATTTTGGGATCAGACGCAGACACATCCACAACCACCTTACTAACTGCTGATTTACAATTAGTGATAAGGTGTCCCGCTTTAGCACATCTTTGACAATACACCACTGCGTTTTCGTAACAAACAGGTTGGACCCAGTTTCCCAACTTGGAGCAAAGCTTGATAGAGTTGGGAAGAACTTTATCAATGCAAATGTTGACGCAAAAACGAGCAAAGACTAACCTCGATTTAGATTTAGTGACAGCATCCGAAGTAACAAATTGTCCCAATGAGTCACCGACAGCTTTAAAAATGGCTTCATCCCAGAACTCAAGGGGTAAGCCCGACAGCCGCACCCAAATATGGGTCGACAAGTTAAGGTCTATAGTAGGATCAAACCTAGGCTTCCACCTGCACAAAGCCGAACTATGTTTCTTGTAAACCCACGGGCCCGACGATAAGGTATGCACCAAACCCTCGGCAACAGCAAAACGGAAGAGGAAGAGGCCACCAGTCATCGCGCGGACCTCCACACTGCCTTTAAGCCTCCATTTCCCAGATACCCACTTTCGAACCATATCCACCGTAGGACGAAAAGAGAGGAATCTCCCCACCACCGCATTCTCCATGGAGGAGAGGATCCTGTCACTAACCGTGTCAGGAATTTCAAACACAATCATAAAATGTGACCGACTGAGGGGGGGCCGAAAACGAGTAGGCCAGGTTCCCACTAGTCAGAATATTCTTCCAAAGAGCAGTCGGAGGAATCTCAGCCGCCGGCACAAAAGAGACGCCCAGAGCCGCCACATCCCGCAAAATGCCTGCAGGAGAAGGTGTAGATCCCATAGAGGGGTTACCCTCCAGACACGTCCTGAAAGGAGGAGAGCATGGGTCGGGGGGGGCATGGGACCCATAGGTACCCCCATAACAGAGTCCACCATGCGAGCAGAAATTCAAAACTTCAAAACGAGCGAGAGAAATTTTTTTAGAAAATCCCCTATGTTAGACATCATCAATGTTTTTGATAAAAGGGTAAAACAGGTTTTACAAGGACCCAAAACCATAAAGTTTACAATAAAACAAAAAGAACACCAAAGTTCTGCCAAAACAAACAGTTGCCCAGAACAAAACCAGCAGCAACCAAACAAAAAGGACCATAAGGGTCAGGAAAGAAAGGACAGTAGAGAGAAAAGACAGGAAACCCCAACCATTACTTTAGAGATCTAAGAACAGTCTCTGTCTCCGCCTCCATATCTTGCATATCTTTAATCCCCTTTTTAAAGGTTTGAACCATTTTCGGAGTAAGGGGGGTCTTCCGCTTCAAGTTGGCCCGGGTTCTTCTGGAAATGCCAGCTTCCATGTCTTGGTTTTTGCCTTCAGTATCTTCCAGATCAACTACCAAAGATCCCTGCTGGGCTTTGTCAAGCTTTTCAGTCATCACATTAATAATTATAGCATTATGTCTTGTTATACGGTTGTTTTGTTCAGCGACAGTTCTGATGATATTCCATAAGCCCTCAACTTCAGTGTTAATGTTCCTATTACTCTGGGCCGCTTCTTTCTTATCCATCTCCGCAATCTTAGCGCCCATTTCCTTGATCTTACTTTGCAGGGCCCAGTTTTTAATTTTCAGATCATTAATTTATGAGAAAGTCCAATCCAAGAGTTTGGAATGGGACTCTGAATTAGTTTTAGCAAGGTTGAGATAATCAAGAGAGGGTTCTTTATCAGTGTTAATAGGGGAATTTTCAACAATGTGTATGTCCGGTAGAGGGTCAACACAGTGCTCAGAAATGTTGGTTTCAGATTCCTCTGACTCAGAGGATTCTTTAGAGTATGAAATGAGGCTTTTAGCCCAGGTTTTCTTGCCAACAGAGCTTAACTTATGAGGGCAAACAGACTCAAGTTCAACACGGATTTTACCCATCTCCCTGGAGGGGTCAGTATGCAAGCTAGGGGCTTTTCTAGCCTGGCTAGTGTTAGGCAAGTACTCCGAGCCACTGGGCTCAGTATTATCACTCTCAAAATCAGGGTTGGTTTCCAAAATGGCAGGAGCGGGCACATGAAGATGTTCAACAATCAGCCTAATTAACCCAGAGTGAAGAATGGGGAATCTTTTAGGGTTTTTCTTATTGTCCTCCAGGCTTTTCTTTAGGGAGCAGAAAAGATAATAGGGGATAGAAACCCTTACCTTATGACGGAAGTGGTTGAGAAGAGAAAAGTGGTAGCCATAGACTTTAGTAAATCGCCTGTCCACTGTGATGTACTCCATGATGACCTGAAGAACCTTTCTCCATAAAGATTTTATGGAGTCAACATCGAAGTAACTGTTAGCAATGTTGACCAAGCTTTGCTTTTCCTTGTCCTTTTTGGGAAATATAATAACAACTTCATCAGAGAAAGCCCTGTCACTAAAAAACTTCTTCCCATTAGTGGGTAATCTCGTAACATCGGCAATAAGTTGTTCGTTGAGCTCCACATTTCTGCCAAACAGGGTCAAATTACCATCGTGCCAATTGTTGGCAAAGAGATTCGTAGCCTGCTGGTCAGAGCCATGAAGCTTCTCTAGGAAAGGAATCAACCCTCCACTTTTGATCTTGTTCCAAACCTTGGCATTTTTAGTATGAGTTTCGTAGCTGTCCGGCTCAGTTCGCTTTCTGTCTCCTCCCATATCCGCCGACACAGTGAGGTAGGTCCAAGCACAAGCCTTTCTAAAAATGGCCCCGCCAAATATTAGAACCCACAAAGCATGCAGAGTTATCTTGCAAATAAATCCACTGGGCTCGGTCCCATGCAATCTAATGATTGTGATGTGATAGATCCAACCTGTCCTCATTAAAGGGATAACACGTCGCCTTACCATGTGATTTATCATAGTTTAATAGGGCACAAACATTAAGATTTAGGTCGCTATTATTTAGCCAGGTACACACTTCTTTACTCCTAACTCCTTCATTAGCAAAAAAGTCCGCAACAGCATTGGCTTCTTTATAAGCGTGTGATATTTTAACTTTTTCAAAGTTGGCCAGTTTCAATTTGGCTTCATCAATCCACGAGTTGATGGTCCACGAGGGTGGAGATTTTCCACGGAGGTAGTCAATTATGTTTTTGGAGTCTCCTTCGAGCCATAAATTTTTAATGTTAAGAATCTAAGCTAGATTTATGATATGGAAAGCTCCAGTCACCTTCGCCAAGTGATTAGATTGAGAACCAAGAGGCGAGGCAATCGCACCAATGAAGATGCCATTGGAATCCCTCATAACTCCACCACATCCTGCCACTCCTAGATTGCCTTTAGCCGCACCATCAAAGTTAGCTTTGATCCACCCGTTAGGCGAAAAAGTCCAGCAAACTCCCTCTCTGTCCTTTTTGACCTTCATAACAGGACAAGACAAATTAGAATTTATGTTTCATTCCTTAGCAACAAAAATATTATAGTTCGAATACTCCGCGTCCATGGTCTTCCTGTCCTTCTAGGCCATGACATTGAAGTTTTCCTTTAGTGATCTGACAATTTTATCAAAGACAAAATCCATAGAGGCTTCTTTATCCCTAAAAATTTTGTTGTTGCGTTCTTTCCAGAGGCCCCAAACAATATGAGGGAAGGATAAGTCCCAAAAAGACCTAAGTAAGGGATTCCTTGTCAGGGATTTCCACTGAGAAAAGAGATCTTCAATGGACAACGGGAAAACCCAAGGAAGGTTCCATAACCTGATAAAATTTTCTCAAAGAGAAGCAACAAAAGAGCAATGAAGGAATAAATGACTCACAGATTCAGCATCCATCTTATAAAGACAACATCTATTAGGGATTTGAAATCCACGTTTACACAGGTTGTCAATCGTAAGCAACTTGTTTTGGGGCAGAATCCAAAAGAAGATATTAATTTTAGGTATCAGATGTTTGCACCAAGCTTTAGACCAAAAGGGAGCATGATGCATAGAGGAAGTGATCTTAGCAAAAGCAGAAGACACAGAAAAATTACCAGAGGGGTCATCAATCCAAACCACGTGGTCCTCCAACTGCACAGAGCTAAGTCTAACAGCCATCAACATAGTCTGGATGGGGACCAAAGCCTGACTGACTCTGCCCAAGTCCACCCAATTAGCATTCACTCTGTAATCTTTAACATAAGTTCCAAACCTAGCCTTGCAATTCTCAGCCCGATCTTTGAAGAAATTGATTTTGATCAAGGGTTCCTTAAGAAGCCATCTATCTTCCCAGAATTTGGTACAATTTCCATTTCTCACTAGCCAACCAATACCTTCCTCCACAATCTTTTTTCCAATAATTAAGTTATTCCAACATATAGATCCTCTCAGAAGAAGGTTGGGATCCTTCTTAATAATGGAAGAGCTGTTGTTTTTTAAGTATATGCTAGCCAGAATATCGATCCACTCTCTAGAGGAAGAGAAGATTCTCCAAATTTGCTTAGCCAAGAGGATTTTATTGACAGTTCTGATTCTTCTTAAACCAAGACCTCCGTTCTTTTTAGGTCTACAGACTAGATTCCAGTCAATCAAGGGAATTCTTTTATTTTCCTCAACACCCGACCAAAGAAATCTTTTTTGAATTTTTTCAATGGAATCAGCAAATTTAGTAGGAATCTTAAAGAAGCTCAGGGCGTAGATAGGAAGATTCTGGAGAGAGGCTTTGAGGAGCTGAAGCTTACCAGCTTGACTAAGCAGAGTACCTTTCCAACCCACAAGCTTCTTGCTGAATCTATCCACCAACGATATCCAGAAAGCATCAGGAGGTTTCAAGCTTAAAGGGAGACCCAGGTAGGTGGCAGGAAGAGAATCCACCTTACAATCCGAAATTTGGCAATTTTGGTCTGTCTATGAACCGGAGTATTGAAAAAGAACAACGAACTTTTTTGATTGTTGATCAGCTGTCCTGAAGCTCTTCCATACTTGTTAAACAACTGTTTAATAGATTTTCCTTCAGATACAGAGGCTTGACCCATGAGCATAGTGTCATCAATGAATTGTTGATGAGAGCACACCAAGTTTCCCGAAGAGGGTCTAAGCCCAGAGATAAATTTAAAGTCAACTAGTTTTTTCAGGTTCCTACCTAAACTTTTTGCCATGATAGTGAATAAAATAGGAGATATAGGATCACCCTGCCTTAGACCTCTGGAACTCTGAAAAAAGGAGGTCAAGGAGCCATTGACCATAACCGATATGGAAGCTGTGGACACAATTTGTTCAACCATTTGAACAACCCTATTATTAAAGCCAAAGGCTTTCAAAATTTTAAATAAAAAAACCCAATCAACTCTGTCATAGGCTTTTGAGATGTCAAGCTTTAAAAGGAAGCCTTCAGTCTTTGACTCAATAAGGGAGTGAATGTTCTCATGAACTGTAACTATAGAATCAATGATTTGTCTGCAAGGAACGAATCCATTTTGTTGAGGAGAATTTAAGGAAGGCAGAAAAATTAAGAATTTAGAAGTTAAGACCTTAGAGATGATCTTGTATAACAAGTTACAGAGACTGATAGGCCTAAAAGCCTCAAAGTTATTAGCTCCATATTTCTTGGGGATGAGAACCAAGAAAGTAGCATTTAATTCTTTCAAAAGACATCTGACTCCAAAAGATTCCTTAACAGCATTAACCACATCTACTTCAACAATCTCCCAGAGCCATTGGAAGAAAAACAAAGGGAAGCCGTTAGGACCCGGGGTTTTATTCCCATCGAAGGAAAAGACAGCCCGCTTGACTTCCTCATTGGTGGGGATAGTAGTCATAAAAGAATTGTTTTCCTAGTTGATAATTCTTGGTATAGCTTCCACCAGCTAATCTTGCTCATTCTGGTTTATTTCAGTGCTTGCTGAGAGAAGAAGTTTAAAGAAGGAGTCCGCCTGCATCCTAATATCCTCTTCCTCCTCAAATCTGGTTCCATTCACATCTATTTGTGATATTCTGTTTACAACTCTGTGTTTAGATGCCGAAAGGTGGAAGTACCTTGTGTTTCTATCTCTAGCAGACAGCTAGAGGGCTCTTGATCTTTGTTTCCAAAACTCCTCCTCCTTCCCAATTATGTCATGAATCTTCATAAGGAGCTCATTCTCTTTTTCCTTAGTATCATTCAAGTAACCCTCCTTCTGTATTTTGAATTGAATTGCTCCTAGATCCATCTGAAGTTCAGACTTAGTCTTAAAGATGTTTCCAAAAGATTCCTTTTTCCATTTTTTAAGATTACATTTCACTTCCCTTAATTTTTTAGCAATTCTGAACATAGCTGTTCTTTGAATACTTATATTCCACGATTTCTTTATTTCCTCTTTAAGAGCAGGATGAGAGGTCCACATATTTTCAAATCTGAAAAGAGTATTCTTCCTCTTTTTAATAGAATCCACAGTGAGACTAATGGGGGAATGGTCAGAAACTATTCTAGTGAGGGCTTTAAGGGAACAATAGTAATCAAAATACCAATGATTGGAAATCAACGATATATCTAATCTGACCTGAATGAGATCCATCCCCTTTCTGTGATTGGACCAGGTGAAGGAGGCTCCAAGAAGATCCAGATCGATTAGCCCTTGAGTATCAATAAAATTCTGAAGATCCTCTTTACTTTCTGAGTTAATCTGAGATCCCCCAAATTTTTCACCATTCATTAGGGGAGTATTAAAGTCCCCCATAACAATCCAAGCTTCTTTATCAAAAATCCTCCTAATGGAGGCTAATTCCAACCAAAAAGATTTTCTCATACCTTTTCCATTAGGAGCATAAATGTTCATTTGAATCCAATTGAAGTTATCTCTTATATGAGTGAATCTACTAACTATGTGATTCATACCCTCCAGGATCGGATCTCTTTTGATATTGTGGCTATTCCAAAAAGGAACAATGCCGCCCGAAGCACCATTCGAGTTACTGCCCTGGTTATTGTAGTACTGTAAGAGTTTCATCTTTTCAATTTCCTCCTTAGACATTTTAGTTTCCTGAATCAGAAGAATATTAGGTTTGTGATCTCTAAAAAAATTGTGAAGAACATCCTACTTGTGGGGGCTATTGAGTCCCCTTATATTCGAAGACATAATCTTCATTATAGATCGGGGGAGTTAAGACATTCTGGGATGGTTTTCTTGGACCCATCCATTATATCCTGAAAGCTATTCAGCTCTTTTTTCTTTTTCGAAGACTTTTTACCTCTTGAATTCTTTGTTACTCCACAATCTGCCTTACCTCTTGATCTTGTAGAAATGCTACTTGGATTCTTCCCTTATTTGTTTTTTCCAGACTTCTTCTTTGATATATTCTCTTCTTTATCAGTCTCATCTTGACTGTTCGTCTCTCTACTAGATTCTGAATCCTTTTCATTGGGTAGTCTTTGTTCCCAAGGTAATGTGTCCATGTTACCGTTCTCTTGACAACACAGGCCATTATTGGATAGGTTAGCTGAGTAATCCTATTTTTCAATGAGATCTAAAACCCCAACAGCAGAGCTGGTCTCTATTAGGTGCTTTGAACCCAAAGGGGGGAGAGTATCAGAAGGTGGGGAGAGAGGAGGGATATTCAGGACCAAGGATAGACCCTCACTAGGGATATCCTCCAAACCCGGTATCTCTTCATATCTATCAGAAGGGAATTTTATTTGGGATAAGGAAGGAGATAGGATCCGATCTCCTTCTCTAGCTAGGGTGCCCTCATTAATACCTCTTTCCTTTGAGAGAGACTTTAAGTTATGAAGCTCAAAAGGGGACTCACCTTTATACTCCAGAACCACTTCAATCTCTGAGGAGCTTTTCTAGTTATCGGCTTCTATATTTTCCAACTCTTGCTCTTTATTCTCCCTCCTTTCTTCTCCATAGTCATTCTTCTTTTTTTCCATTTTCTTTTTTTCTAGGTTCTACTGGCTTATATTTCTGATTATCAGCATTTAGAGGGCATTTTTTTGCCCAATGTCCAGATTTCCTACACTTGAAGCAGGCAAACAGGATGGTTTCAAATTCTATATTCTATTCCTAGGAACCCAACTTAGATTGTATCTTTATCGATGATTGTAAATTTGCTTCCTGAGGAACTCCCACACATATTCTTGCAAAAACCAGTCTCTTTCTAGCAACTGTCATTGTATCGATCGAAAGGAGCTCGCAATGCCCAAGAAGATGTCTTCACTCCAGTATTCCAGGGGCAGGCTTGGGAGTCTAACCCAGACTGGAACATTCTCAAAGATAGAGTCTGATAGATCCAAATGGGAGGACCACTTCTTTAGAGCCAGGGATGATTTTCCTATCACCCAAGAGCCTCCTCCTCTTACAGCAGTAATATCCTCTTTGCAGGTAAATTGAAAAGCAAAAAAACCCTTTGGAAGAGCCGCAACTGAGACTTTCCCACTGGTTTTCCACTTATTTTTAACAAATTCCCTGACCACTTCAATATTTGGTCTAGGAACCATAAACTTTCCAACCAGGGTTCATTCCATTAGGGCTATATTATGGTCAATAATCAGATCTGGAATGGAAATAGCAAACTTACCTCTGGCAGGGGATGAGATATTTTGCACTAGAGGGAAGGAAGACTTTCCATTGGGTTTTACCCTGAAAAGAGAGGTCCAGGTTTTGCAGTTGCCTCCAAAACCGCCAGTGGTCCTCACTCCCCCACTATCTTTCTCATTTTTTTCGGTGGGGGAAGTAGCAGGGATAAACGCCAGAATTTCCTTTCCCCCAGGGTCCACCTATATTTTGTCGCTGGATTCCATATCATCCTGGTCATCCTTACCTTGGTTTTGACTCGGTTCCAGCTCCTGATTCGACTATTTTTTTGATCTCGCTTCGCTTCCGGATCCGATTCTGTTGGTCTGAACTTTGAGCTCCAATTTCTCTTGCCCGTGACCACGCCCGAATCCACACTTCATCCTCACTCTATGATTAAATGTATCTTATTGAATGTTAACAAGGATAAAGATCATATCTTAGGATTATTGGTGTAGAGATTGAGATAATGTACCAATGTTATCAAGGATAGATATCATATCCTATGATTATTGGTGTAGGGATTGGGATAAATGAATTTTGTACTTTATGGTTTAGAAAATTCTCACAATCTAATTTTGAATAGAGGATCACAAATAATGTCAATATAAGAAGGAAAATATGATAAGAAATAGGTAATGTATTATAATCATTTTTTGTAATTCCAACAATAGTTGTCACTTTGAGGATTTGAATATAAATCTCCATCTTTAAACTTATGACCTTTCCATTTAAGTACAATCACATTTACTATTATAATCATGAATAGAAGACATGCATACGAAGTGATATAAAACATAAAGATAAAAAAATGAACTGAGAATTATTCTCATCTATACAGATTTAAGAAAAAAGTATTTTTTCTTGCTTCTCTCTTCCAAAAACAAGTAATAGCTATAAAATAATTTGATAAATTGAATCTTTAAATGCTAAAACTTACAAAATTATTTTTTAAGAGAAATTTTAGGATTTTTTTCACCAACATGATAATTATGCATTAGCCCTTTGACTCACCTAAAATGTCTCATGGTATGACTTATAATTATGTCTTATTATTTTTTGAGACTTTTTTTAAAAATTTTCCTTGCTTCTCTCTTTTAAAATTAACTAATAGCTATAAAATAATTTGATAAATTGAGTCTTTAAATGTTAAAGATGAACATATTATTTTTTAAAAGAAAATTTAGGATTTTTTTTTCACCAACATGACAATTATGGTCAATAATTGTGTCTTATTCTTTTTTCCTCACCTACAATGCTGCATGATATAGCCTAGACTAGTATGAAACTTAATAATCATAAGTTTCATTGTCCCATTGAAAAGCTTATAAAATATTTGTAATTTATTATCCAAACCACACAATGATATTAATAACTATATAACCTTCTTTGCCATGGTTAAGTCATTCTGATAGATCTTCAAACCAAGAATAATGTGATTGACTTGATAACGTTGTTTGTTGTGATAAACCACTTTCATAGATCTTCAAGACCAAGGATAATATGATTGGATTGATAACCTTCTTTGCTGTCATAAGCCATTCTCATTGATGTTTGAGATCAAGCATAATATGGTTGACTTGATAACCTTCTTTCTTGTAGTAAGTCATTCTTAAAACCTTGAAGTCTAAGGATGAACACAAGGAAATAGGGTGCTCCACCTTTTAGGAGATGGAACACACAAGTAAGGACATATCCTTTCGATTTCACTCTTAGTTCGTTCAAGGAAACCCTAGAGATCCCAACCCAATGATCCAATTAGGAAAATAGATTGCTACAATGTCTCCTTGGGTGTGATTAAAGAAAAGGGGGGGGGGGATGGGTGTTCACCACTAAGCAAATGCTTAGAAGGAAAAATGCAAATCTAGCTATGTAACCTAGGAAATTAAACTTAAGATTAGAATAGCGAACTGTGAATAAACAAAGAAGTACATGGAACATTGGAGATGCTTGAAACAAGGTCTGCAATCCCAAAATTATGATTTTTGATGTGAACTAGGACTTATACGCAAGGCTAGGTGACTTAGTCCCAGTTCAAGGTTTCAGGTTGAATCTAGAATCTACAACTAGTAAACTAGGATCTACATGAAATGATTAAAAAGTGGTATACTAGGACTCATATGCTCAAGGTGGTGATTTAGTCCCAATGTTAGGGTTTATCCAAAACTATAGTATCCTTTAGTGATCTTCTGTTGTTTCTCTTTCGTTTGATCTCTGAGTTTGAAACTTTGAATTCTGGCCTATAGGTGACTTTTCATGAAGATGACTTCTTAACAACTTTCTTCAATCTTGCAACTTTTTCTTTAAAGGATCTTCAAGCCTCAAAACACCTAAATCTGCAATCACACATGTAGAGAGAAAAAATGTTGATTTGTTAGTGGATAAGGGTTTGCCTTGGTCAAATCCCGTTTTGGTAATCAAACTTTGAAATGAAATGAAATAGAATGAATGAATGATGAATGAACACGTATGCTATGTTGCAACTCACCAAACCCTTGGAATGAAGGTTGCAATCTTGTATGAAATGGCTAGCATGAATGTAGATCTTGACTCTTGATTGTATGTTATGAATCTTGACTCGAATGCTTGCTTGAATCATGAAAACATACATCATAAATGTTAGCTCAAAAACACACATGATGCATGATGACTTTGACATGATGCTTGAATCTTGAATATAGCTCCAAAATACTTGATAATCAACTCTTGGATGCTCTTGAATTCTCTTGAAAGTGATTTTGATCATAAATTTTCTAGGATATTTGAAATCTTAGATCTTGTTAGGAGAAATTATGTGAAATAGCTTTGTATTTATACTTGTTTATGCCAAATTTTTCGAAATTACAACACTACAATCTGACATCAGATCTAGGAGAATAAAATCTTGCCAAGAATTGAATTCAAAATAAGTCCAAGCTAAAGTGGGACTCATATGCTAGTTGGGGTGTATGAGTCCCAGTAGCCTAAGCTTGGGACACAAATTTCAAGAAATGTTAAGTTCTATGCAATATTAGAATCAGACCCTAAAATCAAGGTGGGACCTATATGCCCAAGGTGGCATGTGAGTCCTAGATCACTAGATTTGGAGCACAACAAAAAAACATGTATTATGATTGGTCATTAGTTAAGTGTCAGGATTATCCTCGGAGAAATGAATTTAATAAGGCTTGTGGACGCAAAATAGGACCAAATAAGGCATAAAGAGTCCCAATTTTAGTAGGAAGGGCTTAAACAAGTGTGAAAATGTAAAGGGATACAATTTTTCTACACTAAATTTATCCCCCACTTTAGTGAGAGGAGGAACTTGCTTCAAACTCCCACTAAAGTAGATAAAATCACATCAAGAGGGGTTGAAATGCACCAATGCTAGTGAGATAAGACGACAACAATCAAGAGGGTAGCACAAGCCCCAAGAACAAGATCCTATGGAAAACTAACATAGACACAAAAGAACACACATGCAAATGATATAAGAAGCAACAACAAGGTACAAGCATTCACTACTAAAGACAAAAAAGAAAGAAAAAGAAAAAGAAGGGGTGGATCAAGCCTCGACCAATTGTCCAATGCGATGTGGATCACATCTAAGTTATTTGTCCAAAATTTTTACAATTTGAATGTGATGTCCACTGTGAAAACCAAATGCACGATCATAAGGGCTAGTGGAACCTCAAGTTGTCCATTAGGTGAGCCCCTAGTGAGGCACACACACATGCAGCCAGTATGTGCTCACACAGACACTTGCAAGTGGCTATGAGAAAGTCATGCCTAAGTTCGAATCTCATACGCTAACCATACCAAAACTATACCTCTTGATAACTTTGATAAGGCACCACACAATATGAACAACAAGATCCATGAGAACAACAAAAATTTGAATGCTTGAAACCCATGAACAAATAGGATGGCTCCATTGGCAAGCAAAGTGTGTAATGCAAGGTGTCCATATAATAGAGGTTGTAAATGCAAAAGTAGTGTAAGTGTACATTCAAAGGGTTTTACTTAGTTCATGTAAGGTTTTAACTTAGGGGAAATTATGCCTAATGTCTCAAAGAGAGGACCAATCAAAGAATAAAAGTCTCACAACTTAGGGGATGCAGTGTGTCTCATCAAACCACTAAGGAATACAATATGCTAAGAGAGATCACGCTTTTGAAGGAAATCACACGCATTGTCACCACAAAGCAAAAGACACATCACATAAAGTAAGAAGATCACACAATGAGACATTAGTTATAAAATGCAAAAGAATAATGCTAATGTATGCCCCCACTTTAAAGAAATTGCTAAACACCATCAATTACTTTTAAGTAGCAAATGATAAATGTAAACAATAAAGAGGACATAAAAGCTTATTTGGAAAGCCCTATGCCAAGTCATATGTTTCCAAATGAAGCTACTTCATGAAAAGGGGTTGCCCCCATAATGAAACCCCAAAATCACATAAGGGATCCACAAATTCAAGGTCAGTATGTCTTTGCTGCAATGCTTTAAGATAGTTCAAAATTGTCATCATTCCCTAAATACTCATGAAACAGGAAAAACGACACATAGAGAGCGAAAACAAAGAAACTATTTAGGGTCAACATGGAAGATACCTAAATGTCTCGATGCCTTGCGTCATCCCCAAAAGTAAAACACAAGACAAAGAAAAGAAAAAGCTTTTGTGTCAACATGGAAGAGAGCTAAATGTCTCGACTCCTTGCATCATCCCAAAAGGAAAACATAAGACAAAGAAAAGATAAAGGTTTACAACATAGAGAAGAATATAGATATAAACAGAAGAATGTCACAAAGCGAGAAGTACATCAAATGAAATAGCATGGGGGGATCACATTATGCACATGTAATCACATAAAATAAACATGAAAAATAAAATAAAGACAATACTAGTAAGGCACATGCGAGTCAACCTATTAGCAAGTTATCCAAATCCCAATCTTGTTCATCATATACAAAAGACAAAAAACTACTGAAAGGGACAACAATAAGTGTTGAACTAGGGTCATCACCAAGTTCAACATTCTTCTTAGGACAATTATCATTTAAGCTCATAGAAGAAGAAAATAATGTATTCAACTCATGCTCTTGTTCATCAATTTTAGTAATCTTATAATCATCATCATCATCATCATCATCCAAGTTAATCACAATGGGAGATCGAATGATAATGTCTAAAGAAGAATTTAGCTCTTATTCTGGCTGTGATATAGGGTCTTTTTGTTGCAGCAAAGAGTGAGACTCATCATGTATTTCTTTAGTCAAGTTTGGATGTTGATTTTCTTTCTTGTTCTTTTCGTTTAACTTTTGAGCAATAACACATCTACGCCTCTTCTCTTTAGCATTTCTATTTCTTTTAGTACGATTTTTAGTTTGTGTTTGTGTAGGATGGGTTTATCAACCATAGGTTTCTTTTCTTCCCTAAGGGGAGGAATGGAAGGAACCATAAGAGGATGTTCAAACACTTTCTCTTTAGCTTTGCAAACTTGTTTTATCTTAGGAGGTGTGATGGAATTGTTTTGGTTATCTCTCCGTTGTTTTTAGGAAATAGGCAAAGGATTTATCTTAGGTTGGTCTTGGTTACTTGTCCAATGTCTTTTGGTTCAATCATAGTTTTATCAAGGATATGAGGCTCAATCATGGGTTGAGGCATGTTGTTAAGAGATATTTTTGCTATGCATTTTGCTTTAATTTTTTATAGGATTTGAAAAATAAGTCCTCACAAGGTTCAATAGGTTCCATAGGCTTGGGCGAAAATAAATCCAATGAGAAATTCTCATGGGAAGACATAGTATTAAATCCACTACGGTGCACAATAAGGATTTTATTGTCAAAGGGAAACTTTAAAAATTTATGCACGATTGACGGGACGATTTCCATGGAGCATAGCCATGGATAACCAAGTTTCACACAAAATTGATTCGACACTGGGATGATAAAGAATGAGACATCTAATTTTTTTGGTTCAATTTTTAAAGGAAGGGTGATTGATCCCATTGTAGGGAAAGAAAAACCATTATGCGTTTTTATCCATACTTTTGGTTTATCATAAGTTTTTTGATAGAGTTCATGCACAAGGAAGAATTCTTCAGTGATCACATTCTCTCCACAGATGGGATCAATTAATATCCCATTAGTGGGCTTGTCCTTGGTTTGGCCAGCTATGTAAAGAGGGCCATCGGGTGCATTTATAATTATATCTTTAGATGAGAAAGCAATGTCAAGAGGCTTTTTTAGTTCAGCCCTTACGAGGTTGAATTTTGATCAATCCACCCATATCATTCACATGACATTGTTCATCAGTATCTATGTTATCACCCGTGTCAATATTCATCACATCATTCTTCTTAGTTTCACTAGCTTTGACAAATTAAATATTATGATTTGACATAGGGTTGTTACAGATTTTCAAGTTTTGGCTAGGAGGGGCAACAAACTTATTTCCTTGATCATTAACACCTCCAATTTGAAGTCGACTAGAATCAATGAGGTCTTGCACAAGATTTTTATGACGCTTACAATGTTTCATATCATGTCCATTTTGTCAGTGATAATGATAATAGGAATTCAATCTAAAGTTCGAGGGTAAAGGTTTATTAGGATCAAGAGTTTTAATGAGAGGTAATGAGATCATTTTCTCTTCTAGAATTTGTAACATTGTGTTATGGAGGGTATCGGGTAAGGGAGTAAATTGTCTAGTCGGATCCCCAAATGTAAAAGGAGTTGTCTTCTTTATAGTAGCCACTTGGGTATTGAAACATGTTGGGTTGGTTGATGGGGATTTATTTGAAGGAAGGCTTTATTCTATTTCCTAAAAAGTTGGTATTGTTTTAATTTATAGATTCAAACTTTTTCAAGATGACTAGAGGTGGGTTTTATTTCACGACTACTAATCAAGTTTTGATAATCATGAAGGGCAATACACAAGTGTACAAAGGAAGGAAACTTCATCATGCCAAACTTTTCTTGTATCTTAGTTTGCAAGTTCTGAATGAACATTCATTGAAGGTTAGGATGGGAAATCTTTACGTCAATTTGGGAATAAAGTGATTGGTAGCATGAAATAAAGTCAGTAACCTTTACATTATCCTTTTGCTTACATCTCATCAAAATTAGCTAAGGTCATCTTAGGAGTCATATGCACATGGAAATGGTTAATAAAGGCCTCAACAAGTTCATTGAATGAATGAATTGAGTTATTCAGATGAGGAAAGCCATTTTAAATTAGTATCTTTCAAGGACCTAGGGAAAAGCTTAGCTAAGAGCTTATCCTGAAGGATGAAATCATTGCCTTAATGTAAGCGGAAACATGGTTAGAAGTGAACAATAAGGGAAAAGAGGGGGCCTAGGTCACTTAACACCACTCTTTCCCAATTGTCATTCATAAATGCCCTAGGATCCAAATTGGATTGACTATCAACCCCAAAGGGTGAGTCAATTCTCAACAAGGAAGACCTAGGGGGGTTTCTTTAAGATTTGAAGGGTTCACCACCAAGTAAAGCTTGGAAAAGACAATTTAACATTCAACTCACAAAACTTAGTAATGCAAGCCAAATAATGAATGCAAATGATGAAATTAAACAACAAAAAGTTAGGATGTATCTACCTAGGAAGTCTCGAAATATTGTGAGGATTGTAGAAATGCAAAAATATTGTCAAAATGTGCTAGGGAGGACAAAGACAGCCTTATTATTGAATTAGTCTCATTGTTTTTTAGGGAAGATGCAAAATCTTTAGATGTCGGAACCGAATCCAAAAGAATCTCTGCAAAACACCCTTGGGAGGACTAAGATTGCCTTGCTGCCAACTTAGTCCCGTCTAAGATTTTTGAAATCTCTGAATGTGATCCTCGAGTTCAATGTCTGCACTTCTTTCTTCTGAAATCTCACGTTTTGAAACTTCTATATCTAGCCTGTAGGTGAGTTTCCATGAAGATGACAACTTTGCATTTCAAATGATCTTCAACCTAAATCTACAAACACAAACACAGAAGAGGAAAACCTTGTTGATTGTTAGTAAATGGGGGTTTGCCTTGGTCAAACCCCTTGTTGGTAAGTAAACCTTGGAATGAAATGAAATAAATGAGGGAAATGATGAATGAACAAAGTCTTATGCTGCAACTCACCAAATCCTTGTTATGAAATCTGCAAATTTGTGTGAATTGGCTAGCTTGAATGTAGATCTTGAATTGAAGGAGTGCTTGATAGATCTTGGATTACTTGCTTGCTTGAATCAAAACCCTATATCACAAATGTTAATTCAAAAATACACATGATGCAAGAATATCCTTGATATGATGTTTAAATTTTGATGATGGCTTCAAATGCTTGATGAATTGCTCTTGAATGCTCTTGATCTCATAAACTTGCCAAGTAGGAATGCTCATTCAACTTGCTAGATATGAAAATGAATGAAAGAACCTTGTATTTGTACTTATCCATACTTAACATTTTAAAATTACACCACAACAAGCCGACACATGAACTCATTAATTAAAGGGGGCTAAATCTCACCAAGATTTGAAATAAAATTTTGAAAAATAAGCCAAGGTGGCGTCTTAGTCTCAAGGCTAAAAACTCAGGGCACAGACTCCAAAAAGGGGCCCATTTAAGGTGCACTTGAAAAGAGAGTCCCAAGACCTTTGGAGGACAAAGACGCCCTAGGTGGCGTCTTAGACCCGACCCAAAAATAAAGGACAGTCAAAATCATTAAATTATCATTTATCATTTGATGTTTTTCGGGATTAGCCATAACAAATATAATTCATTGGGCTTGTGGATGCAAAATAGGATTAATCAAGACCTAATAAGGATAAACAAAGCAAGGTGAGCCCAAACAAGTGTGAAAATGCAAGGGTATGCATTTTCCTACACTACAAGAAGGATCTCCTTTCCTTCCATATTTCTCAAGCCTATGAATCTGTATACCTTGTGGTATCAACATTTTTAATCTCCAAGGATAAGGGATTAATGTTGACATAGTATTAAGGTTGGCTATTTTGATTTTGGTTTCTGATGGAAATTTGTTTTTGAAGGGATTAAATGTTCTGCAAAAAATTGTTAAGGATAGTGTCATTGGTTGTATTTTGAGATGGAGGTGAATATGGTGGAGGTGTATATGTGTTTGCAGGGGCAGTGAATGGAATACTTATGGGAGGTAAAGTGGTAGGAGATATTTTGTGTGATGCCATAAAGGTACTAGGATTGCTAGTATAAATACCCAAGGTAGGAAATACATTACTAGTAGGTTGCATCGTTGTTGTAACTTGAGGGTTGGTATAGGTGGGAATAGAGGCAATGGTTGTGGGAGGAGGAATTTGAGTTCCTCCTTGAATTTGAAGCATGTTTGAAGGTTAAACATAATTAATAATTTTCCAAAAATTGGAGCTAGGTTACACACAAGTTCTATTCATTTTTCACTTTCAATCATATGATGTATGTTATCTATGGTAGGAATAACAGTGTTGGAAATATTTTTAGTACTCACTTGATGTTGTAGGTTTGCTAACTCTTCATGGATTTGGATTATGTTTTCTTGACAAACACTAGCAACCATAGTTTTAACACTTGCCATACTACTTAAAGGTAAAGAGTTGTTAAGGGTATGGTCCATACCTAGTGCACTAGTGTCAACACTATGAGTGAAAGAGCTAGATAACCCAAGATCCACGACCAGTGTGCTATTGCAGGATGACATGAGTTTCGAAGTACATCTAACTATAGTATTAACAATAGGACACCAAGTTGTAAAGCTCATGCAAAGGATAATCAATGAATGCAAGATAAATGCACTGGATACAAAATAAATGGTATCCTTTAATTTCGATTCTTACGTTTATAAATGCATTTGAAATGAAACCAAATTAAGCTAGATCTAATGAAATGCATGAAATAGAAACTTAGTAATTTGAAACAAAGATCTAACAACAGGAAACAAAAGCACAAAAACAAGGTTTTTAATGCAAAATGCAAATTTAGGTCTGGTACGAGACTAAATTTCCTAGAGGGGCATATGAGTACCAATTAGGGTTTTTGAAGGGTTCAAATGCTGAAAAACAGTCAACACAAAATTCCCAAAAATCAGGTGAAACAACTTGTATTGGGACTAAATCGCCTAGAGGGGCAAATGAGTCCCATATTAGGGTTTTGACACTAAATTCAACAAATTCTGATTGAATGTTTAAGTTTTTGGTTTGTATGTTGTCTTGATTGTTTGCAATTAAATATTTTATATGAAACTGAATGATTTGAGAAATAAAAATGCAACATATATGCACTTTTGACTAATGCAAGATTTAGAAGCCCTAAATGCAAATTAACTAATGCAAGATTTAATGCAAAGTTAATGTAAGCTAGATCTAGGACTATGATGCTCTCGAAATCATAATAAGGTATCCAAAAGCCAAGCTCACCAAAATGAACACAAGGAAATAAGGTGCTCCACCTTTTAGGAGATAGAACACACAACCCAAAAACATGAATTATGATTGGTCATTAATTAAGTGTCGGGATTATCTTCGGAGAAATGCATTTAATAAGGCTTGTGGATGCAAAATAGGACCAAATAAGGCATAAAGAAACCCAATTTTAATAGGGGAGGCCCAAACAAGTGTGAAAATGTAAAAAGATATTTTTTTTACACTACAAAAGATAACATGATTGGCTTGATCTTCCTTATAAATACGTCCAAAAAAATAATAGATTAATAAAAAGAACGCTCAAAACTACTATATTATTTTTTACTCTTTAAAAAATAAAATTGTACAATTCCTTTGTGTACAATAAAATCTATTTGAGCATCCATATGAAAAATCCTCCTATAAACACGGACACGCCTCTAGAATACCATTTATTGAAGTAAAAACGCGAGATAATAAAATCATGTCTAATATGCTCCTCATGAAACAATAAAACACCTTAAAAAAATCTATAGATTCCACTCAATGAGATAAAATATGGAGAGAAAGATGGCCAAATAAACAATTCCGCGAGCTAATTATTGAAGACTTCCACACATCAATATTGAACATGCATAAATTTGCCCGTACATATGAATTTGGTTGAGAATTGTTAGGGTCCAAAGTAGTGAAGTGATCAAATGGAAAGGAAAATACTGAAAAAACTGAGCCAAGAAATAATAAAGTAGTTCAATTGTCACTAGTGCAGAACTCAATAGGTTAGATAATCAAGCAGCATCAATAATAAAACAGGATAGTATGAGGCAATATTGTGAAACTCTAGTAATTGTGACTATACTATGTAAAAGTCAGTAGAACGTGTCATCAAGCACATCCACGTATCAATGGTCTCTCTCCATATTTTTCCTATCAGGGGACATGTATGCTGTACTATTCGCAGCAATTGGAATTTACACTTTTTCTGTTTAAGGTCTGTTGGAAACGTTCTTCATGTGGGCTCTCGCATTTTAAAATACGAACTTCTTTTAAGGAGGCGAGAATATGTAAATAAAACGAAGTAAAAATATACGAGATTAAGTTAGCATAAAACTAAAAACATATAAAAATGGAAACTGCAGCAATTTAACCAAAGCAATAACTTGCTGCAGTTGGAGGAACGTGCTGCGACCAGTGGAGTGGAATAGTGGAGATCAGATATTTGATCCGATCTCACAAAGTTCAATTCTACAGTAATACTCCAGGTAGTATATCTACACGTTAGATAAACTATTTTCATTTATTTCGTGCATATAATATTGAAAACTAGGCGGTTGATGCTTCTTGTGTAACTAATTTGTGTTCTCTTTTTTCAAGTTTAGATCTTAGAGGGTTTGTGATCTAGTGCAACAAGGTGACTGAGAAGTGCTAAGCCTATGGAGATAGTAAACATGGAGTTCCGGAGGGCTGAAAGGAGTTATTACAGTACTCCACCTGGATGGCGTCTGGCTACTTTTGAGGAAGCCAGAAATGGGCTGGAGAGTATTAAGGAGCAAAATATTTTAGAGAAATGGGACAGAGCGCGTCTGCTGGACGGTTGGATAACTGGTCCGGGATATAATTTTGAAATGGGAAATGACTTCAAAGGGTGTCTGGGCTACATGCTTCTCATTCAAACCGAAGCTTCTGGTATGCTCTCTTACTCTAACTGATTGCATAATTAGTAATTTCTAAAATGATAGATATATTTATTCTTTGAATGACAGATGCCAAATAAGGAGAATTTTTCTATCTTGATACAGTTCAACCTAATGTAGACCAATCAATCAAGCTAAACCGATTTCTTATCTATTATTTTTTGCGTGTCAAAAAAGGATATGCTCAATCACTATATTTCTTAATTTATCGAGATTCATGTTATATTTTGAATTTCATTTAAAGAATATGCTCTCATTGTACCATCGGTAAATAGAAGATATGATTACAAATTTCGGAAATGCGTAGCTGAAAGTCCTATTCTTTGTTCATACAAATCGTATCATATTTGAGCACGGACTGGTTTAAACGTCTTCTATTGGCTGCACTGCTATAAAATTTACTACACTTTATCCCTTTGACATAACTAGATTTAATAATTACTTTTAACAAATCTAAATACCTAATGATAAAAGTCCTAACACAATCAAATTTTAATTCATAAAAGGATTTTTTTAGCATTTTAATGAGAATTATGCATTTAATTTTTTAATAAATTCGATTATATTTAGTAAGTTATTGTACATTATATATTGAAAAAATAAAAAATATTAAATATATATTTCTTAAATAAATAAAAATAAAATAATTCTTAAGTGAAAAAATAAAATAACTTAAAACTGATATTTTTTAAATTTTTAGATAGATGTATTTAGGATATCTATATTAGTGTTTTAATAAATAATATATTTTACATATATTAATAAATTACAGTTAGAATTAGAAAGATCAATTTAATATTTTAAATAGTGGATTAAAAATATGTGTGTTATTATTTTGAGGAAATGTCTAGGTACATGTATATGTTGACAAATGTGCAATATGTAAAGAATGAAAAAATTAACTCCTACAAAAGAAATCTCTTAAAAAGCTAATCCCACTCTTTACATTAGAATAAATTCCCAGCTTTGAGCTTATCTAAAACTGTATTAGAAAGAAAATTGGTTAAAATATCTTAAAATAGAGAAACAATTTTTTTTTTTTATTATAGGAATGGAAAATGCAGAAAATAAGAAACTTGGAGTTGAGTGAAAAGATGCTTGCTTGATGCATGAATGTTCACATGTTGCATTATTTTTCTTATGAATGGAGTGTGGAAAAATGACCAAAAAGTGTGACAATTCGATCTTGCTATTCAACTAACCTATAAATTTAGAAACACAAAAGTGCACCCACAAATACTATATATAGAAAAATATATAAGGAAATAAATTAAATGATAAAATTTACAACATTTAAATGAATAAGATTTTAAATTTGCAAACAAGAAAGCACTTGCAAAACTTTGTGTGATGGATTGTTCTCAAAATATTTGCAAACACAAAGAAGAAGAAAAATGTTTGGGTCATTTGGGAATCCACCTCAATGAAATCTATAGTTTGTTATTTCTATCTCCATAGTGCAATCAAAGATAAATAGATAGGAAAATATGTTTTTAATCTAAGTTCCTCTAGAATTAAGAATTGTGACTAAAATGAAAGATAAGGGATGTGATAATTCCAAGGTACTTGAGGGAACAACAAAAATAAAATGTTGTAATAATAATAAGAAATGAAAATATCATCACTTGGAGAGGCTTGAGGAAGCAAAGAGAGAAAGAGATCTTGAGAAAATGTTGTAAGAGAGTTTGAGAGAGTTCTATATGACCTTGAGAGTGCTATGCAAGAGACCAAGAGAGAGCTAGAATGAGAAATATTCAAAGGAGAGAAGAGGGAAAATGTAAATAGGTTTAAAATCCATTTAGATATGTCTTGAGCTATTTCAATTGACTTAGAAAGGTGACAACTAGAATTTTTTAAAAATGATTGCAAAAAAAAATCATGGGATGCTAGCATGAGTCATGGACATTCATAAGATATGCTAGTGTCTACACAATTTACACTTAAAAAGGTGAGAGATAAGAAAAACATAAGGGTAACATAAAGGTGCAAAGAAAAAGCGATAATAAGAAATGATACATGTTGTTGTTTTTTTAATACCCAAATTGATCTATCATATAATCTATGGAGTTTCCATTTTCAATGGTTAATTATATGGAGAGATTGGCCAACGAATAGGTGAAAGTTTGCTAAAATTTCCCTCTACACTTTGGGCTTTGCAAAACCAGGGAGGGTGATCCCTACAATGTGTTTTAATATACTCTTGTGCCAATTATCCCACATATTGTAAATTAACGGATGCCACATAGAAAAAATAGGTTCTAATCAAATTGAAATGGGGAAAATGGGGGTGACGAACCTATCTTCCTATTTTTATTAGGAAAAGAGATCCCCACAAAGAATTGACTTACAACCCTTAGGTGAGTCAACTCAATGGGGGAATATGTTGGTTTTCTTATGATTGAGGATAAGGGTATCAACCTAAACAACACTTTTCGGAGAGAAACTAAAGATATAGCAAATCACCACAATTATTCAAGCTAACACTTGGATATTCAATTTAAAGCATAGCATTGAGAGAAACAACAAAGTTCTGGTAGATTTGAGAAGGTATGGATACTTTGCACCTATCATAAAAAATATTTTTTCGGGAAGCTGTCAGGAGGCGAATGGGTCTTTTTAGGGATTTTTGAAATCTCTTTTTGGGTCCTTTGCTCCTATGTTTTCACTCTTGATTCCCTTAGATCCAACTATTGGAAAGTCGGAAATAAATTTGGGATTTAATTTTTTGTGGCTTGAGAACAAAGGTGACAACAAATGCAACTTTACAAAATTACTCTTTTGAGATCTTCAACTTTTCTTCAACCTATGAACCTGCACATACACAAAGGGAAAAATTGTTTGTTTTTGATGAATGGGGGTTTACCTTGGTCAAACCACTTATTGATAATTAAACCTTAAAATAAAACAATGAAACATGAAGGGAATGATCAATGAATAAATGCTATGTTGCAACTCGCCAATCCCTTGATTTGAAACCCTTGAATGGAGATCCTTGAAAGATTGAAACTTGCACGAAATGGTTTTCAATTGGATGTTGATTTGATGATTTGAATAAATGCTTGAATGCTTGACTAGGATCTTGAAACCTACATCACATGGATAGCTCCAAAAAAATGCATGATTCTTGATAGCTTTGACATGATGCTTGAGATCATGATTGCTGCAATAAATCACTTATAAATCTACTCTTGAATGCCCTTGAAAATAATATTTTATCTTAGGATTGATCTCTCAAAAATCTAATTAAAAATATCTAGTTGCTTTGATAAAATAACCTTGTATTTATAGATATCTATCCTTAATTT
Source organism: Sequoiadendron giganteum (assembly GCA_007115665.2). Lineage (NCBI taxonomy): Eukaryota > Viridiplantae > Streptophyta > Pinopsida > Cupressales > Cupressaceae > Sequoiadendron > Sequoiadendron giganteum. The sequence continues at coordinate 390,855,798 of CM021100.1, forward strand.
CTCAAAATTTAAACATTACAAGCAGAGATTGAAATTTGAATTTGGGATTATAAAAATATCGTCAAAAACATGTTTTAAAAATGGGTTCAAAGGCCTAGGGATGACCCATTCACCCATGGGTCCCAGGTCCCTATTCGTGGAACACACATTGCTCAAAGTAAAGTATTATGTGTTGGAATTAATTGTTGTTGGGTTTCCCCTTCGAAAAATGTAATTAATTAGGGTTGTAGATGTAAAATAAGGAGATTATTAAGGCATAAATTAGTCCAATTTGATTGAGGGGACCCAAAAAAAGGGTGAAAATGCAAAGGAGTACATTTTTTCAGTACAACAGATATATTCTCCTAAGTGTTGCTTGATAGATGAAAAACTTTAAAGATTTGGCTAACTTTTACAAGATTTAGCAATCTAAAACTTTAGAATATGGTAGAACATCACTCAAACATACATTACGAATAGAAAGTAAAGATTTAATTTTATTTTGAATGTAGTTTTTGTGAAAGACCAGAAAGATGTAACATAGATAAAACTTGTAATGATTAGTTCCTTATCCCAGGGAAGGGAGGTTTAAACCATGCAATTGAAAACATATAACAACATTCTATCTATCATAATAGAGCTACTTAATGATGCATTACACCATTAAACTTAGAAATCTAAACCAATAATACTTAAAAATGATCCATGCATACATTCACATAAACTTTTATTCCTATTAAAGAAAATTTAACTCATTCTTTGAACAAGTGTATTAATAGTTAATAAACATTCAAAGGAAAGACAATGAAGATGAATTGAATGGTCTTTGATTCAATTCATTCATAATTCATACAAAGTATACAATGGAGAACATTGGATTTTGAAATTTATGCCATTTGTATTCCAAAAAGCATAGTATTGTTATACAACATTAAAAATCAAAAGACTCAAAAAATCAAAACCTAGAAAAGACTTAGACAAAATGGTATCTTTGCTCTGTATTATAATAGCTCTTCAAAATAAATCAACGACAACAACCCATGTAAATGGCCTTGAATTCCATTTTATAAAACAAGGGAGCAACAAGCTTTGGGCCATTACACATGTCATATTTTTATTTGACATACAATGACATTTCAAAATTACAAGAGTAGCAGCAAGCTCGTGGAGGGAATATTTCAAGTGTAAGGGAGTTACAAAATGTGTTACATCCATGATACTTTCCCAAATATCTGAAACGGTTAGTTGATGCCTTTTTCGCTTCCTTACTTTATTCTTCTTGTTGTGGACTTGGGAAATCTGAGCTGGCAGGTGAATACAAAATCTTGGTGTGCAAGATGACAAAATACCTTTGCGGATGCCCTTGAAAAGATCACTGAATATGCCAAATAGACCAAAATTATTGCCACATCACCATTGGAGAAGACTACAAATCATGAATATTATTATACTTATTATCCTAGATAGTATAGTCTCTTCTGTAGGCCAATTGAAGGCCGTGAATTCATCCAAATTTCTCTTATAAGGACCATAATTTTTCATTATTTGATTTTCATCCTTGTCGAACTCCTCCAAAAATTTTCTAGTGACTGACAACTTATTCATACTATCCCTTAACATAGCTATTCTGACATCTCCCTCTTCACAAATTAGGGTGGCCTCTACAACAACATCAACATCCATATGATCTCTTCATTGCTCATAAGTCTTGACAACTCCATCATTATTAAGAATATCTGGTAGGAGGCAAAGATTACTCTCATCAAATTGCTTGAGTAATGCCTTGATCCTGTTTTCCAATGGATACACTGTGAATGGTAAAGCATTCATTCATTAAACTGAAAAAGAGGTTACATTAAAAAGAAGTTACATAATACTATAGATATTAATTATATCTATCTACCTACCTCCCTAATACTATAGAAACAGTAAAACTAAACTAACAATAAAACATTGACCATTAATATGATGCATATATTATTCTAACACCCTCCCTTAATGGTCAATCTGTCAAAAACACCAAGTTGCTCGCTGATCCGCTGTTGAAACATACTGTAGCTGAACCGATCCGTCTTCTACTAGCTTGCGGATGTAGTGACAATGAAGCTCGACATGCTTGGTAGATTCATGGAAGACTGGATTTTTGGCCAATTTCTTGATTATCAGTGTATAAGGGAGAAGGACCTGCTTGTGACATGTGCATGTTAGAAAGCATCCTACGAAGCCAAATTGCCTCACATGTGGCCTTAACTGTTCCTCGATATTCTGCTGTAGTCGAGGAAAGAGCCACTGCCTTGTTGCTTCTTGCTAGTCCATGTTACAACACCTATACCCAAACTGAATACATATCTAGAAGTATATTTTTTGTCATCCATTGAACTTGCCCAATGTAAATCTGTATAACCAATCAGCTTTGGATCCTTACATTTGCCATACAACATGCAAAAATTGGAAGTGCCCGTAACATATCTTAGCACTCGCTTTGCTGCAAGCCAATGATAAGCTTTCAGAGCTGTCATGAAGTGAGAAATGTAGCTCACAACAAAACTAATGTCAGGTCTAGTGGTAGTAGGGTAGATGAGACTACCCACTAGTTGCCTGAATGTCGTTTCATCGACTGGGGGTGAATCAGAGTTGGTTGATAACTTCAGCCCCTTCTCCATAGGTGTGGATGCAGGTTTGCAATCCTACATCCGAAATTTGTCAAGCAGACTTCGAGCATATTTGGACTAAGAGATAAAGATGCAACCAGCGGTCTACCAAACCTCAATACCCAAACAATAATGGAGAAGCCCCAAATCTGTCATGTCAAAATTTGACACAAGTCCTGTTTGATTGCTGCAATCAAATGTGCTAAACTGCCAGTAATGATCAAGTCATCAACATAGATAACAAGAAACAAAACATCATCACAAAAGTGCTTGACATACAGATTAGTGTCAGAAGGACTGTGCTGAAAACCATGATCAACCAAGTACTGATCAATCTTGATGTACCATGCACGAGGAGCCTGTTTCAGTCCATAGAGTGCTTTCACGAGCCTACAAACCTGATGTTCTTTTTCAGAAACCTTGAAACCAGGAGGCTGCATCATGTAGACTTCTTCCTGCAACTCACCGTTGAGAAAGGCACTCTTAACATCCATCTGATGAATGCTCCATCTGAATTGAGCTGCAATCATGAGAAGAAGATGAATTGTGCTCATCTTGGCAGTAGGAACAAAAGTCTCCTTGTAACCAATGCCCTCCCGCTATGTGAATCCCCAATGACTAATATTGCCTTGTATTTATCTAGAGTACCATCTGCATGATACTTAACCTTATAAACCCATTTGCAACTGAGAGGTTTCTTCCTCGGAGGAAAATCATAAAGAACCCAAGTGTGATTCTTCAGAAGACTATGATATTCTATCTGAATAGCCTTTTCCCACTCCAGAATTCCTTTAGCTTCTGAATATGTTTGAGGGTCATAGATGTTGTGTATGTTGGCCATAAGAGCATAATTGACTGTGTTTTGCTGCTTGCTCTTTCTACGAGCGGATCTACCCTCAATGAGTTCATCATTATGAAGATCTCTGATAGTCTTGAGCCACAACTTAGGCCGACGAGTAGAAGTACCAACATTTGGAGGAGGAGAAATAACATCTTCGGGGATGTCTGGAACAACGTCATTTGGATATGAATCCTGAGGAAGATCAGGTGGTACTATATCATGACCGGTAGACTCCTCATCTTCAGAGTTAGAATGTTCTGAAGCCCTCCCATCATGGGAACCAAGAGGAAGATGAGCACCATCATCAAGAACCTTCATAGGCTGATCCTCACGACTGGTAGTAGGAAAAAATGGACCAATAGTCTCATCAATCACAACATCACGACTGAATATGAGATGATCTGTCTCCACAACAATCAACCTGTATGCCTTATGATTGTCGCTGTAACCAGTAAACATAAGTTTATGTCTCTTGGAGACCAATTTGGCATGCTTGGCTTCTGGAATCCATACATGAGTGGTAGAACCAAAGACTTTCAAATGGCCCACTTTAGGCTTACGTCTTGACCAAGATTCTTTTGGAGTCATCTTCTTAACGGCATGCGTAGGTGACCAATTTAGGAGGTAGACTGTAGTATAAACTGCTTCAGCCCAGTATTTCTTAGGTACATTTTTGTATTCCAACATAGAACGAGCCATTCCAGTAATGGTGCAATTCCTACGTTCAACAACACCATTCTATTGAGGGGTGTATGGTGTAGTGAGTTGGCATTTAATGTCGTGTTGAGCACAAAAAGTGGAGAAGTCAGCTGAACAAAACTCCCCCCCCATTATCTGACCTTAGAGTAACAATGTGAGAACCCGATTCCTTCTCAACTAAGGCCTTATACTACTGAAATGTACTGAACACATCTGATTTATGTTTCAAAAAATACACCCACATTTTCTGACTAAATTCATCAACAAATAACAAAATTTACCTGGACCCAATAACAGATGGAGTGTTCATTGGTCCACATACATCAACTTGAACCAATTGAAGTACCTTGGAGGCTCACCAAGAATCACCATCCGAGAATGGTGTCTGATGCTTCTTTCCAGCTTCACAGGCTCCACAAACTCCATGATTTTGAGTTTGGATCTCAGGTAGACCAACAACCAAACCCTCCCGAGATATTTGAGAGAGGTAGTGCACATTCAAGTGCCCATAACGCTGATGCCAAAATTTTCTGATAGAAGTACTCTAGGCTGCTAGAGCGTGCTCTTGAGAATCACCGAAATCAACAAGTCTATACATACCATGATCCTCAAGGCCCATAGAAATCATAGTATGTGTCGCCTTATCAATAATATTGCAGGTGGATGAACTAAAAATAACATCCAACTGGGGAGAATGCTTCATGATCTGGCTGACAGAGAGAAGATTATGTTCCATGCCTAAAACATAGTAGACATCAAGAAAGAGTAAATTTCTTCCTCTAGAGTGAATATGAACATTGCCCATACCAGCAACTGTGTACTCTTCGCCGCCTCCAAAGATCACAGAATTAGTGAAGGGATCATATTTGGTGAACCAATCTCGACGATGAGTAAAATGCCGAGAAGTCCCTGAATCAATATACCAGGGAGAAGATTGGGCTGGATCTGCAGTTCTCTTAGCCATAAAAGCATAAAATGCAAACTCTTTCTACTTAGTGTGCTCCATGACATTTGCCTTTTATTGAGACCCTCCCTGCTTCTTTTGTTCAGAAGTCATCCAAATTTGACAATCAACCTTTATGTGACCATATTTATGACAATAATTGCACTGAATGTTCTTCTTCTTGCTGTCCTGAGGAGAACCAGAGCCTTTCAACTGAGAAAATTGAGCCTTCCCTTTGTTCTTAGTAGAAGATTTGGCAGAGAATGCTTGCTCTATGGAGGTGGAACTGGTACTGCTTCCAAACTATTGTCGCCATCAATCCTACTGCAAGAGCTTGTTGCAAAGATTTTCAAATTTGAGATCAACATTGGTAGAGGTGATATTCAGCGTCTCGATGAAATGCTCATACAAACACAAAAGAATCTTCAGAGTAATGACGACCATGTCTTCTTCCTCCATTGTTCGACCAATCACTTCCAACTGATCACGAATGTCCCTAATCTTCATCAGATGTTATTGTAAGGACATTTTCTCATCCATCATGATGGAAAAGAGCATGTTCTTGAGAAAGAATGCTTTGTTCTTGTCTGAGGTTTCATGAAGAGCTTTCAAATGATCCCAATTTCTAGAGCAGTTTTTCCATATGGTACTTGAGGTAACTGCTCATCTATGATAGAGAGTTTGATGAGCATGATGGCTTCTCGGTTGCATTCATCCCATTTGTCTTGGTCCTTTTCGACTAGAGTGGGACTAGTTGAGTTCCCCAAAATGATCTGATCAAGGCAACAATATTCGAAGATCGTAATCATGCGCTGCTTCCAGGTGTTGTAATTCCTCTCGTTGAACTTCTGGCTGCTTTCAAGCATTATGTTTGTCAGAGATGCCATCACCTACACTAAGGTCAAACTGGTGAAGGAAAAATGAAAATAAAAGTTGCACAAATTCAAAGAAGAAACCCTAACACGAAGTTCGAGGCACTTTGAAAACAAAACCCAAAAGATCTGAAGAGTACCCAGAAAAGGATGTTGAAAACTAAGAAAATTCTCTGAACACCCAAAAAATTTCGTCATTAGCGACTTGCAAAAATTTCAAGGCACGAAAAATGAGGTACCTAGAAAAAACTAAAGACAACCCAGTTCAGCTCTTGAAAAACCCACCAAGAATCTACAATCAAAAAATTTTCTGACTGGATCTGAAGGGTCAAAACCCTAGCCGAGTTGCCTGGAACCTTAGGTCACCATTAAAGTTTCAAAAAAATTACAGAAAATCACATGAGAAAAAGTTGTTTAAACCCTAGTTGTTTCTGGTGGAAGCAAATACGACCTTCCAAGGCACAAATTTTTGACGAAGAAGACACCAAAAAATGACCTAAAATGTCTGAAAAATGCGGGCTTAAAGGGGAAAAAAAAAAACGCAGGAAAAACATCCAAAGATCTTGCACGAATTTCAGGAGGTCGCGCATCAGGAAAATAGAGAAAAACATGTAAAAAAAAAGGTCTTTAATTTGAAATCACGCCCAGAAACAAAGGTAAAACGCCACCAAAAGACGCGCGAAAGGCAAAATGCGACAAAAAAACGTGAAAACGCGTCCAAACAAAGACGTCAGCCTGCAACTGAAAAAATGCAGCTAGGAAAATCCACTATAAATCTTCAGAGGCAAAATGCGAAGCACAGAAAAATAGCGTTTTTCCTTGAGAAGGAGAGGCTTGATAATTTTGAATTACAGCTATGAAAAGCCCACAAAATTGCAAACAAGGGTTTTGATTTTCTCTGAGAAGAAACCCACGAAAATCTCCAACAAAAAATCCCTCAAATTTTTATAACCAAGGACCCCACGAAAATTAGAGGGAATGGATCTTAACAAGCTTGAAAAATTTCTCTCGAAATTTTTAGAAGACCAATTACCAGTGGCTCTGATACCATGTGAATGGTAAAGCATTCATTCATTAAACTGAAAAAGAGGTTACATTAAAAATAAGTTACATAATATTGTAGATATTAATTATATCTATCTACCTACCTACCTAATACTGTAGAAACAGTAAAACTAAACTAACAATAAAACATTGACCATTAATATGATGAATATATTATTCTAACATCCACTAACCCTTGATATTCAACAATTTATTTTATTACTTTGTAAGTTGGAGTAATTTGCAGTGGCTTATTCTGATCATGTGTGGATCCTATAACCATATTTTTCAATACTCCAAGTCAAGGAACCCATGTTTGTACTAATGGAATAACAATCGATCTATCCATTTCAAACATATTTATTGAATTGAACATTAAAGAATAATTGGAGTGAACACTTCTCACTCTTTTTATTGCCTTTGCTAATTTTTTTTCTAAAATATTAGAAACAATAGAATATTGTTATTGTTGTATAATACAAAAAATTCCTCGTAAACCTCCAGTTGTTGAATCAACTCTTCTCTACTTATTTTATTTGAGGAGATGTAGTTGATGTGCTTGGGCCCAGATATGCAAGTGGTACATTGAATTCATTATACACCACCGTTTCTCGAGAAGGTGGAGGAGGTGATTGTATAGGAGGGCTGAATGGAGAGGAGGAGGTGCTGGAGAGGATGGAACATCTTGTTGCACTTGTGGTACTAGTTGCCTTGCCTATATTTCTTGCAACTATTGTTGTAGCATCTCATTCTACAATTTCAACTCTCTAATTCTTTGTTCATCGTTGTTGTAAGCAATTACCAAGTCATTGTATTTCTTATTTCTTAGCTTCATATTTATCCTACAAGGACTCAACAATGGCCTTAGTCAATTGTGCCACATTCACTACTATAGTAGCTTCTTAAATTGTTGGAGTCTTAGAAACTCTTTTAATGATCAACCCTCATCTCAAATTTGCAGAAGGTTCTGCAACCTCAAGCTTGTTAGTGTTTGGGGCCAGTGCCTAGATTGCCAATGTTTTCCAATCAGGACTGGAAGTTGACCCTTGCAATGCACATATTGCCTCTTCATTTATTTTAGAAACCCTTGAGCCTTATCTTCTAACTGTATTGAATGCTATGGTAGATGCCATATCCCATTCTAGCAAGAGAAAAACTCCACTTTTTCTTACAAGTTCCCTGCCTTCAGTATGTATCATCTCTTTGTATTTTCCCTCATTTCAGCAAGGACTCTTGAGGCAATCACTTCCCTAGGCAACTCTAGAGAACTAATCATTCCTAGTTACACCATTTCGTCATACTCATCTCTCTTTACTCTCCATAAAAATTCTTCAAAGAGTTTTGACTTTACAAATGAATCATTATTCATGAATCCATTGCAAGCCTTCTCCCTTATATCATCATCATTATAAATTCCTGTCAAATAGCCTTAATTAACCTTAATTGTTGCATTGGAAAATTCACCTCCCTTGGGGGTGATGGCATGTTTTTAATGACTTCATTTGTAGTCACAACAATCTCCTCATCTGAATCCATGGAGTAATCAACCAACCCCACTAATGCAACCTTTCTCCTCTTTGGAGAGGGCTCTCTTGGAGGTGAATCCAAGTCAATAACATTTTGAGCTAAGGATGGAGGTGACATATGAGGTGGAGATGGTGGTATTTGTTGTACTGGGGAAGGTTCTATTGACTCCTATGAATGAGTAGGATTATTAAGTGTCTTCTTTTCTCACAACCTCCTTTTGTTTTCTTCTTGAGAAAACACACATCTTCTTTGGTGGTTGATACGTTGGTATTTCCTCAACCATAGGAGATATTTCTTAATCAACCACTTCATTTTGCTCTTTTAGGTGTCCAACCACCTTATCAAAAAATTTTAATATTGCCTTTGCTCTCAAAATGGAATCATTGATATCCATATAAGTCCCTTTGAAGTTAGGATCTTTCTCCTTCTTTGCCTTTTCCAATTTGGTGAATGCCAAACATTTCACCTTTCTATCCTTTGCCTTTACCCAATCAAATACATTTCTAATTATATCCTTAGGGAAGAAGAAGTTGTTCCAAAAGTTCCCAATCTGATCTTTGCCTCTAATGTTGCCATAAATCCTTCAAGATCATGATTCCTTGCTCGAAAATTTATCATGCCATAAGGTTTAATCTTTTTAAGGATCTCATTCACCCATCCTTTATCATAATGAAATCATAAAATGCAGTCTAAGTAGGGAAAAGTGTCCCTTTTCTCATTCCTGATAGGTGTGAGTCCTCAACATTCCCTAGTTGGCACATAACCTCCAAAAGACCAGGTCTTAGTGGTACATTCCTTGGGAACACATGTGGAGAAACCTATGTTCCATACACTCTGATGATGGTGTAGACTGGATTAGGGATGATGTCACCCCAATTGTAATCAATGTGTAATTTTGGCCTCCTCTTTTCGGGTCTCAAAAAATCATGCAGTTCTATTGGAATCCTTTGTAGATTCCTTACTAGAAACCCTCTCAACTTCTTACCAAACTAATTCATAAAAGTAACAAAGCTTGAATTTTAATCATGCATAGCTAGGTGGTGTGTCCCTATTTGGACATGGAGGAGTTCATTATTTTCACTTCTCATCTTCAGAGTCATGTCCTTTCCAAAATATTCAGCTCCCTTGAACAGATTCATATGCTTTACCAAGGAGTACCACCAAAAACCTACCCCTGTCTCACCATTTTTAAGGCTATCAATGCCTTGTGAATTTCATCTAAGAAATATGTGCTAAATCATATAATCTATTTACTAATACACGTTGATTTTTTTCTACCATGTACATAAAGGCCACATGAATCATCTTAGGGGGGTCAAACCCTATAATATAGCACAAAGTGTAATAGGACCTCTCAAAGTAATAGTCAAACATTTCTGATGGAAAGGGTTCCTGATCTATTGATGATATCCTTATCTTGCTCCTCCCTTTTCCTCTTCCCATTAAACTTAGCATAGTTGTGACCTTGAAAGTTGATTTATTGTTCTCATATTCCTCCTTTACGAAATTGAGGTTAATTGGATCCTTTGCAATAGGGTTTGAGTTGAAAACCTCAATGATTCCCTCTTGGGCGAGGTCAGTCATTTTGAAACCAGAGTGTGACCTTACAACTCGAATATTAGGGTTATAATTAGTAGCTCTACAAATTTTAGAAGGTCGATGTCAAGATAAACATTTGGAACAACAAGCTTACCAATATCAAGCCCCCACCCATTGCTTGTAGCGACTTTAGAAAATATTTTACCAAACCAGTATTTGAACAAATCCCATACAGTAGTCGACACCTCAACATCCTTGATGGCATGTTGTCTATCTACAAAACCCTTATCTGCTTTAGGGACTTGAAACATAATCTTACCTTGGATTTTTTTCATTTTCGCACTTGAATGCTTCATTTGATCTAGTATATCATCATGAAGGCCTCTCTGAGGGGTAGAACCAAAAGCCTCGACCTTTGGGGGTGCCATTCTCAAGATTTTAACAACCTAGGGTTTTCTAAGGTTTCAATTTAGGGTTTCTGGTAAGGTGGTTCAAGTGTTCTTAAAAGGCACGCGTAATCTAGGGAAAATTTAAAGTAGTCTGATAATAATTTAGTGAACATCAAACATTAAAAGAAACCAAAATTGCAAATTATAGCTCAAAAAAGGAAAATGTACACAATGTCGTGTGAAATTAGGTACAAAGGATGAAAATTATCTTACTGGTGCTTGAATAGCTTGAAACCCTAATTCAGGACGCAAGGAAGCTCATACTAGGCAGGCACAATCTTCAATTCTCTTTAGAATGCTTTGGTAACTCAAAATCTGCTTTAAATCTTACTTTATGGTGAAAATGTCCTTCAATTCAATAGGAAAACATCAAGTCTATCATTACTACTTGCTTGTATGAACCAAAATGGCTCCATAGACTAATTTTCATAATTTTAAAACACAACCTTCGATCTTGTGATGATTTGGGTCATTGAGCGGCTTAGATAAAGCAAATGAGTTTGAAAATCATGAAATAGATTATCTTCACATGAGACCAATGAGAACATGCCATGTGGAGAAGTTGTGGATTGTCACGGTGGGCTCCACCATCCTCTATAAGCCTTCAAAAGTGCTATGTTTTGCTTGCTCGCTATCCCACATGACTTCGCTGGGACGCAAATCAAGGGCCATGGGTTGGCAGGGAACGACTTAGATCAAACCCATACTCTCTAACTTGTGCACCCTTTAACCTCCTAGGTTTATGCCAACAGTCATGATTATAACATCTCGATAATCTTTTAACTATAGAGCATCAGGTCCTTTCAGTAGCACAACCTTTAACCTTCCAAAGCTGCTTGAAATATTTAATGCAATATTTCACCTTGTTCTATAGTTCCTTTAACAACTAAGATGGTGCCACATGTTCGTAGCTCGCTCTCCCACAAGCATCTCAGATCAGGTTAAAAAATCGTAGCGGGATGGTGGGGAACGACTGAAATTAATTCAACATCTTCCATCACAACTGTTGATCTGAAGGGCCCATCACCATTGGATTTTAAAAAGGCTTGTGAGGCCCACCAAAGAGACTTGCCACACGACACATGCTCGCTATCCTACAAGATATTTTCCTTGAATATTTTAATAGCTATGGGTTGGCGGGGAACCAATCAACATTGAGTTGTGGGGCCAATTTGAGTCTTTAAGAACTTTTTATTGCATGTGATTTAAGTTTACAACTTAAAGTGGGGCCATCCCTAGGTATTTTAATTTAGACATTTTAATAAAATATTTCAAACCCACATCTAAAGTGTAGAAATAAAATATTAAACTATTGGCTCGCTCAAACTAAGGACTTTAGGAAAATATTAAAAAGTTTATGCACCTAGTATTTGCTAGGATAAAGGGGGTGGTCAACCAATGACATCAATGGCTCAAGTTGTGACTTAAATGATTGGGAACGGGAAAACATAGGTCAATAATAAATGAGAACAAAAGGATAAGGCTTTTGCATTTTAAGGTTTTAGGAGGGTTTTAGCCCTAAAGATGGACCTTAGTAGATTTAGAATGAAACTCTAACCCTCAAAAGATCAGTGGATGACAAGAACCTTGAAATGTAACCATGGAGCCAATAATTTTTTTAAAGTCTTATCAATACCTAATCACATTGAGAAGGAAAAAGACTAATGCAAGGGCTGAAATGAACTTGCAAGAACACTAAGGGAATGGGCACTAAAGTGAACATAAAACACATAATCAATTTTTGACATTACATTTTGCCTGCACTTTGGCAAACTTATGAACCTATGTGAATATACATGCTAAAGCAAAACAAATGGATATTAGAAAAATAAATAACATTTTAGAAACCAAAATGATACTATAGAGGATGATGAAAGATCTTCAAGTGGAGGGTCCATACCCCCAATATGAGAACCTACAAAATAAATACATTAAACAAAAAACCTTGGATAAGACAATATAGTGAAAAAAACCTATAAAACCTTTGGGTTAGAACATCATAATCATAGAAACATATATAAAAACATAAAAAATGTAAACACAAAGGAGAATAACACATAAAAATAAATACAAGAAAATTCTGAGTTAGCAAATTGAAAGATACCTCAATGTGGTTGGTTGTCTCAATATTATTCATCATCCCCAAATTACTATGAAAATAAAGGAAACATGACATAGAAGAATTCTTAAGCAATGAGAAAAATATTGTAAGTTTATTGATTGCTGCAAAGAGAATTCATACAAATAGACAAGGGAGCAATCACTATAAAAGATAGTACATGACTTAGAGACCAACTTGATTTGTAAATAGGGGTCATGCAAATCATGATACAAAAAATGGATCATAGTTTAGAAAGTTATGTTATATTAAGTGATCATGGATGTAAAAGGTAATTCATAAGAAATGCATAGCCTAGCAAGTTGTATTATGCTAAGTGACTCATAGAATACTAAGGTAGGACATATGAAGGCCCACAAGTTAGCAAGTTGTATTATGCTAAAACCAATGATGCAAGGAGAAAAATACAGAAAGGTGCATGTGTGATCATATATGATCCGTTTAAAATATTAGCATGTATAGTATTCAGACATTTTAAGGAAAAAAGAAGGGGAAAAAAGAAGAGAGGGGATTCTTAGAAAGGATGTGTACCTCAAAACGAGATGTTATTGCCCCATATAATATAGGTGAGTAAAACCATGATAAATTGTAATGTGTTGTCATCAAATAGAAAATATGGTAACACGTGAGATTGTACTACCATGAATGGTAATGGGCAAACAAAGAAAGCTAAAAGTTCCACATATTGGGTAGCAATACAATAGAAGAAGATGAATGTTTATCATGTAGAATAAACTAGATAGAGGTGATTTTCTATGTCAAATGTCATGTGATTGAGAGATGGAATCAAGAGAGGGAAGAGCAATGACACCTTCATGAAGAGTTTGTTGGATTTTATCTTGTAAGGTTTGACACTCATGGTGGATGATAGGTCTAGATAATGGCTTAGTTTTTGTTATTTATATATATGTTTTAAGACACTTTTAGATACATTCTCCAGAAAATGTTCCTAAGTTATACTATCCTTTTATATCCATTATGCAGACTTGAACCTTAATTATGATGATGGAATTATGGTTATAATATTATAGTATTATATGGTTTATATGAATATATGTATGGAATGTTGATGGAATGCTATGAGTTAATTGTGAGAGTTATCCACGAGTACATGTTTTGTGGAATTAACTTGTTTATAATTGAAGAGGAACCACGACACAACAGTTGCAAGATGAACCCATAGGAAAAGGAATGATTGGACATCGAAACAGGGGAACCTCCAAGATAAGTTGAACATGGTGATTGTTGACCAAAGGCATTTAATGAATGTTGGGTGTGTGTTATTATAACGTTTAATAAACACTAAAGAAGAGGTCTCCTTCACTTATGGAATTTTGACAAGTGGTTGTGTGTTTTGACAAAGTTCAAATTTTGATAGGGTTCTCTTTCCTTTTCAGTTATAGGCTGAATAATTCAAGTCTTAATTCTATGCTTTATTATCTAGGAGTGGAGTTAATGATTTTGGTTAGTTCTTTCCTTCAATAAAGATTCCCTCTACTTGTATATAGTTGTGTGTTGAATCCGTAGGATAGCTAGTTAGTTTTCCTTAGTTTTATGTTATCAGTTATTTTTTAGTTTCAAGACATGAAAAATATTCCGAATGATTGAGCCCAATCTATGGAAAGATATTTTGTAGTATTTTATGATATGAAATGAATGAAGTTAATCTTATGGGATGTGTAGAATCGATTAACTAGATTTTAGTTTAGTTAAAGTGGGAACAGTTACTTGAGCATGCCACTCAAGGTATTGTTCTTCACTTCATTTTCTAGTTATTTATTTATGTTCAAATAGTTGTTATTAGTTTATCATTGTTCATGAATCATATGCAAGTTAATTAGAATTTCATCTCTTGCTTATTATGATTTTGTGAGATATCAGATTGTAGTGCTTCTTCAAGAGGTATTGATGATTCAATGTCCTTGCAAAAGTCCTCCTCATGATTTATTCTTGATATGCTTTCACCTGATGTTTTTGATTCACAACTTCTGTAGAAACCTTCTTCATGACCCATTTCTAATATGTCTCTGCATTTGTCTATATCTTGACCATGTGTATAAGTGTTAAGAGTAGGAGACTCTTGTTCCTCAGTAAGAGTATGAGACTCTTGTTTTGAATGCAGATCATCTACGTGTCCATCCAAAGAAAGCATCTCATGGGTAGATGGATGAGTATGTGCTATGTGGATGTGATCATTATTTGTGACATCTTGTAGGAGAGTGGCCATTACCTCATTGTAGTATCTTGCATATAAAAATTCTTGATCTTGATTAATGTCGGAATTGCTTTCAACATGCTTTGGATAAAGTTCTTGACATGGGTCAATTTCAAAGGATGGACTTATTTCAAAGGGTTCTTGGACATCGTCATAAGGAATTGGAAGTGGCTCAATATCCTCTTGATCTTTGAGTGGACTTGGATCAAATGGTGAGTTGAGAATTTATTCAATATCTGTAACCATGAGGTCAAAGGATGTCAATATGCCTTGGGAGAGGCCATTGCTAGACCTTGCGGATGGATGTTGATCATGCTTTGGAATAAGTTCTTGAGATATGTCCTCTAACTCATTGTGTGATGTCGAGACATTGTCAACACGATCATTTATGGATGGATCTTGGTTTATGTCAATAGGATCAAATAACACCAACACTCCTTGAAATAGATCTTTGTAGGAAGGGTCTTGATCATGACTAAAAAATGGCTCTTGATGTATGTTGATTTGATCATCATATGAGGTGGAAACATCTTCAAGGTGTTCATCAATGAATAGATCTTGATTATTGTTTTCGACAACTATCGTGGGAATCTGTTGCAAGCTCTGCTGAGCGAGTAATTCCTATGTTTGCTGTTGAGCCAACAACACTTGTTGTTCGTCATGTTGTTTTTGTGCCAAAAAAGCTTGTTGTTGGTCTCGCTGTTGTTGTGCCAACAAAGCTTTTTGTTGTGCTCCTTGTTGTGCTACTTTTTCTTGGATTGCTTGCAATAGTGCCTGTAATTGTGCTTGCGCTTGCGCTTGTTGGGCTGCTTGAGCCGCTTGTGCTTGCTGAGCAACTAGCTGTGCAGCTTTTTGGGCTTGGAGTTCCTTTTTGCGGGAAGCTTCTTGAGCGGCTTGCAACATGATGGAGAATGAATTGGTCGTGCTGTGTTTTGGCGGTGGTGGTGGTGGATTGGGAATGGTTGCCATCGGTTGTTGCGATCTCGATGGCAAAATGGGATGATTTGGTATGATGTTTTGATTTATGAAGGGGGTGTTGTTCGGATTTGGTTGATTGATGGTTGGTAAAGGGAGAAGACTCATGCCTTGATTTTTTGATTGATAGATTTGTAAGTTTTGATTTTGATTTAAATCTATGAAAGGGAAAGGTGTTCCAAAATTTGGATTGGGTATGCACATATTTGTTGTACCATTGATGTTTGTATGAGATAATTATCCCATGTATGCATTGTACAAGCTTTGAAAATCAAATGGTATTGCAAGGCTTGGATAGTTTAGTTGATTTGGGTTAATCATGATGGATGGATCAAATTTATATTCCATGCTCCTCTTGTGTTTTGACCTTGTTGAACTCCAAGGGGTTTAGGGCCAAGGATGAGATGAAGGATGAAATGGGTGAATGATATGGGTGTTTTGATCTTTTAGGAACTTTGGATCAATGCTAGAATTTTAGGAATTGTTTTGATTCAATTTTGATTGTGGATAGTTTGACTAGGTGTGTTAAGTCAAACAAGATGATTATGCACTTGCAAACCCTAGGAAGTTGTGTTATCCTAGCGAAAAAGTGTACACAAGATGATAATTTGGCTAGGTGTGTTAAGCCAAACAATGAGATTTTTGATGATGAACTTATAAACCCTAGGAAGTTATGTTATCCTAGAGGTAAATTCGCTCAAGAGGATAATTTGGCTAGGTGTGTTAAGCCAAACAATGAGATTTTTGATGATGAACTTATAAACCCTAGAAAGTTGTGTTATCCTAGAGGTAAATTTGCTCAAGAGGATAATTTGGCTAGGTGTGTTAAGCCAAACAAGGTGATGTTGATTTTCCAAAAGTCTAGCATAAGTGATGTTGCAAAGTTCCAAAAGTTGTTGGTGAGATGGAAATTTGATTGATGTTTGGGAGATGAGTGAAGTAATGATTTTGATCCTAGATGACCCTATGAGGACTTACCTACAAGACCAAGGTAATGAAGAACATGGTTTTCCCTAAAGGTAGTTCAAACCAAAAGATCAAAGTTTGCATGGAAACCAAATGACTTAAAAGGGAACAAGCACATGTGTGGTTCAATTGTCTATTATCTTGCTTAGATTCGGTTCCTTTTTACCATAAACACTTTCTTGATTATGCTTTTCAAACTAAATGTCCAATGTCCTAACTTTCTTTCATCCCACAAAGTGTATTATGTGAAAATCAAGGAAATCAAGGCAAAGGTTACCTATTGTTGACTTTAGTGAGCAAATGGAGATATAAATTCAAATGTTTAGAAGCCTCTAAGGATAGAATCCCTAGGGAAAGCAATAACACTTGAAATTTTCTAAAGGTATTTGCTTCCTAAAGGGTTTGAAATTTTGATGATAGTGTTGAATGTTTGTTTTCCACTGTTTTGGAACCAAGCAATGTATTCTTTTCCAAACACCTTTACAATCCTAGGATGATGAGGCAATATCTTGTTGGGTTCCCACTTGGATAAATCCAGCTGCGCATATCTTGTGCGAATGGCTAAATGCTTGACCACACTGGCTCCCCTCCACAACACTCACTTATTCGGGTCAACCAAGCATTAGTACCCATGAATCTCCCATGGCATACTTTCCATTTCCACAACAAGACCGTATGTTACGTGGGGCGACTTCAAAGGACATAACCTTTTACACCAACAAGATAGACAAGGTTTTGGCCTTTTCCGAAACAAGGGGTTCTAATTCGGGCATTCCGTTTGTGGGGGATTATCCAACATCGGCGAGAGTCCATTGCTATCCATCTCGTCGGAATAATCCTCGTCATATTGGCCTTTGTTCCAATATCCACACTTATATCCCGGGTGGAAGTCGCTTGGCTTTAGCGTGTTCCCGGTTGGGTCGTTCCCTTGGGTGATTACTTTTTCCCACAAGGCAGGCCCTCTAAGATAAACAATAGCGAACAAACATTATTCGTAGTTCGATCGACTTTTGTTTAAAAACAAAAGGAGAACACTCACAATAAGTCTATTCACACTCGCATGTTTTGTTCAATTTTAAGTACCCAACTCAAAATGTGGAGGCAATTTTTTCGACAAGTTAATATCACTAAAATACTTTTGATTCTCAAGATCGCTATAAAACGCGAGAGAAGCGCATACGTATTTTAATGATATTAATTTGTTAAAAAAATTGCAAAACATAAAAGACACATGTTCAATTTTAACCTTCAAAGCAATGATGAGTTCATTTTAGGAGCACCAAGATTAAATGTGAAGTTTGTCTTGTTCAATTTTAAGTCCAAATTGAAATCTAGTATATTTCTATGGTTCAATTTTAACCAAAAGATGAAGTCAAAATGGTTAATTTTAAGCCCCAAAAAATAGATGTGAGATGTTTTAAAGCTAAAATAAAGATCTAGCTCAACAAGCATTAAAAAATGCTTTTGTGAATTTCTCCAATCTTGTTTTTGCCTTGATTTAACTCCAATATCAACCTGTAGGAGAAAATACAAAATCAATATGAATACAATACTTTACAAAGTCTCTCATGCATTAAACATAGATTATTAGAAAATTCCATTTCTTAAAAAAAATTTGTATCCCCTTATAAATGCAAAAGATTTCCTTACAGCACTGTTTATTTCCCGAATTAATCCCTTTTCTTGTTTTACCGCGGGCTGCGGTATCGCGGTTGTCGGCTTAAAGGCATTCTGCAGCAGGCTTTACCGCATGACCACTGATAGCCGGGTGGACAACTGCGGTAACGTGGTGGCGGGCAACGGTTACCGCACGACCGCTGGCGGTTAAGCGACAGACCGCGGGGATGCGGTGATGGTTGAGGACAGACGGCGAGGCGGTTACCGCGCTAACGCAGGTAAGGGAGGCGTAACGAGCGGTGACGAGGTGCGGCCAAATGACAAGCAGAGTCACGGTTAGCGAGTTTACCGCGGTACCACGGAGGATCGAATGGCAGACCACGAGATGGCGGTGACAGTTAAACAGACCGATAGCACACGGCTAACCGCACCACCGCGGTCGAGGAAAGTTACTCGGCGGTAACGCAATGAGCACCGCTCTACCGCGGATGGATGGGATGAGGTGGCGGTAATGCGATTAACACCGCTCTACCGTGGTCGGATGCAGACGAGGTGGCGGCTAAGTGGTAAGGAGACGACAGACAACGAAGGAAGTGGCAACGATAGTGATACGGCGGGTGGTGGCAGAGTAGGCCGTGGTAATCCGGTGAGAGGATTAACAACCAGAGAGCAGTACCACAGGGAGATGGAATGAAGGGCGCAGTGGAGAGGTAAGGAGTGGCGGAGGAAACCGTGAGGCGTCGGTGTGAATTACCGCACAACCGCAGGGGGCCCCGTCACAGACTGCGGTAGCGCGGTGGGAAGAGGTGAACAGTAAATGGATACTTCACCGTAGAACCATGAGAGTTGGACATGGGGGCGCGGTAAAGCGGTGGATGGCGGGAACGAAGGCTGAGAAAGACGCCCGACACCGCTGTACTACGGGTGAACGGACTGAGAGGCACGGTAGCGCGGGAGATGTCTGGACGACAACAGCGAAAGAATGTCTACGCAGGGGTGCGGTAAAGAGCTGAGGCGATGGTGCAAGAGAACTGTGAGGAGAAAGGAAAACACAAGGAGGAGGAAAATTCATAGTGAGACCGAATGATTAGCATAAAATGTAAAGAAGATTCAAAGCTTGCATTTATACAAACAAAAAACTTCTGTCTTTTCTTCGATCGAAAAGAATTATGCATGAATAACAGCGAAGGCTATTGTTAACTGAATAGTTAAATATTTTGAGCCGGATTTCCTACAAATAGAGACATTAGTGAGATTGTAATGGAATAAAATCTAGGATCCGCCCTCCTTCTAGCGCCAGAATGTGGATGTTTAAAATCTACAAACGTAATCATCTCTATGAGATATTCAATCATGTCTAAATATGCAACTAATGAGCATAAAAGCAGGTTAAACAAAAGCATATAAAAAACACGATTAAACCTTCATCCCATAGTGGATTGGTGCCACCATTGTTGTGTAGTAAGCAGCCCTTTCCCAATCCTTGAACAAGCTAAATGATGGTATGAGTAAGGTTAATTCTCAAATGAAGAGAATAACCTTGCATGAAGATGGGGATATTGAACTAAATTTGAGTATAGTAAGTCTACTCAAAATTGTGGATGGATAATAAGGAGAGAAGCCTCCAATTTATAGATTTCTAAACTGGAAAAGAGAGTAAAATAGAGCAATGTGGGATCATTCAACATCCAATGGCCAAGTGCCATTTGTCAAGATGTGAATGGCTGAAGGTTGTGCACATTTTGGCCAAAGTGCCAATAAATGCAATTAGGTGGCATTTCAAATTTGAGAAATGACATGTGAGAGGGAAAAATGAATGAAATAAATGCCACTTGGCTCAATGCACAAGGACATGTAAGAGGAATGAATGCCTTGTTGGATGTACAAATCCACTTGGCCTTTTTGAATTCAAATGAGGAATATTCTCTTTTTGATGCTTTGTGAGGGAAAATAGGAGAATTAATAAATCAAAGTAATTAATTTATTGTGCAAGTTGCATTCTCTAGAAGATTTTAGTGAGAGGGATTAATTTAATCATGGATTTGATTAGCTTAATGAAGAATTAGGTGATGTGACAATTTAGACTTAAATTTATGAATTGATTCAAGTCAGAAATTGAGAGGAAATGATTTATTAAATAAATGATTTGATTTATTTAACCAAAGAGAATAATGTTAGATTAAATCAAACAAGGTTCAATTTAATGAGAAGACTTAGGGATTAATTAAATAAAATGATTTATTTAATTAAAAGAGGAATTACAGAAATAATTAAATAAAATTGATTTATTTAATTAACAGGAGATGAAGAGTGATGAATTTAATCAAATACAGATTGTTCGATTAAATGACTAGCAAAAGAGATGATTCAGGATGAAATGGTGTTAATAGATCGGGATTCAATGTGTCAAACCGAATTGTACATTTTCCATGTCTACACCTTACAAGCACAAATACCTTGGTATGCATTTATTTCTAACTATTTAGTCACAGGGCGAATTCCACTACATTTTTCACCAAGCGAGAAAAGACACAATTCATAAATTTTTTCCATACTCCTGGGTATCCGAATTTTTGTTTTATATTGGGCCTGATAACATTAGAAGAAGATGAGATCTTTGACATTATGAAGGCATGTCATGATGAGCCATGTGGAGGTCATTTTGTAGCAAATAAAATAGCCTTTAAGATCCTTACAACTGGTTATTATTGGCCTACTTTGCAGAAAGGTTCTTTTAAATACATGAGAAGTTGTGGTAGGTGTCAAAGGATGGGAAGGCCAACCAAGAGTTATGAGATGCCCTTACAACCTCAATCGATATTGGCACCTTTTGAAAAATGGGGTTTAGACTTCATTGGGCCAATCTAGGAGCTCCAACATCTAACAACAAATAATATATATCCTTGTTTGCACTGACTACTTGAAAAAATGGGTGCAAATCAAGGCTTTGAAATTTTCTAGAGATGGTAATGTGGCTAAGTTACTATATGAAGATATTTTTACTAGGTATAGAGTGCCTAGGGAAATAATCACTGATCAAGGGCACCAATTTACTTCTAATCTAACTACCAAGTTGGTTGAAGAATACTAGATGAGAAATAATAAATCAACACCCTACCACCCACAAACTAATGATCAGGTGGAAGTCACTAATAGGGAGATTAAAAGTATTCTCACCAAGATAGTGCAATAGTGCAGCTAAATAGGAAAGATTGGTTTTCAAGGTTACCTGAAGCAGTCTGGGCATACAGACCTACATGGAAAACTACCACTAGATTTACAACTTATGAGTTAGTCTATTAGTTAGCAAGCATTCAATTAGTATGAGTCAAACTTCTGAGTTTCTTGAAATTTTTATGTTTTTAGTTCAGTAGATTAGCTAGCAAGCATTCAATTAGTATGAGTCAAACTTTTGAGTTTCTTGAAATTTTTGCTTCTTCCATACCCAAAGATTAGGATCAATTGTGTGAATTTTATTTGCACAACTATGTAACACCTGATGAAATAGAATGAAACCCTTTAATCATTTTGGGGGGTCTTCAAATCAGGGCACTTGCCTCTTACTATATGAATGAACAACTTAGAAGTGAGATTATGAAAGAATATGAAGATAAATAAAAATCTATTGCACTTCCAATTAGGAGAGAGGCCAAGGATCTAGATATAGTCATTGATGAATGGCTAACGCTTCTTGCACATAAGGGAGTAGGTAAGAAAATAATGAAGCTTAGGGAGGTAGACTATGCAAGAATGAAATTGTTGGTTGTAGGTATTGGACAATAATGTTACAAGCATGTACAAAGTAGATGAAACAGTCTAACACCTGGATTATTGAAGGAGCTTCATTACATATATAATTTTATTGCTATGCTTTAGAGGGCATGATAATATATGGCAATTGATGTCAGTAGAGGAGTTCATTGGGTACCCTGCACCTTTCATCCACCAATTCTTCTCTATCCAATCCCACATTGGACTGGAGAGAATGGGGAGGAATGTGAGAGATTAGGAAATATTAGGATGAGGCAACTTTTAGAGTATCAAGATTTTTATTTAAGACGGATTCAGGGGGTTAGCACAGTCATGGACCTAAGAAAAATTGCTCTATAGTATAATCAAGATCCCTAGTGTTTTGCTTGAGGACAAGCAAAAGGCTAGGTGGGGGAGGATGAGAGGTCTAGATAATGGCTTAGTTTCTATTGTTTTTATACATGTTTTAAGACACTTTTAGTTACATTCTCCAGATAATGTTCCTACATTATACTATCCTTTTATGTCCATTATGTAGACTTGAACCTTAATTATGATGATGGAATTGTGGTTATAATATATTAGTATTATATGGTTTATATGAATATATGTATGAAATGTTGATGGAACGCTATGAGTTAATTATGATAGTTATTCTCATTTACATGTTTTACGGAATTAAACTGTTTGCAATTGAAGAGGAACCATGGTACAACAGTTGTAGGATGAACCCATAGTAAAAGGAATGACTGGACACCGAAACAGGGGAAGCTCCAAGATAAGTTGAACGTGGTGATTTTTGATCAATCATTTTCTAAATGACCTACCAATTGACTTCATATATAATACACAAATGTATATAAAAAATAGGCAAAATTTTTTCTTAATTGAGCTTCCACTTTTTCTATGTACCCATTGCACACCAAGGTGTGATTGCTAGTATACATCTGTGACATTTTTATTTATTATACAAAAAAAAAAAATGGAGGTTGGATGTGTGTTATTATAACTTGTTTAATAAACATCGAGGAAGAGGTCTCCTTCACTTATGGAATTTTGTCAAGCGGTTATATGTTTTCATAGAATTCTATTTTGACAGAGTTCTAGATCTGATAGGGTTCTCATTCCTTTTCAGTTATAGGTTGAATAACTCAAGTCTTAATTCTACGCTCTATTATCTAGGAGTGGAGTTAATGATTTTGGTTATTTGTTGCTTTTAATTAAGATTCCCTCAGCTTGTATATGGCTATGTGTTGAATCCGTAGGATAGTTAGTTGGTGTTCCTCAGTTTTATGTAATCAATTATTTTTTAGTTTCAAGACATGAAAAATATTCTGAATGTTTGAGTCCAATCTATTGAAAGATATTTTGTAATCTTTTATGATATGCAATGAATGGAGTTAATCTTATTGGATGCGTAGAATCTATTAGCTAAATTTGAGTTCATTTAAAGTGGGAACAGTTACTTGAGCAAGCCACTCAAGGTATTGTTATTCACTTCATTTTCTAGCTATTTATTTCTTTTCAAATAGCTGTTATTAGTTTTTCATTGTTCATGAATCATATGGAAGTTAATTAGAATTTCATCTCTTGCTTATTATGAATGAATGCAAGCTGTGAATATGCATGTAAGAGCTATTAGTATTACTCTAGAGAATAGTTCAGCTGAGTCATTAGTTTTTATCAAGTTTTCAGTTGATGTAATATTAATTTATCAATAGAATTTTAGTTACAGTCTTTGTTGTAGATACCTGTAACAACTAGTTCTGGTTTATGCTTTTATTGTTTTGCAGTTCTGTGAATTTTTGGGAAGTAGGATAACTTAAGTAGGGTGATTTAGATAGATTTAATTCCATGAAGGAATATATAATGTTGCACCATCAGAAGCTTACAAGCCTTGGTTTGATAATGAAATGTGGTCTTAAGCAATGTAAAGTGGACTGTTCAACCAATTAAACCTCTAAATTGAGTAGGTTTTACCAAGTTTACAATACATTAGCTTAGACTCTACAATGGAGTAGCTAAGAAATTGATGATATCCATAGAATGAAAGTGTTAGTTCAATGCGTTTATAAAATTTCTTGTGTAGGAGAAAGAAGAGTGATTAGGTGGAATTTGAGAATCCTCAACAAGATATGCTCTTATTTAGATAAAGGAGGATGAGTAGGAAGCAACCATTTCTCTTATGAAGGTTTAAATTCTCAAAAGAAAAAATTATTAAGGCATCAAATAATCGAGGAGGGGATGCAGACAAAGGAGAAGGTTGGTAACCTAAAACCATTGTAGAAAAGTGCGGTATAGGTTCCATAGAGACACTAGCTCCTTGTTCCATGTTCTCAAGATAATTTTCTTTGTATCCATGCTTAGAAATAATTTGGAATTCAATCCTAGAACATTTCTTCAACCTTAGAGATAAGAGAGTTGACACCACTATTAATAGAAAAATTAGAAGTATTATTGCATGTTTGGATAAGCAGTAGTTGAATTCACAAAAGAAGTATCATTTATAGCATGAGAATGAAGATACTTGTTAAATGAAGGGATGAAAATTTTAGAAGGCTCAACCTTATACTCACTAGGTCCATGAGGAGGGAAGTCCGAGGAGCCCCAATCATCAACAAGACATGCATGAGAAGGTACACCATCATCATTAGAGGGTGATGATGGTTTTTGGGAGTTCTGTGTAGAAGAAGGTACAAAATTATGAAAATAATATAGAGTAGGTTTCATATGACTCAATTCAATCTATTAACAGTACTCAAAGGGGCCAGGATCAACTTGTATAATATGTGCTTGTTGATTATATAAAATTTTTATGGAGTAATACAAGTAGATAGGACTTGTTCCCATGACATGAATCCATGGTTAATCTAGAAGAAAATTTTATAATAGTTACCTAACATTGTATATACCAAGGTAGGTAAAGTAATGGTGCCTAGTTCAATAGGTAGTTATGCTAAGATCCTAGTGACCAACATTATCAAACTCATAAATAGAAAGGGTAATAGGAAAAATGGAAGAAGGATCAATATGAATGTGATGTAACAAATTAACACCATAAATATTGAGACTTTGTCTAGGATCAATGAGTGTGAGTTTAATTCCTACATTATTAACACTGACAATGAGTAGAAGAAGAAGCTTATATCGATGGAATGCAATTTTTGGAGTGTTGGAATGAAAAAAATTCATTAAATTATTCACATCATTCAATCTATTAGAAGATGGCACAAGGATCTTCTATAGACCCTTCTAAAGCATACCATGATAGATAGGATAATTTTGTGTAAGGTCATAGAGAGAGATCTTGGTAGGAGTAAGACAAAGTTGTTTGATAAGATCATATTTTTCTAGGGCCTTAGAAAAAGGTTTAGGATTTGATGGAATAATAGGTGTGGCAAAAGGAAGAGGATGGAATAATAATATTTTGCTTATTTTTTTTGAGTGTTATACATGTGGGCTATTGATTTTTAGTTATTAGCCACATGCACGTTACAAGTAATACACTTAGAAATTTGAACATAATAATTGAGAGGCTGTGGTGTGTTAGGAACACTATGAACTATTATCGTAGGATGAGAAGATGGAGGTGAATTGGGTCTTTGCACGCGTAAGTATTTTAACACAAAAATACAAAGGTGAATTAGGTGTAGCATGTATTAAAATATTGGGAATGAAAGAGATATTTTGAATATTAATATACTTACTAAATATCCCCTTAGCGGATGGGATAAATTGATTAACTATGATTAAATTTAACATTATTGTCTACTTGAGAAATATGAGATGTAAGCGAAGGAGAAAAAGAAGTGTGGTTAATATACATCCATGGAGGATCTTACATGAGGTGAGGTCTTTATCTGAAAATGTTTCATCTCTTCTAAGAACTTTATCAACACCTCTTTTTCTTGCATCTTGGTGGAAGTTGATATGTTGAAAGCATTACCTTGGTGGAAGTTTTCATTCTCTTAAATAATCAACAATCGAAATTTAAATTAATATTATTTAATAATATTAAATAAAATTTCAATAAATATTTCATTATTTAACACATAATTTGTTAGAGTAAACGTCTTAACTTAATTATGTTGATTAAGTTACCTTTATTCCCTTCTTAAGATTTCACATTAGTTTTCATAAAGTGACATTTAATAATTATATTAATTATTAAATGTTATCCTATTAGGGCTTCTATTAGGGTTTTTCCTATTAGGGTTTGCATGATCTCCTTTTTATAAGGATTGATCCCATTGTATTTCATATCAATTCATTCTCTCATTCTCTCTAATATATACATTTTCAGTTTTCGGAGAACCCTTGCTTGTTTGTCTCCATCTCTTCTTTTGTGACAGGTTATTTGCATGCAGGTGATCTTCGGGGTTTGTGGTGTTGTATTTTCTCAACTTCTACATGGTATCAGAGCTCCAGACCTGCTGCTTCTTGTTCTTGTTTTGAAGATTTTTGGAGCTTCAAGGGTTTGGGATTTGTTTTTTTGATCCAGGGCATATCTGCAATTTTGAAGCATTTTCAACTCAAATGAACCTCTCCATTGTGTCCGCAACGGTCCAAAACCCCTAAATCGACTATTCATTCATCCATTTTGGACAAAGTCAAAATTCGAGGCAAATTTTTTTTACAGTACGGCCGTACGGCCGTCCCCTGCCTGGTAAGAGAAAATTTCGAAAAAAAAATTCCGCCTTTTTTTTCGTCAAAAAAATAAAAAAATAAAAAAATTTCCTGCTCAAATAAAATTCACAGTGTTTTTTTATGTAGATTTTTTAATTAAAAAAATCATTGAAAAAAAAGCATTTTTTAAAGCCTTTTAACGACTTGCTTAGGCCGCACCACACGTAGGCAAAGTACCTGCGCAGGTCTGTACCTGCACAGGCCGGTATCTACGTAGTCCCCTGCGCAGGGAACCCGCACCCACATGGGCTGTGATGGGGGTGGGCCCACGTGCCTCCCCCACCCAAAAAATTTTTATTATACTTTTTTTTTATGATTTTTAAAAAAAAAATCAAATGCTTTTTATTGTTTTTTATATAAAAACAATTTTTTCTGTACTAGTCCAATCGCACATTTACGGTGACGGCCGTTTGGCCGTCAAATTTAATCCAGTCATTTTGCTGCGACGGCTGTATGACCGTCAAATTTAACCCAACACTGGTTTTTGTCCCTCTTTGGAGCTGATTTATTCCGAAGGCCGTAACTTGGGCATACGATATCGTTTTTTGGCAAACGAGATATCGTCAGAAAGCTGGTTTTCTCATCTTTCCAGTGGTGTGGATCTCATCACTTTATTCTTCTATTGGTGCATTCTACAGTCATTTTTTTGGCTATCCTTCATGTATTTCCAGCTTTGTCCTTTTTGGACTTTTTGAGCATCATTTGTAAGCTATCTTTTATGTAAATGCACTGAGATAAAGTACCACACTATTGTACATGCATTTTTTGGAGATTTTGCACATAAGGTTGTGCCATATTTTGTACTTGCACTGATATTATAAAGTGCCATGAGGGGTTGTGTAGTTTGTCTTTGTTTTGCCATCACATCTTTGTCCAGTGAGTGTCCTTCCATGACGACAGCGAATCCATATGATTCCAGCCTCATGCATGTATGCTTTGTTTTGCACACCACTTTTTCAATTGCAGGTGCTTTCTTGCACACTTTCAGATGTTGTATCTTCTTCTTCATGCACTACAGGGTGTTTCTCACCATTTCAGTAGATCTGTCTGGCTCTCCTAGTTCAGCATTATGGGGGGGTTATTATACTGTTTGTACTAATTCTTCCTTGGTTTCTCCTTGGAAGGGATCTTCCTATCTTCAGCGGAGGTTCTTCAGCACCATAGCAGTCATCTTTCGACAGTTATTTGCAGCTTCTTCTGCTTCAGTGATGTTCTTTTTGGCCTTCTGCATCTCTTTTTGGAGTAGAGCTTTTTCCCATGAGGTTTTCTCTATTTCTCCACTTTACAGAGATTTGGTTGTATTTGGGTACCTGATCTGGCCTAGTTGCCGAGACCCATGTTTGCCTTCTTGCATTGTAGTTACCTTTTCTTTTCTTGCATTTGTTTGTAGCTGCACTGTTGCTCATCTTAAGGGGGGTGTTAGAGTAAAGGTCTTAACTTAATTATGTTGATTAAGTTACTTTTATTCCCTTCTTAAGATTTCACATTAGTTTGCATAAAGTGACATTTAATAATTATATTAATTATTAAATGTTATCCTATTAGGGCTTCTATTAGGGTTTTTCCTATTAAGGTTTTATTAGGGTTTGCATGATCTCCTTTTCAATAATGATTGATCCCATTGTATTTCATATCAATCCATTCTCTCATTCTCTCTGATATATACATTTTCAGTTTTCAGAGAACCCTTGCTTGTTTGTCTCCATCTCTTCTTTTGTGACAGGTTATTTGCATGCAGGTGATCTTCGGGGTTTGTGGTGTTGTATTTTCTCAACTTCTACATAATTTATTTATTGATAGTTTAAATAATATTTAAGATTAAAGTTTAAATAATTATTTAAGTTTAATATTTTAACCATAGTTGCCAAGATACACGTCTTCGATATTGGAGATGCCCCCTAAGGCACTTCCAATTGCCTGGAAACTCGGCTGAAGAACCCTAGTGTCTCTCTAAGTCTCTCATTTTTGAATGAGTCATATCTCGTCGTCTCTCATGATTCTCCCATCATTTAAAAGGAAAAACATAAAAGCAACGCACAACAATGTGTAAAAACATGTTTTTTAGAAGTCAAAGGCCTCATTTTTGAAGCGCACAACTGAAGGAGAGGGTGACGGTGCTGAAGTCTGAATTGGTAAGTAACTTATACCTATTTAGTATTTTCTTGATTTTTTATTTTTTGCTTGGTTAAGGTCATCCATCATACATAGCAAAGCAATCCTTCATACTATTAGTGTTTATAGTTTACCTATTAGTTATTATCATGGGTTTGCTTCATACTCACATAAAAAATGCTTGGTGTTTACTCATTACTGTTAGTCTTTAACATACATTTGAATCCACACACAAATGGAAATTATTTTCCTCACTCAAAATATTGCCTTTAATGATTATTCCATTTTCTATGAGCAGACTGTTACACCATAGCTCAATGCACCATTAACAACCTCAATGTATCATTCTTAATTATAGCATTTTCATTTTTTATTGTTGGGTGTGCATGGTGAACCAATTTGTAGGATTGGATTCCTTTGAATGGTTTAAATTTTAATCTAACTGATGCTCAATTTCAACTTAAACTTCGTCATTCGAAAATCCAATCCATCTCATTTTTAATGCATTTTGAATAAAATCTTAAGAAATGGAATCTATGGTGTTAGAATATTAAATGATGGAGCCATTAATTTTTTCTTTCTATAGCTGTTGTGTCTAAACTCTAATGTCTTTTTACACTTTATTTTTTTGTGTAGAATTTAAATCATTGAATCAAGAATGTTGAGTGGGGGAAAACAAGGCTTGTATCCATTATGGAAGTATTGTGATCATGTTTTGGGGCTGAATGGTTTAGGTGGAATAGCCACAATCTCATGTAAATTATATCCAATGTCATGTCAAGGTACTTACATGAGGGTGAGAACTCATTTCCTTCACATACCTAGAAAAGGTGTTGATCCTTGTACAAATGAGGTGGAACGATATGAGGCTATGAGGGATTGAGAAAGGGTTGATGAAAAAGTTTCTAATATGAGCTCTCATGCTTCAACAACAGGGGCAACTACTGCAAATCAAAATCAAAATAGAGAGGAAAAGGTGGATGTGTCTTTAAGAAAGAGATGTAGCAACAAAAATTTCTCACAAGAGATCGCACATTGGTAGCTCAAACCCCATTAGTAGATTATTTGATGTGCAAGGTCGAGAAATGGTTGATGTAGCGATTGCACGCTTCTTTTATGCAAATGGAATACCATTTAATGTTTCTTGCTCACCTTTCTATATAAAGATAGTCCAAGTAATCACTAATGCACCAGTTGGGTTTAAACCACCTCTGTATGAAATGCTTCACACTATTCTAATTAATAAAGAAAAAAGTCGATTAGAGCAAAAAATTGGACCAATTAAAAGAGTGTGGGCTACAAAAGGATGCAAAATTGTGATGAATGGGTGGACATATACTAGAAACCGTCCACTACTTAATATCATGGTAACATGCACCAAGGGCCTTATTTTTTGAAGGCAATAGATTGTTCAGGGCAAGAAAAAATGTAGAGTTTCTTTTTAACCAGTTATGTGATGACATTGAGGAGGTAGGGGCATCACATGTAGTCTAAATTATTACAAATGTTTCCCTTGAAGAAAAAAATATACAGTTTCTTTTTAACCAATTATGTGACGACATTGAGGAAGTAGGGGCATCACATGTAGTCCAAATTATTACAGATGTTGCCTCTGTTTGTAAAGTAGCAAGCATGTTGGTGCAAAAGAAATACAAGCATACATCTTGGACACCATGTTGTGTGCATTTGTTGAATAATGCACTCAAAGATATATGCAAGTTTGAGTGGGTTTTAGCTCTCATAGAAAAGGACAGAAAAATTCAAATATTCATTTGTAACCATCACCAAACACAAGCTATTTACTGAAATTTTTCCAAGGTGGAGCTTCTCAAACCAGTTGATGCATGATTAGCTTCTTATTTTATTCTTCTTCACCATCTTTGTGATGTGAAAGGTGCTTTATGTTCCACGGTAGTTAGTGATGTATGGGCATCTTGGAGACAATCTGCATCGAATTATAGAGTTGAGGTGAGAGGTATGGTCCTTGATGACCATTTTTGGGTTGATGTGTGAAAAATTTAAGAAAATAATAGATGCAAAAGATCCTTCACTATATCCTTTGATAGAAGAAAATTTACATGGAAGATGGAACAAACTTAACACACCTCTTCATTGTGTTTCCTATGTCTGATTTGAAAAATGTTAGAGTGTGCTTACTCAAATTAAGTTCTTTTAATAGATCTGAAATGAGTTGCTTAACTTACTTAATTCCAAATCTTTACTAGGATCTTAAATTTATGGTTTGAATCCAATATGCAAACTCAATCCATCAATTCACTTAAATGAGCTCATTGATTAACTTTGAATTACCATTGATTAACTTACGCCATTTGCTAAAACAGTTTAGTTTAGTTCATTTGCAGAACTAAGAACATAACCAAAACATCAAATAAACCAAAAGATCAGAGACTCATTTGATTACGGAGTTCACCACTTAGGGCTACGTCTTCAGATCCACTCAATAAGCATGATCAATTGCCATTAATGTTGCCACCTGCAAATTTCGTACAACATCATCTAGTTTTTTGACTGCGTATAGAAAGTTTTCACTGCAAGGAAGTTTTAAGCCCTACAAGAACTTCCTGATCGACACTGAACAAGTTTTTCCAACAATAACAACATAAGCAGTCCTAGTTCTTCAAGCATAAAACTAAATGCGAACTAGCAACAAAGGCATCTTGTCCCAATTACAAAACCACAAGAAAGCATGATTTAGATAATACTAAATTCAACATTCTAACCAAAGAACTGAACATGCTAGAATAAAGCTAGGTATTCAAAACACTTTGGTTATACTTGATGCTGGAATTCTATATGTAGAAATCTTCTACAACCTGCAAGAGAAAAGTCTTCAACACTCCTTCAAGTGCAAACTTGTCAATTTTTTGACATTATCTCCATAGAGTTTTCGAAAGCCCAATTCTTCTTCCACGTCTTTCTAGAAAAATCCCCATGTCTTGAAAGGCCAAGCTCTCCCCCTCTTTATACATGAATTTTACGTAATTTGTCCTAAAACCGAATGATTTACAAAAATCTCCCAATCTCCCATTTACATCCAAATTATTTCAAAATCCCCCCTTCAAATTCTTTTAAATAATTTCTAACCCCATAAAATAGCATTTTAAATTTTTAATAATCTTCAAACCTTATAATCCTTCCAGATTTAATCATTTAAAATAGTATCTAATCCCTTTAATTATATTATGTAAACGGGCTTTAATATTCTAAATGATTAGGTGCTTATTTATAGGGGTTAGTATTTTAATTCTAGATTTTCTAATTTTATTTGGGGATTAATTTTTTTTAATTTTTAGGAGATTTGGTTTTAATCCGTTGCCTTTAAATCCCACAAAATCCGCTTGGGATCCCACAAAATCTGCTTAGAATCCCATAAAATGGATTTTATGAAATAAAATAAACCTCTCCCACTTTATTTCAAAAATAAAGTATGGTGTAGTGGTGGTACGTGAATTTAGTGAGGGGGATCCACATTTTTGCCACATCCCTTGCACTTGCTGCATCAACATCAATTCAACCTTCAACTTTGACTGGCCATATCTTCGTCGTACGAGCTCCGTTTTCTACGAAACGAGCAATGTTGGGATCATGGCAACGATCTTTTTTTTTTTATGCCGATTTTGATGAATTTTGAGATGATCAAATTTTCACCTAAAAACACTTGCTTGGTTGCAAGGTTTGACCAAACTTTGACAAGCCATAACTTTGGCGACGAGCTCCTTTTTCGCCCGTTTAAGTTGTGTTTGGTCTAGTTTTTCGAGCACTTCGACATGGTGCTGATTTCAAGGGAAATTGGAATAGTTGAAATTTTAGGGTTTTGAGATCCACCTAGATCAATGCCTTAAATCCTAAATGGCATAATATACAAGAGACCAATAAGAGTGCTCCATATGAGGATAGAGAGGTAATTAAGGGATTTTGGGCTGCAATAAAAAGGATATATGGCCGAGGTGAGGAAGCATGAGTTATGAGGAGTCAATGGAATAAGTTTTCATGTGGGCATGGTGATTTTTCTTCCGTGGAAGCTTTATATGATATGCGAGCAAAGAGAGACCCTATAGAGTGTTGGTGGAACCATGGAGGTGAATCACTTGAATTACAATTATTTGCAATAAGATTACACTCACAAGTAGCTAGGTCTTCATTTTTTGCGAGAAATTGGAGTACTTGTGGTTTTATTCATTCACTAAAGAGGAACCAATTGGGGTCAAATAAATTAGAGAACTTGGTGTACATTCATAGCTCACTTTGTCTTCTCTCGTGTAGATTCTGCTACAAGGAGGGTCCTTTAGTAAAATGCGACCAAATTTCACCTAATGGAGATGTTGCAGGCATAATAGATGAAGTGGTTGAAGTAGATGGCCTTACTAATTTACCCCTAGTTTTACTACCAGTAGAGGAACCTGAGTTAGAGAGATAAGTATTTGGAGAGCATCATAGTTGAGGACCTTGACATGGATGATCATGATGTGTTGTAGATGATATTAGATAGATTTAAGATTTTTGTTTTTGTTTTCATATCAGCCAATCAACCTATCAATATTTTTAAATTTCAATATGTAATCGAATATTAAATATTAAATATCAAATATCGAATATCAAATATGTAATGTCAAATGTGAACTAATCTATGATTATGAAATTTGAAGTATGAACTCTTTGACTCTTTGACACAATGACATTTGGATTTGTGTATTTAATGTCAATGTTCATTGTTAAACTTTACTACTGCTATTGTTTTGAAAGTTTCATGTCATCATATTTTCAATTTGTTTCTAAATTATTAATTATTAATTTATTAATATTTTATTTATATTAAGAAAATGGCTTTTCTAAGTACGTCCCCTATTTTCAAAAAAAGTGGTATTACTCGTACCAGTCTCTCGTACTAGTACCAGTACCAGTCTCTTGGCATCTATGGTTTTAACCTTATTAGAAGGTACACATATTTTTTTAAAGTAAACTTTTTAATTGTTACAGTCATAACAGCAAAAATCTTTTTGGGAAAAAATCGGCAAACCAAAATTATAAGATTTTTTGAAAAAATCGAATTTTTTTTTGGGAAAATCGCGAAAAAAATCAGATTTAAAAAAACGTAAAATAATTGTAGAACAAGAGATTAATTTTTTTTTTTTTAAATCAAAAATCTTTTCCATAGCATAGAAATATAGAGAGCAAATAAAATAAAGAGTTCAACTAATGAATTGTAAAAAGTAGCTTTTTATAGTTTATATTCATATCGTTGATTACATTGCATTGCAAGTCTTTCAAACTCAAAGAATTACTTCACATTGCATAACTAATAACTAGATGTTGATAGATGACAAAATTTCAATTACAATATAGTATTTACAAAGTCAACCTAAGCAATTATGCAATTACTTCACATTGCATAACTAATAACTAGGAGCAGCTGCCAACTGGATTTGCTTGTCATGGCATTCTATGAGACCACATTTCTTTGAGGTATTTTTTCAAATAGTTCACTGCCTTGGCTATGCTACCACATTTTTCATACATGTCTACCGAAGCATTTTTTCAAATAGTTCATTGCCTTGTTGATATGGCTAAAAGCCAAAAACAAGTGCTTTCAAACAAGCTATGGATGCTTGGAAAAAATCTATCAAAAACATAATAGTTAGCAATAGCATAGACAAGCCAATGAACTGTTTGAAAAAATGCATCAAATAAATGTGGTGATGGAATGCCATGACACGCCATAGACAAGGCAGTGAACTGTTTGAAAAAAATACCTCAAAGAAATGTGTCTCATGGTGATGGAATACCATGGCAATCAAATTGCTTTTGATTGTCATGGCATTCCATCACCATGAGATGTCATTTCTTTGAGGCATTTTTTCAAAGAGTTCACTGCCTTGTCTAAGCTACCACATTTTTCATACATGTTTATCAAAGCATTTTATCAAATAGTTCATTGCCTTGCTGTTATGGCTAAAACAAGTCCTTTCGAACAAGCTATGAATGCTTGGAAAAAATCTATCAAAGCATAATAGTAAGCAATAGCATAGACAAGGCAATGAACTAGTTGAAAAAATGCCTCAAAGAAATATGGTCTCATGGTGATGGAATTCCATGACAATCCATAGTAATTTTATTTTCATGACATTCGCCATGGCATTCCATCACCATGAGACCATATTTCTTTGAGGCATTTTTCTAAAAGTTCACTGCCTTGTCTATGCTACCATATTTTTCATACATGTCTACCAAAGCATTTTATCAAATAGTTCACTGTCTTCCTACTATGGCTAAAATCCTAAAACAGGCGATTTCAAACAAGCTATGGATGCTTGGAAAAAATATATCAATGCATAATAGCAAGCAATAGCATAGACAAGGCAGTGAGTTGGTTGAAAAATTGCCTCAAAAAAATGTGGTCTCATGGTGATGGAATGCCATGACAATCCATAGCAATTTTCTTGTCATGGAATTTGTCATACCATTCCATCACCATGAGACCACATTTCTTTGAGGCATTTTTTCAAACAGTTCACTGCCTTGTCTATGCTACCACATTTTTCATACATGTCTACCAAAGCATTTTATCAAACAATTCACTACCTTGCTGCTATGGACAAAAGCCTAAAACAAGTACTTTCGAACAAGCTATGGATGCTTGGAAAAAAATCTATCAGAGCATAATAGTAATCAACAAGCTATGGTCTCATGGTATTTTTTCACATGAAAATCAGCGTGATTTTATTCACATTTTTTTGTAGGTTATAAATGCATTTTTTTGGCAATTTTGTTGTTTGAAATGGGAAAAAATCGTTGACCAAAAGGTCAAAGAGTTATTCAAAAAATCGGGATTATTTATAGATTTTTGCTTCTATGGTTACAGTGATTGGGAAGAGTCAGACGAGTGAAGTACAAGGGAAAAGATAAGGGGATCAGTGTAAGAGGATGACCTACAAACCATGTATAAACTCATTCGCTATGAATTCCCATTTTGTAATAGAAAAGGTCAATGTAATCAATAAGATCAAACGAGAAAGTGTAGATTTAAGTGGGATTTCATTTGAAAACCTTGGAATTCCAAATAAATCCAACTATCTGTATTACTTTTCCCCCAAGGTTTTCCTTAATAGGGAAAATCTATAACCTTTCCTCCTAAATAGATCTCACATTTAGAGGGTTGATGAACTACTGATTGTGTTATTGATTTATCATTAGTAGGTGTGGACCATTGTGTCTATGATTCTAATTTTATTGATTAACCATCCAAGCTTGCATATGGACCTATTGGGCTATTCGAACATCTACTTATTCTATTTGTTCTTAGAGATCTTTCATTGTCTTTAGCTAAGGTGGTCTAGCAAGTCTAGTTTTTGGTCAATGTTTCTATATCTATGATCACTTTTGAATCGTCATGTTCCTTTGAATAATAAAATGTTTAATAATTTTAAATCTTATTTCTTTATAATGGGGTAGGAGATATAGGATTTGAGACAACATGCTAGGTTCTTTGATCGAGATTAGACATACCCAAAATATGAATATTTTCATTATGAGATTTATCGTTATATTTTCTATTAATAGGCATAGAATTTCTTTGCACATTATAATATCATGACTATGATTTCTAAAAATTGTAATTGGCTTGTCAATAGAATCATATTTAATGTATAGTTATATTAGCCCCTTATATCAACAAATACTTTATCTCTACTAGATGTACACCACCTTCTTGTTCTTGTGGAAAATGTCTTGTAGATTTGCAAATAGTTTTAGTTTTCAATGAATCTTGTTGCTTCCTTACATGTATTAATGCATGCTATTTTCTAGGGTCTCTTAATTGTCTCTTTTTTATTTTTAAGTCGTTTACTTTCATCTATCTTAATCAAATCATCATTCTTCACTCAAAAGGTAATATGATTCCTTCACCAGCTTGTAGGAATATATAGCATAAAATGTTGGATAAATTCTCATCCATAGAAACAAAGCTAAATTAAAATTGCACAAACATGTAACTTCATAGATCCTAAAGTCTCGCACCACCACCTAGGTCTAGGGGTGTGTTAATAGGCTTATGATCAAATTACAACATGTATTGCATCAATGCTTGCAAGTGGATAAACTCATATTCATCTTTAAGGTTTGCTAGGCCTAGGGTGTATATGTGCAAAGATGAGGGACCAAAAAGTGTTTTGTTTATTATACATATAACATAAGTGTACTATAATACACTCACATTATGTTGTGCTTACATTATAGCTTAGTAGTCAACTGGTCACTACCAAGCTATAACATGAGCATGTTATAATGCACCCATGTTATGAAAAATAAAGAGTCTAAATCACAAAGTTTTAGAATTTTCTCTTTATGTTTTCATAACGTGCACTTACATTATGAAAAGCATTAAAAATAGGCTTAATGTGTGTAGTTTAGAGGATCTTTTATTTTTTGCATAATACAAGTACATTATAACTTGCCTTGGAAACTAC
Organism: Sequoiadendron giganteum; assembly: GCA_007115665.2. Taxonomy (NCBI): domain Eukaryota; kingdom Viridiplantae; phylum Streptophyta; class Pinopsida; order Cupressales; family Cupressaceae; genus Sequoiadendron; species Sequoiadendron giganteum. Next base: position 390,893,265 of record CM021100.1, read on the forward strand.
CAATCCTTAGGGTTGGATATTCCTTGGGCATTAATGACTTGCATGCCAATACATAAAGACACGTTTTCTGTAAAATATAGAAAATAACTAAATATCGAGCATGCTCTTAATCAGGTTTGCACATTTTTTAATGTTGAATTGAAATTATACCACAATAACATAGAAAACCCTCTTACCTTTCTTTCAATTTTTTTGCTAGTGTCTTATTTTTCTTGCTGAAAGCCTATGTATAGTATTTTTGGTGTATTTTTTTTAATATTCATTTGATTTTAAAACAAATTATATATTTATATTCTAGACTCTATTCTATACTCATACAAAAAAATATTCAATTAGTTTTTTAAAAAATAGGGGGGAACATACTCAATTTTTTATTTTTTACGATGTATCTACTTTGAAAATAAGTAAAAAACATATATTTATCAAAAATAAGTAAAATGTTAGGCATAAATTACATGATGGTGGCTAATTTTTCAATAAATTAATTAATGAAATACTAAAAATTGTCAAGATATTAAGGGGAGCACACTAGATGCTATGTTTTTTTTTTTGACAAAAATAGTAACATGTTAGGTACTCTCCCTATTTGAATCTCTTAATCTCTTAAAAGTCGTTAGTATTTTGTAAACTAGATTCTAAGCAGTACAAATATATATTTTTTTTTGTCTTATCTTCAAATTTTAAGCATGTTTACCTTCAATTTCTCATCCAAGATCAATTATACTAATTTAGAAAAAAAATGGTCACTTTTGACCCTCTTTTGGTCCCCCATTTCCATGTGCAACCCCAAGGTTTTCCCTAAAGTTTTTTATTTCAAGATAATTAAAGGAAAATAAATATAGGACTAATCTTGATTTAAATCATGCCTAATGTATATGTAACTCATATTTGACTATCACTGAGTACCAACATAGTGGTTTATCTTGAGACAAGGTTTTTACACCCCTATGAGCAAATGTATCAACCATGTAGAGACTAATGATGCTTGCTTTGTAAACCCTTAATATTCTTAGTGCAATATCTCAATTTATACATGGATGTGGTATGAAAAAAATGCATATATCACTATTAGTTATATTTATTTGATACACAAACACTTTATATTTCTAGGCTAGGAGATCATATAATGCAAGATATCAACTAGTTCAATAAATATTATTAAATTTGAATTTTTTTTATTTTATGTAAATGTGGTGGTTGACAAGAGGTTGAACATATAGTAGATGGGTGTATAAAGCACCAACAATAAAGTTGGTCTTTCATAACCAAAGGGAATTACAAAAGTAAACCATAAGATGACACCTTATAGAAGATGAAAATGATGAATTTGTATGACAATCTTGTAGATAAGATAAGATCTACACATAAGGATTGTAAGTGGGTGCAATTTCAGAAAATCCACATGAACATATCTTAATAATTCATCAAGAAAATCACTAACATTTGTATAGAATTCTTGTTGGAAAACTAGTTAAAGACAGTGCTCAAATAAGTAAATATGATTAAGAAGATCAAACTTACCAAAAATGCATACAAAATGTTCACAAAGACAGTCAAATGGTTAAGTACTGCAATTTATATTCATTCCTCAATGGGATGTACAAGTAATGAAACAATTTAAATATTGAAAAAAAAACTTATACATTCAATGTTATATACTTGACCTATTACAAGATATGTAACTAAAAACATCTATAACATTCTCTCTTTTTCTACAACCATGCCAACCACCAACCATTTTTCCTTAACAAACCATGAATATATAACATTTGACTAACTCAAATTTAGGAGGGAACTTCAAATTTGAGTCAAACCATAAACAATCACTAGGGAACAAAAATCTATTTGAGATCATGCAAGATCTAACTCATGGAAACATCTCTCTTCTTCCTCATAGCTACAAACACATAAGGGCATCCAATAGTATAGAGAAACCATGAAGCCATTGAGGAAATCAATAATTTTAATTATAGGTCCAAAACACAACCTTTTGAAATAAGAAGATCCATCACCACATGTAGAAGGTTGAAGAAAAATGTTTGAAGAACGCCCTACCTTAGCAAATTTTATCACTGACCCTTTAGAAATAATAGCACTATCAAGATAGCATACAACCACCAAAGGAACTAGCATTGCAGTTCATATTTTAAAGTGTAAATTGACACACACTAGATAGGGTAAGTTAGGTGAGATAAGAAATTCTTGACAAGGTAGGTAAACCTTTTAAAATAGATTTAAATGTATGTCATTTACATAGAAGTGGGCTATAAAAAATGATGAGAGATGTGGAAAATATTACTTGCACTTGCAAAAGAATGAATAATTGTAAAGACCATGGACAGATAAATGTTTCAAGGAATCATGAAATCATTACCAAAATTATATTGTATGAAGATACAAGTCCACTAAAAGAGCACATACAAGATCAACAAAACACCTTCGACTAAAGTATAATGGGCTAGATGATACATTGACCATCATAGTTCCATAAGAGCACCACTAGCTTTGAAAAGACCATCATAGGAGAAGATCATATGGAAAAAGTAAGTAAGTACATCTGTTAATACCACACTTGCACTACAAACGAGTTACATCATTGCACACTAAAAGATTCATCTCAACAAATTTAGTGAACACATGCCACTAATATGTAGTGAGAATATCAAAACTAAGAGCTCATTCAATGCCCAACCCTAAGTGAGAATGAGTACAAAGTAATCACAACAAAGCACCAAGGGTCACTACACATCAGATGGCTAGCGAAGGCAATGGGGACAATACAATAATTGACAAGATAACACCACAAAAAAGGATAATACATAAATTATAAAATTTTTAATGGACTATCACAGGGAACAAGACGTATTAGATGTATTTGATACAACACAAGGGTACTACAATAGACAATAACACTAATTTAATCAATAATTTGGATAGAGGCCAATATATTTCATAACCTCTAATTTTGAACTTGGCAAAGGTGGAGGTGAAGTCAAATGATTAAAATGTTTAGTTTGAAGTGTAGGAGGAGAATTCTTTGAATCACTACAAAGTGGCAAGGAATAAAATGAAAAATTCCTTCAATAAAGAGCTCACATATTTTAGGATCCAAGAGTTGATGGGTAAATGCATGAAAATGGATGACAAAAAGGGGGTCAAAAGTACACACATTTTTTGTAATAAACCAGTTAAACTTGGATGAGTAATTTGAGGTGTGTACAATCAAAAGTTGAAGATACAATAATAACAAGAATTACTATAGTCTAAATCTACTTTATACATTACTAAAAAAAAAAAAAAAAAGTAAGGTTAAGGGGGTTAAATGTAGAGTACACAAAAAAGTGTTCATGTTATATAGCCAAGAGTGAAAGATAATATATAAATTTTCCTATTGTATAATTAGTAATCTTATAAATTTATCAAATATAGACATAGTGTATTCCTTTCCAATAGACAATCGATAAGTATGAAAGCCAAAAATAAAGCCATCATATTTAAGACAAAGTTTAGAAAATGTATTAAGAACCAATTATGCATCTTTTTCAATGTCACATTCTTTGAGTTATATTTTTAGAGGATTAAATTTAGTGATGCTATCTTGAATATTGTCAAAACTACTTGGTGTATTATAGTTTGTAAGATAAATTAAAGATCAAGAGAAAGAAATTTGCATAAGCATCTAGGATCATTATCACATGCATCAATACATGCCACAATTTGGAATCAATTTTAGTTGGTTTTGGTTTAGTTTCCAACACACACCTAAGATGATCTTCACCCCTTAAGTGATTTGAATTCAATTTATTAGTTTAGCGTTTAAATATATGGCCAAAGAAATAACATTGTCAAATTCTACACCTACAAATATAAAATTGGAGATCAAGAGAAAAAAATACATAAGTACCTAGGAGCTTTATCAAGTATAACAAGCCATGCATTATTTTCCTTACTATAAGTTGGTTTTGGTTTAGTTTACAATACATACTTACAATGTACTTCATCCCTTAAGTGATTTGACTTCAAATTTATGAGCTTAGGGTTTAAATCTGCAACCAAAATAATAACATGGGTCAATTCTACACCTACAAATATGAACCATGGTATTGAATAGGAGAGATTGGATTTGAATCCTAGAGATGAGTGATGATGGGGAGAGGCCAAGATAGAGTTATTTACCAACTTCCATATAAAAAAAATCATATTATACACTATTCAATGTATAAAAATTCTCTCTACTTAAACATCATTATTTTTAATAGTTAAACAATCAATAACAAATTTTCATCTTTAAAAATGACAAATAATTTTTTTACTTTTATTGATCAAAATTTATCTTTAACAATTAAATTGAATAATATTTAAGAATAAATTATAAAAGATAACCCAATAATCATGAACCCAAAGTAAAAAGGAAAAGGGCACCTACCAAATACTCAAAAATATTTTAAAAGATCCAATAAACTAAGTAAAAAGGAAAAGGGCATCTACCAAATACTCAAAAATATTTTAAATGATCCAATAAACTGTGATTGAAGATCTCTAGCATCCATTGGCACTTGATATTTTTCTTACATCAAGCATTCCAAAACCATTTTGATGTAATGTTTGCAAGATGGAGAACATCCTACCATTTTGGTATGTTGGGCAATGAAAACCCAAGGAAGGATTTGGTTATCATCTCCATTCCCTTTTCTTACCATCGATTTCCTCTAGGAGCATTTTTTGGTCTTTGTCTTGTCTCCTTCGTTTTGAGAACATTGACTGGATTTTGAGATTTACTTTTAGGGAGTTGAATATGGTTTTATCCTCGTTCATAAATGACATGAAACATGAAATTATATATATATATATAAGAGATACATATTTAATTGATCAATGTATGTTTTTATATTGAATTAAGAATAAATAGTTATAGATTTTTTCAGAGGGTTTTATATTAAATTTATAGTATTTTTTGTTACATGATATAGGAATATGAGTCTTTAAGCCAAACTTTTTTTGGCTAAGATTCAAAGATTGGTTTATCCATTTTATCAATGTGATCTGGGGTACAATCGTAGCCTCACCCTTATACTGTAAAGGCCTGCACTCAAGACTTGATACCCCATGAACTCATTAGAACCATTCACTCAAAGACCAAGAACCCATAGATTCAATTATAGATTCGAACAATCTACACAAGATGACATAAATATCAATCTAAAACAATAATAACCAAGTACAATAATTTAATAAAAAACAACTATAATTCAAACTGAATAAAAATTATAACCAAAAATAATTAAAAACATGCCCACAACATAAAACCAAACTGTACACTGAAATTGAAAAACAGATTTAAATAGAAAACAATAATTTAAATATCAATTTAAAATAATAACTACTGAATACAACAGTATATAACAGAACAACTACAAACAATAACTGTAATGTATAAGTAAACAAAGATTATAATTAAAAATAAAGAGCACATAACAACATAAAACCAAACTATACACACAAGTAAATACATGATTTGAATTCAAAATTTAGTCAAAGGAAATACGTTGCCTTGTAGATGGGAAGTCAAACCAGATCACACTCGTCAAAGAATTAGTATAAGAACAAACCGCCAAGTTATAATGATTATCTGCCTCACATAAAGGTCAAAAACTAAAAGTGATAGCCAGTGATGATTCAAAAACACCATGGTAGTTGTAATGATTTCCGAGATCGAACTTTTTACTTTTTCCATTAAATTATTTTGTATTCCTTAATAACATAACTCACGCTTGGTGTTCAAGAGTTTCATACATTTTCAATTTCAGTGAACAACCGTTATCATGTTCGCTTAAAGTCAATAAGATAGCAAGTTTAGTCAACAGGTTATCAGCGAGTGTTTGATATTTCTGGGTATCGCTTGGACAAATTTTAATTGTAGACTTTATTTTTAAATAGATGTTGAAGGAGAATCAATTGTTTACTATTCACTAGTGGCTACATATACCATAATATAATATTAACTAATACTTAAAAGCACTTTCAGGCTGTGCATATGCCAATGTTAATATCAGCGACACACAAAAAGAAGTGGCATTGTTCCTGTGCGTGGATGATTGTAATTATGAGGTTGTTTACTGGTTGCTTAACTCCTGGACGAAAATCGATGGTATGGACCTCCAAGATGTGACACAAGGGAGAATTCCATTCAGTCATCCTACTATATTTAAAGAGATGAACGCCAAGGTTTGTTCTCTGGCCAGGAAGCTTGGGGATATGGGACCTGTGAGTGGAAAAGCGGACAAGATGAGATTTTCGGGGCCAGATTCAGTGAAAGATGTGTTATCCGACATGATCAAAACTGTAAATGAAGAGAAGATAGAGACATACAATATCAATCGCACATTTGATGTAGAGGCATGGAAGGAATCTTGTTTTCCATCATCTCTGGAGCACGACTGGCTTAGGGATGCTGCCTCCAAGGGAGATGCGGAATGGAACAACATTGCAGATGCGGTCTGGAACTTTTTGTCAGAATGTTTCGCAGGGACGATGGTAGAAATCATTGCAACATTAAATTTTGAAAAGATAAGTAAGCTAAATGACGAGTATGATCTGAAGACAATAACCTCAAGCCAAAAGAATTTCATGGCTGCTTCTTGCATTCTCTTTTATCTCTCAGATTTTCGAACCGACATCATACACACACATCTGGCACATGTTTGCATATACAGTTGTGTTGCAAAGATAATATGCTATGTGGCATCAAACAATGGGCCAGATGATCTTCCACGTTTTAACCAGACACTTCAAAACAACGCAATGTGGAGGTGCTATGACCATATCGGAAATTACGATCTTCTAAACAAGCTTCTAGTTCTAGCAGCGAGTGGCAAAGCTCCTACTGGGGTGGAAACAGAGAAAAAGCTTCCAGTCCTGATGGTAAACAGATTGCTAGAATGCGGAGCTCAGCCTGGACCAGCCTATCCAATTTTAAGGGGCGAACGGGTGACAGCCCTACTCGCTGCTGTACTTTTTCTTGAAGATGAAGATACTGAAATAGAGGTTGCAAAATCTTTGCTCAACAAATGCACTGAGAAACAACAAGAAAAGATGGTAAATGCCCAAGACGAAGATGGATGGACTGCTCTTCACATTGCTTCTACTTCAGATGAACCAAATACTTGTCAAATGCTTCTTGACTACGGAGCTAAACTTGATGTTCCAAACGAAGAGGGTAAGACAGCCCTGCACCTTGCAGCTGAAAGGGGGAAAGATGCAGTTGTAAATGTATTTATGAAACAACCATATATTGCTGAGTTATTTGATTTAAAAGACAAAATGGGAGAAAGCCCTATAGATAAAGCGGTTGCCAAGACAGATATAAAATTAGTATCAAAGTTGATATCGAAGTCAGAGCACCCTGAAGCTTATTTTGACAAAGTCGATCCGAAACAGCTTCTACGTTACTCTTTACTGGATGGGTCTATCCATATTGTTAGAAATCTGCTTGCGAAGGCAACAAAATTGCCAGCTGGAGAATGTGATGACGAGGGGAAAACAGTTTTGCATTTGGCTGCTATGTGTGAAGATGATAGTAAAGCATTGGAAATGGTCCAAATGGTATTGAAAAGTATTGAAGGAAAGGAGAAATTGGTGGCGAAAAGCGACAGAAGAGGGAGGACTGCTCTCCATGAGGCCGCTTTGAATGGAAATAGAAAGCTCTGCAGTTATCTTCTGGACAAGAATCCAAAAATAATAAACTCCAAAGACAAGAATGGCCAAAACCCTATGTACGACGCAGCTAAAGCAAAAAAGAATGAGAAAGATATTATAGAGATGTTGCTAGCTGTATATTCCAAGAAGGACACTCCTTTGAATTCTTTGATAGACCGAAACGGCTTGACGCCATTGCACGTTGCTGCTTCACTAGGCAAAAAAGACTTGGTCAAATTGTTTCTTTCTAACCAAAAAAATAGCCAGGAATATTCGAAAAGAAGAGATTCCAGTACACAAAAAGCATCCGAATACTTGAAGAGAAGAGATTTCCTTGGACAAACGGCCCTTCACAAGGCTGCAAATTGTGGAGACTCAGATACAGTAAAAATTCTGTTGAACGAAGGTGCCCATCCGCTCCAAGAACGCGATTGTGATGGCCGAACTGCACTCCATTACGTTGTGAAAGCCAAAACCGGAGGAGACAAAATAAAATTGACTGAGTTGCTTTTACGAGGATGCAAAACCAATGAAGAAAAATGGCTCTTGTTATGGACCTCTGCAGCAGGCTTAGGCACTGCTGACAACTGCCTCAGCAATGATGATCCACTTTACAAATTTCTTGTAGCTAAAAGAAAAGAGATTAAAGCAGAACTTTCTACTGGAAATTTGTTGCAAACAGCTACTTCTATGGGAGATATAGAAATGACAAAAGAATTGATTGCCAGAGGTTATCAAATTATGGATATATGCGATACAAAATGGAGGGAAGAATTAACACCAGATAGAGAAGAGAATGTAAAGAGAGGTAATTTTTAAATCCTTTGTGGATTGGCTTAGTTAGTATTTACATGACAACTGTGTTTCGATCGAAGGGTTGTTTGTTTTGTTTGCAGTTTCAGGTCAACTTGAGAGGATTGCCGAACAGGGGAATGACCAACCAACTGTACTAGACAATCTTGGTAAATAAAAATTAGCTCTTCTTTCCCTCGAGATATATTAATTTTAACTTTTTCTTGCATTATAAATGTTTATTTATAATCTTGAATTTTATCGATTCATCAGGGAGAATTGACTATGCCAATGGTCTTGCCGCATTACTTTTGAATCCTTACATAAAACCTCCCATTGTTGTCGGAATTTCTGGATCTTGGGGAATGGGAAAATCGAGTTTAATGGTACAGGTATCATATAATTCATTTTGAGGTATATTACTATCAATTTTTTTCAGTATATCACTTAATCTGAAATTCTATTTGTCTTTTAAACAATTCAGACAGAAAGCATTTTGATGAAAACAGCAGCTCAAATGGCATTGTTGCCATTCGCAAAATTATCAAATTCAGCTTCATTATTGCCTGAGATCACAATGCCTGAATTATCCAAAAAAGGAAGAGATAAATATGAATATATCAAAAGACATGTGGACTTTGACCAAAAAGGTAATAGAACCTTATTTTCTACCATGATGGATAAAATTTGGAGCTGGGCAAACAAAAGCAACAGCGAGCAGTCCCGAGAAAAGGTAAAATCTTCGACGTCTAAGATAAATGTCATTGCTCCTTAACTCTGCATGTTGAAAATATTCTTCGAACTATATATTAAGTGGCAAGTTTATTGGCCAGATCGGACATACCGAACAAGACTCTCTCGAGAAATTCCTGTATAATTACCTACCTAAATATCGCAAGATTTTTAAATCACTTGCTGCAATGGACGCCAGTGACATGGTAAGACTTAAGAGTGCTAGCTTGCCATAAAAATGCTATAATTTCAAGCAATTTAATACTAAACAATTAATTCTTAATTGCAAATGTTCATTTTTTTCAGTTCACAACAAAAACAAAAGAAAATCAAGAACATCAAAATCCACATTCAAAGTCTATCTGGCGAATGGTGAGGGACATGGTGAGATCTAAACCTGATTAAAAAGTATTTTAATAATTTTTTATCCAAAAAGCATTTAATGTATTTTTATCCTAAGGACTCACTTTGATTGCAGTTTACAACAAATTATCAACGATCAAAATCAAGCCTTCAACAATCAACAGGAGATTCTCTAGTAGAGGAAATTGTCCCATCTGTTTTGACCGTCCAATATAATGCATGGAAATATAGGAATGAAACAGAAGCATTGGCCGGCATGGCAGTTGAGATCACAAAAGAGTTGGAGGGAATTATGACTGAGGCTCAGTGGCTTAGCACTTGTTGGAGAAATACTTGGAAAAAGAAGAAATACAATATATGGGTTGAAATTATTTATCCATGCCTTCTTGCAGTTGTTTTGGCATGTACAATTACTTGGATTTTATGGGTAATTTTGGACAAATCAGACAAGTTCAAGGATTGGGTAATACCCAAATATGCATGTTTACCAACAGCTATAGTCATAATAGGATGGACTGTTACACAATCAATAATGAGCATTTTGAAACCAGTTAGTACCCAACTGATGAGTTACATATCATTCCCAGATCATACAGACAAATTGGGTTATCAGGAAAGGGTGATATCAGATATCACATTCCTAAAAGATGAAATTGGTAAAAAGCCTTGTATGGTTTTCAAGGCTTATTCTTGGGTATTCACCATGATTTCTACATTATGGTTTCTGTTGTTCGAGTGGTGGTTCACAACATTGTTCTTCCATCCTAGAATCCTTAGAAAGACCATGTTGATTCCAAAAATAGCTCCCGCATCTGGGACTAACTTGCGAATAATTGTTTTTATTGACGATCTTGATCGATGTCAAGAATCTGTAATTTTGCAAGTATGTACATAGTAATTTGTTTTTGTTTCTGTCTAGCAGAAATCTTCAGTGCAATCTATAGATTGGTTGACACAATATGTGTGATCTATTCCAAATTTCTAATACAGTTACATATTTGATACAGGTTTTATCAGCTATTAACCTTGTGTTGGCAGTGTGTGAAATAAACGTGGTGCTGGGAATCGACAAAGAACTCATAGAAAGGGCTATAATTAAGAAGTATGGAGATATGAAAACCAATAGATCATTAAAAGATAAGGAACTAGCAGACAGGTATTTACAAAAAATAATACAACTCCCACTTGACCTACCTGATCCTAGCGAAGACCAATCTAGGAAATTTTTGGAAGGACAGTTGGGGATTTTTCAAGAACCAAGTGAGAGCTATGATTCAGAATTAAAACCAGGCGCAGGGATGGTCAAAATATTAAGACAGAAAACATTTATGATAGGTAAGAGTAAAGTATTTAACGCAAAATTAGATTGAAAATGCAGATTTTTTATTTTTTTTCTAAGCGTTTTAATTACGATATTAAAAAATCAAGTGTGACCAGAAACATTTGTTATCGCAGAGGCTGGAAGGTCAAAATCAACATTACGTGATATTACAGGAGGAGAAACGGGGACAGAAATCGTTTCAGAAGTTGCTATAGATATGCAGTCTGCAACCATGGTTAACAGTTACGACCGTACAAGGCTGATTTTGCATTTTTTTAAACGGCAACTCTGCAGATTCTTCCCTTCTTCCCCTTCAGCATTTTGTGGTTGGTATCTAGATAAAATTAAAAAGTATTTTTTATCTAACATTTAAAATAAAAATGTGCAAATGTAAAATGATAGATAATGATTAAATGAAGAAAAGTGAATTTGATAAATATTAAAATACTATTATTGCATAATATAGATTCTATATTAGTAATACTTTTAATTGTATTATTTTTATTTTCATTTATATTCAAATCTTATTATTGTTTTTTTTATATTTCCATATGTTGATGATGAACAGTGTTTTCATATTAATAAATACCATAGTAAAGAAAAGATATTTTCTTTGTTTTGATTAAAATATTGCACGGTAGTTCTGATTTAAATTTACTTAAAACAACATTTTAAGTATATGCATAACCAAAACAGAGTCGACCCAATATCACAGAAATAGAGAACAACAATACATTTTTTCTTAATATTTGATGGCATCTGGTCCTCCAAATAGCTTAAATAAACTTACTTAAAACTTACTTATCTATTCAAATAGGAAGGAAAGATGAAACGGAAGCAGCCACAAGTGATATAGCTGCAGGTCAGACAGGAAGAGAAGCTCGGCAACAAGGAGAAGCGGCCATTGCTAAGCACACAGTAAATGAAATAAGTAATTGACAGACCACCTAACTTTCGTTTCAAGCTTTTTGTTCTTTATAATCTTTCCATTGATAGACTCACGTTTAAACATTTTACACATGTTTATGCAGGTAATAGAAATTATTGGTCTCGGATTCCTATGAAAGAGTTGTTGTTCGTTAGGTATAGTAAAGGAGAGCAAGACGCATTTTGTTACTTTCAGCGGCTGGCAACAGATAGCAGGAAACTTCCTCGAGAGTGGAAGCGCCATCTCAGTTATCATAGATTGGTGTGGAATATATTTTATCTAACAGGAGAAGCCCTGGATTTGGCTGGTTGGCAGGTACAATTGATCACATGGATATTTATTTGTTGGGAATGGCGGGAGAACATGAACTTTGTTATTCAGGTATAGGAGGCTTCGATGACTCAATTTTTTTTTTTAAATTACGCTAACTTTGAAATTACTATAAGAAAAAGAATTGACCCTCAAAATATTAGAACTTACATTTTTTCTACAGAACTGGAACAAAATTGGGAATATGAAAACCTTACCATCCGATGGGCCTTCTCTGCAAAGGATTGTAGACCATTTTATAGAACTGGAGACCGGGGCTAGCCATGAAGAAGAAACAAAAGAGACCATACTTAAAGTTAGTGTTTCTAAGGATAAAAAAATTGAAACAGAAAGCAGTGAGAGGGAAAAAAAGAAATTGGACGAAGCTGCTGAAGACAATATAGTGATGGAAGATGCTGGTCGTTCCCTAATTCAAGAGAAAAATAAGAATAAGAAGAAGAAGGAGAAGAAGAAGGAGAAGATGGAGGAGGAGATAAGAGAAAAAAGCCTTAAAGGAAATGCCGATGATCAGCAAAGAAGTAAAAGGGCTGAGCGTCCGGAAAAATTGGACATTGCTGTGATTAAACAAATTGGTACGTTAGAGAAAATGTTGGATGAATTAAAGAAAGAAATTAATGATCTGAAAGACGAGGTTATGAAAAAACATGGTAAGAAGAATGAAAAGCCGGAGGAGGAAAAGAGAATGAAGCTCAAACGCTGGAAGACATTGAGATTAGCGTTGGACAACTATGATGTTCCGATGGATGCCATCCGGGCTTTTCAAAGGTTTAGATTTTATTGTATAGCTGGGCATCTGTCGTGGCCTTTGCCAGAACAGAACATTGATAGTTATGAGGATTGACAGTTGTGATTGCTCTCTGTTCACAATAATTCAACAATTTCTATTGTAATGGGAACACCACAAACAACCTAAGTTTATGTGCTGTTAAACGCTTTTGTTGCAGTTCACTCTGATCTATGCTTTGAGCAAATTTTATTCAGGATGTTTGATTGATTGATATTGGAAAATAAATTTTAAACTATAAATTTTTGACCCTCAAAAGCACACATTCAGCGTATATCTTGTATCGTGATTGGTTGTTTATTGTATTCTGTTCTAGCCTCATTGTAGCGTTAATTGAGATATAATCACGAATCCTGCGGCTCAACAGTATATTCAAGTTTGGGGACAAAGATTGACATCTGCTCAGGAATCTCTTCTTATAACAGCTTTCATCTCTTAATCATAATATTTATGATGGAAATGAGTCGTTGGCGTGAATGTATTCCATGTTTACTAATGAAAATCTAGCACACGCCACATGAACCATGGTAAGCCTTACCTTTGCCAACCAAACTTATCTCAATCACAGTCGTTGTAGACCCTTTCACACCATCCACATTTCCCTCTAACCGCCTTGCATGGGTTTTTCTATGTTTTAAATGTCTTTATTGTACTAAACTACCGTAGCCATTTCATTCATTAATGTTAAAGGTAAACTTTCCTCAAGATTAATGTAGGCTAATTTAATCAAGTATACGTTAATTTAGATGAATGAACAAAAAGTTGTGGCTTCGTGTATATATCAATATTTACATTTCATCTATTGTTTCCTTCGCCCAGCCCACGGACCTTAAAGACAAAATTTCTGTCATGATAACAATTTTGATTCGTGTCAAAGCTTTGAACACACAAACAACACGATGGCATGTACAAATCGTTGACCTTGAATGAAGAAGGAATATTTACATTGTATTGAAGGCAAAATAGACTACTAAAACAGCTCTTATTATTTTTGTTTACTTGGATGCGCACTCTCTTATTCTAACATAGGAAGATAGTGATCAAATATTTCTTTCTTTATTTGTGACCGACACCGCAGCCTAAGTAGAGAATGGAAGAAGCGGTTGTGGATGCTGCCGACATTACTGTAATGTTATTAATCAGACAACCTTAGAAAATAAATGATGGTTAAATATCAAATGTCAATATCGAACTCTAGCTGATCCAGGTAATGTTAGAAACCCTTATAATCTCAAGCATTTACTCCCAAGTCATAATTTAAACACTCGTGAAATTTTCACTGGATCAATTTACATCAAGATGTTGGCCGATTTGTAAATGTCAAAAACAATTGAAAATTTTCACTGGATCAATTTACATCAAGATGTTGGGCGATTTGTAAATGTCAAAAACAATTGAAAATTTTAAAACAACAAGAGCTTTGAAAGAGTCGGAGTCTTGGTCAGGGAGCCAAAGTTAGGTTTTTGATATTTAAATTTGTTTTGATAGTTGTGATAGTAGTTTTTTATATACTGTCGAGTAGTTGTAAGGATAGGTTGACAAAAAACATGCTGATGTGGCATCATATTTGATGATGTAGCCCTGAAAGGAAAGTTATAAGCAGGGGACTTTTGAAATAAGTTGTTTTGACAAATTTGGAGTGATTTAAAATTTCCACGTAGGATAATTAGAAACCAAAGTTATCAATTACAATTCATGGTGTGGAATTTATAATGATTAGTGAATTGCTAGAATATGTATATTTTTGTATGTGTATTTATATATGCATAGATATGTGTATCATATCTACGTGTAATGGCATATGTATGTATATACATCCGGATATACATAGTTAGAAACATAGGTAGATGTTTATATATTCTTAAAACATTCATATATATATGCATATATACATACATATGTATTTAGATACATATACAAACATATATATGCATCTATAGATATATGGATAGATCTTTACATGTTATAAAGAGAAGACATCGGTGGATTTCAAACAAATAGGTTAGAATAGAGAAATTGCATGGGAGGTAATTGGACATATTAATGGGAATAGAAACTATTACCTAATATAATGTAAGTTGGTGGTAGAAATAAGATGCTCATTATGACTTTGTTCATAACGTAGGCAAATGGACAGATATAAATTTTGTTGGTGTAGATTTAGGCTATCCATCTTTCATTTTGTAGGGCTCGATTGATTGTTTATAATTTGTGTAAGTTTTATGTCTTAATTAGTCATGTTTAAGCCTACAGATGGCAAAAAATTTATGATCTTCAAACATTGTGAGATATGGCCATTATTTATTCTTTGAAGTAGTTGGAATAGTTGTAGAACTCTTTTCAATTTAAAACTTCTAGAAAAATTAAGCCACCTAGTGTCATGATAAACCATTATCACTTTTGTCATCCCAATAGTTAATGGGCTTTAAATTTTGAAATCCAGCCAACTAATCCTCTATGTTTATCACAATTGGATGATAAGTTTGTAAAAGATCCCCATAGGGCATCAACAACCTTCACTATTAGATTATTTCTTACTTTAAGCAACCCCTTGAGAATATTGATAAAATGAGGTCTCACTTGATCAATCTACTCTAATGCTTAATCCCTCACATTTTTATATTGATTGACTAGTGCTTCATAATCCTAACACTTTAGTTGTATTTCCCTATTTGACTACTTTGATGAAGTTTTTGTAATGGGGGTTGGATGATCCAAAAGCATCTCAAAGGAAATCTTGCATTTCCAAAAATATTTGGTCTTTATTTTAAAGCATTTTAGAGTTCTATGTATGCATTGGTCTTGCTATAGAATCACACCTTTATTATGGGGCCTATCTAGCTAACATCGTAGTTTTGGTCGTTAGTAATCTTCATTGCAAGTTACCACAGTTGGACATATTACTTCCAAATTTTGACATACAATTATTATTGGCTAATGGATAATAAAACTCCCTACGAGATATCTTGATTATATGTTTCTTTGTAGGAATTTGTGGCACTGTGTTAGGTCTAAAAGGACCTATTTTTTAAATAATTATGCTAAAAATATGAATAATACACCAAGCATAATATGTCATGTCAATCCCAAGAAAGATCATGATGCTTGGTTGGTGATAACCCCATCACTTGAAGAATCTACTATAAATAAGGGGGAAATTTCTTAAAGAAAGGGCATAGGAAGAAAGAGATAGTTTTGAACTTAGAATATCTCAAGTTCTCTATTGTTATAATTGGTACATAACCTACATTAATGTATTATAGCATGCATACTCAAGGAAGATTTTTGTAATGACCGTTATGTCAAAACATTTGATAGAAAACTAATTTATATAATCTTCTATCTCTTCTATTTTTTTCTTATGATGTGTACTCTTGTTATTCTTTTTGCTTGTTCTAAGTTTTGGGTTGCACAAATAGAATTTATTTAATTCGACCTTATATCTATGATTGAGTCAAATTACATAAAAACTAAGTTGGTAGGTCAAGTTAGAAAGAGATTTAACCCCAAATTTGAAGCTTGTTCATCATGGCACTGCAATTAATAGAAAAAGAGGTGGAAAAATTAGAGAGTGAATGATGATGAAGATGATACACATTAAAGGGGACAATATGATATTGAACTTGCTGGTATTATAAGAGCTATTTAAGTAAGGTTGGAATCCTTTGAAACTACACAAAGGTAAGGACTAGTCATAAATGAATGTGTTAATAGGAATGAAGGACTTGTTGAAGAGTTGTGCAACAAAGAACAATCTAGTCCAAAGGGTGAACTCAATGCAAAAGATATATTTATAAGTGCATTATTGAGGGTGGGGAATCAACCAAGGTTTGATCTTCCTTTCTAGTAGGTATTTTGGATCTTCAATATTTGTTGAATTAGATCAATTATTAGGAGAAAAAAATGAGCTTGAATTTATTAAAGACCCTAAGAGGACCAAGTATATAACCAATATGCAACCACCACATTGAAGGGGCATATTTCCTCATTGTTGGATGATACTTAGAAGATAAGGTATGTAATTTTATCACAAAAAAGTGTAGCCTTGACACTTTTCACTCATTTGTGCATTTCTTGTGGTTTTTGGCCTAGTCTTGCCTAGATTTAATTTCGTAATGTGGCCAACACACTCACATTAGGTCTTGAACCCTTGTAAATCAATAAGAATTCTATGGTTTTTTGTAAAGGTGTTCTGAAATGTTGTAACACATTTTCTCACTTTTCTAAGAATCTTTCATCATAATTTAGCTAAACAACCTCTTTGTACCCCTTACCAAGCCTTATTTCAAAGTGTTGTAAAGAGTTGTAACAAAGTCTCACACTTTCCTAGGCTTTTCATCAACAAATCAACCCTTTTTTATGTTAAAATGACCCCTTAATGCACTTATAGGTCCTACTTAAGTGTGTTTTGAAAGACAATCCCGTTAAACAACAATAATCACACTTTAATTCCTGAAAACCACTCAAAATTGCCTAGGTGGAATAAGTCACCAGCTTGGGTGACTTTGTCCCATTTAACGTAAAAATTAAAATTAAATCAAATTTATAATTGGATTTTGTCTCCAAAACCCTAAGATCGGCCTGTGATGTGTTATTTTCGGGGAGTTAGGGCATCACATGTATAAATAAGGGGTTTTCTCCTCATTTTACATCTCCTACAACCCCCAACATCTCTCATCTTCAGAATCACTCAAGAATCTATCTTCTCAAGCAAGCTAGGGTTTTTGGTATTCTAAGTCATCAAGACATCTCTCCAAAGCATTCAAGGGTTGAAAAATTCCTCCATTTCTGCAACAAACCAAGATCAATTATCATGGAAAGGTACTAGCTCCATTGTTTCATGCTTGATTATCTTATTTCATCACTTTGGTTTTAATTACTCAAAATGGGTTAGACCAAGGCAAACCCCCAATCCCTAACAATTAACATTTATCTTCCTCTCTTTGTGTGTTTGTATATTTAGGTACTTTGAGGGTTGGGAAATCATTGAAGAATGGATTGAAGATTTGCTGAAGACATCTCCTTGTTGACTAGTGCAAAACATCCATTAAAAGTCTCTCACAGTGCCGAAAACCAGAGTTTCAGAACCAGATACTTGGACAACCAGAAAGTGCAGACCGAGGGCTTTCGATTCCACTTTCAGACTTTCAAAAAAGCCAAAGTGGACTAAGTCACCATTAGTCATGATTTAGTCCCACTGCACATTTTTTTCAAATATTTCTATAGATTTGGATACCCATTTTGTCGAAATGAGCTCTAGTGTAGTTTTCTAGATCTGGGACTAAGTTGCCCAACCTGGTGGAAGTGTCTCTGTAGGCCAACATTTAGATTTAACAACATTTCTAGTCTTCAATCCAGTCTACAACACACTTCCAGGTGTAGACCTTTCATTTCCCCACTTTTTGTTTTGTTTCATAGCCATTTCTAGGTCATTTTTTGCATGTTTACATATCACAATGTATTTTCAAGCATAGTTCATTTCCAAGGTTTTCAATTACTAGTTAATCTATTTATAGAATATAGAACACCCTATTTACACACACACATCAAACTCCCATTCTTGAATGAACCCTCCTATATTTTATGTGTGGAAGATCTTTCTCCTTTTAGGTGAAAAGCCCTAGAAGTGTAAGAGTATCCTTTCCCCTAAAATTTGTGGTTCATTTTAGTGAACCCAATTTTTGAATCCCTTCTTTTTTGATTTAGAGTCCTTCTTCATCCTAGAATTATCTTGCATTGCATTTTACATTAGTTAAGTTGTATTCTAGGGTTTTCGATTTTGCATTAGTGAAAGTGCATATAGGTTGCATTTTACATCTTAAATCATTAAACATTTTTGAAATTCTGCATTTTTATCTTAGGTCTGCATCACCCAACATAGAACCACCTACATCCATCGAAATATTCTGTAAATTCTCAAAAAAATCACCAAGTGGACTAAGTTGCCACCCTGAGTGACTTAGTCCCTTGAGGCCCCTGAAACTGCCTTTTACAGAGCTGAAACCCTATTTTTATGCTTCTGCTTAGTGCCATTAACTATCTATATCAATTGGTTGTGTTTTTTTTACATGCATTTTACTAGATCTAGCTCAAATTAGCTCATTTAATGCATTTCTTAGTTCCAATTTCACATCTACTACATTTCCTTTTTAGACTATTGCATAGTGTAATAAAAAAATTACCTTGTTTCCCATCTAAAAATTGCATTTCAACATTTCACTTTAAGTCATTGCATTTCATTCTCTTCATAGCATGTTTTCTTTCAAAATATGTGGCTTTGATTTGGTTTCAAATGGATTGCATAAATACAACATCCCCTCTTATGAGTTCAATTTAGATTACACTAATGAGTCCATTAAGAACATGTTAATCACCAAACCATTGACACAATTCTTAACATTACATTACCTATTGATGAGGATGTTAGTGTTGACAATCATAACCATCATACTTTTTCTTATCCCTATACCTCTCCTATTAGTGACGAAGGTAATTTGGTGAAAGAAGATACAAGCCTTGAGGGTCTTGATTGTCCCTCTTCTCATCCTCCTTTGCAAGACATTAAACAACAAGCAGATGAGATCATCAAACCATTTATTGACATCACCTTACCTAGTCTCCCTAACCATAACAATCAAACTTTTCCTTCTTCTAATATCCCTCCTCGATGCAAAGAAAATAGGTTGGTATTAGAAGATATACCTATTACAAGTCATGAGACTCTTGACCCTCCATTCCCTAATGCTCCTACCCTTTGGGACAATCTATTTGAAAATCCTAGTGGTCCTTCTCTTGATGCCTCCCCTACCCGTGATGAAGCTAGTTTATAAACTCTCGCCATAGCATGTGGTGAGCATCTTCCAAGCTCTCCTACTAGGGTAGATCGTATGGAACAAAAGAATGAGACCTTTGAAATATAGTACAATCAAATAGAACCCTCTCCTCATCATCTCACCAATGATAATCCCATCATTGATCATTCCCTATTGTTTGTCCATGAGTTTCAAGCATACAAAGTTTGCTTGCTTCATGGAGCTTGAAAATCATTTTTTTGTGTGGTGCTTTATCAAAGTTATCAGGAGGTATAAATTTGGTATGGTTTGAGCGGGAAACCCAACCAAGACATGACTTTCCCCATAGCCACTTGCATGTGTGTGTAAGTACATACCAGACATGAGTGTATGTCTCACCTTCTTGAACTTCTCACCTAGCGAACATCCTAGAGTTTCGTTGCCTCTGAGTTAGTATGCATCTTTTTTTCAAAAAAACAACTTAGATCTGATCCACATAATGTTGGAAAAATGATCGAGGATTGATCCACCTTTTCTTATTTAAAATTGTTTTTATTTCTCCTTCTTAATTACTGGCATTGCATGATTGTGTATCTTGTTTTGCTGCATATCATACATCTTGTGCATTTCCTTTTGTGCTTTTGTCAGTTTGACTTAGGATCTTAGATCTTGGGGGATTCACCGCTTCTTCGATCTTTGTTATCCTTTACCATCCACATGGGTACACTTGGACCCCTCTTGAACGTCTAATTTACTGTGAGTTTGAAGCAAGTTCATCCTCTCACTAAAGTGGGAATTAAATGTAGTGTCAAAAGATATCATCGCTTACATTTTCACACTTGATTTAGGAATTTTTAATGATAAATTAGACTTGGCATTGCCTTAATCTAGTGTTGTGATGTGTTTTACAAGTCCACATTAGGTCTAAGGCCTGTTTAAACTAAATTAACTTAAATTTTCCTTAATTTAATGTTGTAAAGTGTATTTATTTACACCTTCACTTTAATTTTAGGAGGCTTGTAAACTAAAGTGGACCTAATCTAGTGTTGTAATGTGTTCTACACATTCACATCAGATTTAGGGCCTTTCTAAGCTAAATAAACCCAATTTTGCCTTAATTTAGTGTTGTAAAGTGTATCTATTTATACTTTCACATTGGATTTTGGGACCTCTTGCATTTATGACCTTAATATAATCATTAATAGGCTCTTATGACCCCATATTATGCATCTCAAGGCATATTTCAATCAAAAACCTGACAAGATCAATATATAAGTCTAATTCCTTGACTCCTTGACACTTTAGGACTAAAAATAGCCCATGTGGGACCCATTTTCCACCTTGGGTGAATGAGTCCCATCCAGGTGGGACTCATTCACCCAGGATGGCGAATGAGTCCCATTTGGCCTATTTTAAAGGTTCTGAGCGTCTGAGTGGGAAAAGTGGGTTTTTAATTCAATTTTCTCCCATGTCGGCCTTGAGGATCAAATTAATGGTCATTTGACTGGATTGCCTATATAAAAAAGCTTTCAAATCACTATTTCACATAAGCCTACATGTTATCAAGTCAAAAAGCACTTGAGTTAAGCATTCCAAGTCTTCACAAGGTCATCAAGATAGCTTTCAAGATCATTTATATTGCATTCAAGGGCAAGATTCTTCACCAATTATTGCAGCAATTTAAGATCCATCATCATGTCAATCATATCAAGCATCAAGCATGTTACTGAGCTAGTTTTGTGATGTAGCATTAAAGATCCAAGATCAAACATTGTTCTACACCTATTTGTCAGATCAAGATCTACATCCTTCATGACCATTTCATGTTGAATTACAGATTCACAAGACATAATTCAAGGTATGATTATTCATGTTTCATGTCCTTATTTCATTGTTTCATCATTTTGTTTAATTACCTAAAAGGGGTTTGACGAAGGAAAACCCCTATTCCTTAACAATCAACACTTTTTTTCTCTCTTTCTCTCTTTCTTTGTGTGATTGCAGATCTAGGTACTTTGAAGAATTGAGGATATTAAAGATTCTGGTTACAATATTTTTGGAGTTGTCTCCCCAGTTGCAAGGTCATAATCTTCACCAAAAGGTCATCTATAGCCTCAAATTCAGAGTTTCAAATTCGAGAACCTAGAGGAGCAGATTGAGCAGACTAAGAAGAGTAGATTCAGATTTTGAATTTCTAGAAAAGCCAAAATGGACTCATTCACCACAAGTGGTGAATGAGTCCCATTGTAGGTTTTTTTCAGAGATTTTTGTGGAATTGGATACACATTTTCCCGAAACCTGTTCTTGTTCAAAAACCTTGATTTGTGACTGATTCACCCAAATTGGTGAATGAGTCTCAATAGACCAAAATTTTAGGATCAACAACATTTCTTGTCTTCATTCAAGCCTCCACAAATTTCCAGGTGCACACTTATGTTTTTATAGCTTTATGTTTTCATTTATGTGTTTTTCTAGGTCATTTAATCCAAGTTTGCATCATATTAGGGCTTTGCATTTCATTGTCTTAAGTTCTTACTTGGTGATGAACCCCTTATTCAACCTTAATTAATTTGTAAACATACCCTACGATACCCTATTGTCATATCTCTTCATTCTTCATTGGGTTGAGGTCTTTAGGGCATCCTTGAATATTAGCTTGATAAAAGTGATGTTCTATGTCTTAAACCATAAAACATTCATTTTTCAATTAAAATTTTTGGTGAACCTACATGTAGGACATTTTATTTTCTGATTTGGAGTCCATCATCATCCTAGATCTAGCTTGCATTGACTTTGCATTAGTTAATTGGCATTCAAGGGTTTGAAATTTTTGCATTAGTGAAAGTGCATATAGGTTGCATTTTTGCATCTCAAATCATCTGAAAACTGCATTTTCATTTAGGCTATAGATCACACAAGATAAAAAGCATCAAAATCAATTGAATTTTTTTGGAAATTTGAAAAAAATCACTAGTGGGAGGGTGCTGCCACAATAGTGGTTTACACTTTCTAGGAGATCCTGATTTTTGCTGAAATCACATATTTTTAGAAAACATAATGATTTAAGCCTTGAAAAATTCCATTTAAAGGATTCCAATTGAAGAGGATTTGATCAAACCACATTAGACCAAGCCCCCTTGGATAGAAGCCCACTAGTTTTAAACCATATCTATAACGAAGTCTATTTTACACCTATCAAAATGCTGATAAAAAACCATTTTTGATTTACCTTTTGGGGGATCAAATAAATTCATTTAAACTTTATTTTTTGTAAGTATGTAGTCCTTATTATAAGCTTCAATTTTATTTTTTAAAATTAAATTTAATCTGATTATTATATTTATTTTTTATTTCTTATGAATGTAGGGTTTTCACTAAAAATCAAGCTCTTTGTTCTGCACATGTGGAAAAATAGTAGATTATCAAAATAAAATTTTGAAAAATATAGTTAGGCTGGGTATTGATGTGCTTGATCCATAAAAAGTTATGTTGTATACAGTCTGCCTATGTCTAAATTGTAATTGGTTTGACTTCGAAATTTGATTAAGAATTTTTTTTTAATAAAACACTATGAAACCAAATGAACTGGTTTGATATCATAGTTACAAATCTAAATTCGAAAAAATTAGAATTTTATCCTTCATACAAATTTTTTTATGTTGTATACAGTGAACATCACTCTTTAAAAATGTTGTTTACTGATAAAAACTAGTTTTTGAAGGAGATGAAGAAAAAGTGCAATCTGATTCCAAATTTTTTGAAAAAAAAAATATTTAAAATCTATAGACAAAACTTCACAAATCACTAGTTTGCATCATTTTCAAATTCCTCATGGTTTAACCACTATAGGAGCCCAAAAGTGAAGATTTAGTTAAAAAAAATCAGTTCAGTGTCTAGTTTGCTCAAAAATTGTAAACTAGTATTGTGGGATCACCCGGGACTCATTCACCACCTTGGATGAATCAGTCCCATAATAGATATGAAACAACCTTTTACAACATTAAAAACCTTGTTTATACACTTATGTTTGTTGCCATTAACTATCTATTTCAGTTAGTGGAGTTTCTGTTACATGGATTTCATCAAATCTAACTTAATTTAGCTCATTTCATGCATTGCTTAATTTTAAATTTGCATTTTCAGATTGTTACATAGCATAATCAATCAATTGTCATCTTCAAAATCTGAAAATTTGCATTACTCTTTTGCATGTTTTATCTATCATTGTTGCAATTCAAGCTTGTAGAGCAATCACTATATCATGTTTTCATTGCAAAAATCTATAGTTATCATACTTCATGTTCTATTTTCAATTCTTATTGGGTGTTGTAAGAAAATTTTGTTAAGTGTATATGAATATGAGGTCCTTTCCCCCCTCTTTTTGTTCATCATTGATCCCTCTCCTAGTATCCCTCCTAAGAGTGAGGTTAGTCTAGTGAAAGAAACCTTGGGTAATAATAACAATCACATTTATTCTTCTCCTAATATCTCTCCTAATTGTGAAGAAGATATTGTAGCAATGAGAGTTTTGAGAACCCGAGTTGTTTCTTTGCTCTTACCTCTCCTATTAGGTAGTACATTACTAAACAAGAGGACATAACAATAAGTAATCATGACGATAATATAAGACAAAAAGAGACCATTGAAACCTACCCCCATTCATCTCCCAACATCTTCTCCTCTTGTGATAATTATGAGGATACGTTGGTGTTAGATAAACAAACCTTTAAGATCTATGACAACCCTGTTTATGTTTCTTCCCCCACCTATTCTAATTTGGAAGACATTATGGCACAAAGGGATGAAACTATGGACCATAATGACAATAAAATTTGTTCTTCTCCTAGTATCTCCCCTAGTGATGAAGAAGATACTTTGATATTAGAAAACACAACTGATGAAATTCATGACAATCTTATGAGGGAAAACATTATGGAACAAGAAAATTCAACCATCGATCATTCCCCTACTTGTGATGAAGTCATTTTAGAAGAACCCTTGAATGCCATGAAAATTTAGTTTGTAGTTCTCCTAAACACTCTCCTCCTACGGAGGATATCATGGTGCAAGAAAATTTGAACATTGACATGTGTAATGTGGCTTCCTTAGATGAAGATGATGAAGTGACAATAGACTCCTCTTCACTAAGAGATCATGCAAATAAGAACAATCTTGTTGAGGTTATGAAGACACGAATTGGATCTCCTGTAATTAGGGAGCTCCCTAAGTCACCTCCCATTAGTGAATCACATAAGAAAATAAGAGATTTCTTGAAATCTACGATGCAATTTAACAATGTTTTGTAGCAACCAAGATATAACACATTTGCTCAAACATGTAGGCAACTGCAAACCCCACCCACTACATTACTAGTGCATCAACATATTTCTCATAGTGCTCATGATTCACCTATTCATAATATAGTTGAAGATCTTAAGAAAACTCTCGCTAATATATCCTTATGACAAATCATTCTACTATCACCTACATACAAGTTTTTATTTCAAGAATTATTGCAAATAAAGCAAGAGGAAATACAATCTTATATAAAATCAAACAAAGCAACATCCTCCTTTGATCGTATGCAAGTCACACAGTCAAAAATCACATTCCCTAAGTTACATGAATTAACCTCACTTGAGATTCAAAATAAAAATGAAGCCTTGATGATAAAGGTGATCATTAATGAAACTACAGTTAGGCGCACTCTCATAGACAATGGAGCATAAATCAATTTTCGTAGCATTGACCTGCTAGACAAAATTGGCATGGAAAAAAGGCTCATTCAACTTAATGATATTCATATTCATGGCTTTGATAATGGTAATAGCCAACCACTAGGGATGATCACATTAATTATTCAGGTCAGACCTATAGTGTTGCCTACCCCTATCCATATCATACAAGGACCCCTTTGATATAACCTTCTTTTAGGGAGACCATGGATTCATGCTATGAAAGGAGTCCCCTCTATTCTCCACTGTACAATGAAATTTAAATACAACAACAAGATATACATGATTGACATAGATGAATGGAGCTATGAATCATATGATCACAAGACTTCCAACTCCCCTAATACTTTCATTCCAAGATCAAAAGTTGAACCTAGAAAAGTTGATGCCAACCCTAAAGTCTTTAGTGATAATTGGGGGTCGTTAGATTTTATGCCTCCTTTCAATAAAGAATCCAAAATCTCACCCTCAAAATCCAAAGAGTCATATACAAACGATTCATTTTCAGATACCAGTTTTAGTGATGATTGGGGTTTTACACCTTCCTTTATAGAAGAGTGCAAAATCTCACAATGTAAAACAAAACAACCTTGTGTTTCATCCACTCAACTTAGTTCTACAACACTACCCCATGGTGGTGATGAGGGAGCTATATAACTCCCATCCCTCATGAAGGGATGACACATAACTTTAAAAAGGATTTGTGTTCTCATGAAGAAGCCAATCCTTCTTAGAAGCATGAACCCCCTTCATTTGACTTAAAATATTGTTATGGAATTGGATACAATCTCCCTTCTACACATGGATACAATGAACACACGAAGTAAACCGACATACCATACTCTTTCAAGAAAGATCTAGGTCTACGTCCATTATCTCCATTTTCATCTAAAGCCTTATCATTTAGCGTGTGTATGACATTTTGCACAAATAAAGGAACAACCTCTACTTCTGATCAAAGAGAGTATCTTGTCGAGACTCCTCCAAGATCGCTTGATATCTCTCCCTCGAAGAACATGAAATGAATTTTACTACATTCATTTTGTGCATATCACAGAGTTCATGGTCATTCTACTAATGAATGCAAGGCTTTATGCAATAAAATTCAACATCTCGAGGAGTGTGGTGATCTTCCTTGTGTTGAAGCACCTAATTCCTCTAATTGGTGCTTATTTTCATCCTATTTGGCTCATCCTTGTCCTACATTAAGTGGGGGCAAGGAGTTAAGTAGCCTTGTCCCTGTATATCACTTGTCATTGTCTCTTATGGCTAGTTGATCATCTTTCATGTACATAAAAGAGCAAGCTTCGGATGTGGATCTGACATGGCTTAAGTTGGCTCGCATGTGACATACCTTTTTCATGACATAGCTTATTGGAAACATATGACTTGGCATAGGGCTTTCCAAATAAGTTCTCATGTCTTATTCTATTTTAAAGCAATTGCTCACAATAATGATGTTAGCAACCGCTTTTAAGTGGGGGAATACATCAACACTCATGTTTCATTGTGCGATTTTCTTTCTTCTTGCGATGCGTCCCTTTCTTGGTGGTGTCATTGGGTTTGATTCACTCCAAGAGGGTGCTGGTAAGAAGTTGAGTCCACTTTTTAGCCATTTAGTGGAAATGTTTTCCTTGATTTTCAGAATTCGACACATTTGGTCTTAAAATTTGAAGCACTTAGAGATGAAATCATGGAAAAAGTCACTAATCATAAAATGTAGTACTCAGAGTCTAGTTTCCAAATATGTAATTTATTTCAATACTCAAATGATACAAATTGATTTTCAATAGGCGTTTTTAAAAACCACTATTTAAAAGTCACTTTTTTTTACCATACCATGCACGTGTATGTCATCCATATTTCGACCTAAATAATCATATTTTTCTAAATCCTTTTGGGAAAAGATGTGTAACTCATTAAAGCAGGCTTTCCATATTTTTTTAAATTTTTTTATTGAATATTTGTTTTTGTTAATTTTTATCGGCCATATTTGGTGTTTTGATTTTTTTTTTTGATAATTCAAGTTTATGGACATGTTTTATCATAAATTAATTGAAAAATAGAAAAAATAATCTAATTATTTAAAAAATATATATATTTAGAATCTACACAGTCTCATCTATAATGGGTTTTAATTTCGTCAAAATATTTTGAAAAAAAGTCTCCAGACATATGCCTAAAGTCACTATTTTCTTGTGGCATTGCTAGGACCTTCAACTTGCAGGTCAAACCAATTCTAAAGCTTAGGTTTGGGTCACCAATATTTTTCCCGAACCGAAAAACAAAGCAAAAATCCAGCCAAAAATCAAGATCCTCTTTTTGGCTTGGGGTCTCGAACTTAAATGAGATCCTATTTATTAAAAAGCGAGTTCCTATTTTTTGCAAGCCAATTTCATTTTTTTGCCTAAGGCAAAAACTTTCACATTTCATGGACTCATCTTTGTGCTTTTACCCAAGAGCGTGATCTTTCTTTGGCTTGTCCTCTCTTGGAGACATTAGGCACGATGTTCCCTAAGAAGAGACCTTATAGAAATTAAGCAAAATCCCTTTGAACATACCTTACACTATTTTGCATTTACAACATCTTTTATATGTCCACCTTTCATAACACACTTTGCATGCCTATGGAGCCATCTTGTTTGTCCATGCGTGTCAAGCATATGAAGTTTTCTTGCTTCATGGAGCTCAAAAATCATTTTTTTATGTGGCCCCTTATCAAAGTTACCAGGAGGTATAACTTTGGTACGGTTTGAGCGAGAAGCTTGACCAAGGCATGATTTTTCCCATAGCCACTCACGCATGTGTGTTAGTACATACCAGACATGAGTGTATGCCTCACCTTCTTGGACTTCTCACCCAATGGACAACCTAGAGTTCCGTTGCCTCAAAAGTGAGTATGCATCTATTTTTTGAACAAACAACTTAGATATGATCCACATCGTGTTGGACAAACGACCGAGGCTTGATCCACTTTTTTTTATTTTTCCTTCTTAGTTATTGAAATTGCATGATTGTGTATCTTGTTTTGTTGCATATCATACATCTTGCACGTCTCCTTTTGAGCTTATTTTGGTTTGAATTAGGATCTCAGATCCTAGGGGGCTTGACCAGTTCTTCGATTTTTGTTATCGTAGACCATTTGTATTGGTACACTTGGACCCCTCTTGAATGTCTACTTTAGTGTGAGTTTGAAGCATGCTCATCCTCTCACTAAAGTGGGGGCTAAATGTAGTGTCGAAAAATATCATCGCTTACATTTTTAGACTTGATTTGGGAATGTTTAATGACAAATTGGATTTGACATCACCTTAATCTAGTGTTGTGATGTGTTTTACACGTCCACATTAGGTCTAGGGCCCGTTTAAGCTAAATTAACTTAACTATGCCATTATTTAATATTGTAAAGCATATCTATTTACAACTTCACATTAAGTTTAGGACACTTGTAAACTAAATTGGACCTAATCTAGTGTTGTAAACTAACTTGTTTCTTTTGAGCACAATATATGGTGTATCTTTGAACACTAACTCTTAATATTTCCATGCCTATAATTACTTGAGCTCAAATATGTGGAATAATCTTAATTGTGGTACTTTTGGGATTTTAATTATTTCCAATTCTTGATCCTCAATATTTCCCACGAAATAATCTTATTGGGTTCATGAGTTTGGACCTATCCTTACTTGAATGCCTTGTGGGATTTGGTATCCCTAATCCCCAAACCTAATATTTATCTTCATATATCTTTTCAGAGTCAGAGATGTAGACATACCTTTACATTTTTATTTAGGCATGAGGAATGTTGTACTCCTAATTCCTCATCCCTCACAAGTAGTATGGATTCTTCAGTATCCCCACTCCTTGACTCTTCATAATTTCGTTCATATATATTTTTGCATGCTTGAAGGTACTTTTGCACATCTCTAAGAAGTAATTTCTACACAAAGATATTGAGATTGATGATCCATGTTGATAGTAAAACTATTTGTGTAAGAGATCTAAGTAGTCTCTATTTTCTCCATGCTATTTTTATAAAGAAGATTGAGCTTAACTCAATTGAATCTATTCTTTTCTTTCTTTAATTACAACATTGAGTATTTAAAAAAGTGATTTGTAAACTATAAATTATGATTCTCTTAATATAATGTTCCTATTTACCCAAAAATACCCCAAAAATATTAAATGTATCATATAATTTGATAAATCTATATTATAGAAAAAAAATTAAAAACAATATTTTTAATACTAAACTATCTATATAAATAGTCTTATATTATAAAATATTTTTCTTAAATTTTCACACTTCATAGAAGTGAAAAAAATGTGTTAAGAGAACATGTGCTAACTTGAAAATTTATTATTCTAAAGAAAATATCAGTTAAAATAGTCACCCGTCATTTGTAGATTGCTAAGATGTTCATAAATAAAAAAATTAACATATTTAATTAAGGAAAAACACTAGATTTCCTTGTCGCAACTAATAATTTTTATTATTCTAAATGTCGATACTTAGTGGCTTCTAGCTGGCAAACTTGACCTGAAAAGAATCTTCGACCTAGTCGTTTGACTCTCCAAAATTAATAGAATCATGTGCAAGCATCTTACAACAATACACTCCATTATTGATGACAGCGACTAATGATTCATCAACGAACTTCAGAGTTTTTAGGGGGATTGATTTTATACACTGAATAGTTTATTAGTGGATGGTTAGTTGTCAGAATTTTGAGTCTTCCTTTACTCTTTCGAAACAATAATTTTATAACGATAAAAATTTACTTAATCAACCCTTTAAAATTGTAACCCATTCTAATCTTTCTAAAATGAACTCTAAAGCTTCGATCGTTAAACACAAAACTATTCTTTATCTGTGTCACAACTTTGGGCCTCGCTCTTGGCTTGTGAATGATTTGAGTTTTGGTTGAAGTGTTAAGTCCGTGCGATCAAAATCCTAAATTACAATGTTAAGATTTTCACGAGTTGCAGTTATCTGTGCATTTTAAAATAATTTGGTTCGCATTGATACTTTATTTTGTTTTTTAAGTTTCATCTACTTTCGTGTTTGGCTTATTCTGATCATGTGTGGGCCATGAACATTAGTGAAAAAATGGTGAAATGTATCTTTCGACATTATAGCTTTTTCTGTATTTAATGTGCAAGTAAAATATCACAAGAACCATGTTAAAGTAAAACAAGTAGTCAATAAGAAAAAATACTTCACACTCAAAGGGCATGGATATGGATGAGTATTCTTGTACTATCTATGCAATGAATGCTCTATCAACAATCTGCAAAATAAAAAAGCATGCAATGAATAGTATTTATCACACATTTGAAATAGGAACTAAACATAACTTGTTTAGATAATTATCTTACAAATTAATAATAGTAAAAATAAGAATGGTAAGAGATCCCATTTAATGGGAAAGTGACATGGCTCCAAGTAAGTACAAATATAATAGGACTCTAATTAAGATAAAAAGTGATGAGATTTTGACTTTGTAGAGGATTCTAAAAACATAGAAAGATTGATTAAGGTACCTTAAACTTGGTAATAGTTAGGAGCATGTCATTGCAATAAAACGACTCATAACAGGAATGCTATTGACATGTATGGTCCATTTGATTGGTTGCAAAGAAAGGATGTAAGGAATTGGAGGTAAGGAGAAAAAAACATGATCATGATAAAACATGTAAAAACGATAAAAATATATCATATAATAAGCACACAAGAACATAGATATGATCATGAAATTATGTATTATAAAATAATGCATGTAGCGTCCTCCACTTTACCCCTAATGAAGGAAAACAATAAGATAATGAGGGCCATGAATGCTAAATAAGAAACATGTAAAGACAACCAAGTTTTAAAAGATACGAGTATGAAAAGTAACATAGTATGGAATCATATGATATAGGCTTGATAAAGATTATAGAATGTAAGGTGTAATTTCCCTTTTTTTACCTTCCTAAATTGGAGGTAATATCTATCCATTCACTATCTTTGGTGGGTTAAGGTATGAAAATTAGGAAATAGTTGTTTTGATGTTTACTTGTGAAGTTGTTCAAAATATTTAAAAATTCCTAGGTTTAGGAGCAAATGAAGGGAAAGAATCTAAGGTTGATAAGTTAGGGATTTTACAAAATTCGTAAGTTTGTGAACCATGTGGAAATATGACAAGGTTATGCTTGTTGCAAATTTAGCAAGTTCATGAACTCCTTGAAAGTGTGACAAAGGAAGGTCCATGTTGTAAAGTTCATAATGTTTTAGAGTTTAAAGGGTTCATGAATTGAAGAAAAATGGGACAAAGGATGGAAGAAATTACCCGATTCATGATGTCACAAAGTTTGTGAATTCACAATCTACAAAAAGTTGATAAGGTTCACAAAGATATAAGATGTGTGACATATTGAACGAAAGGGAGAAAAGAGGGGAAGAGAAAGAAATAAGAGGCAAAAAGAGATAAAATTTTGAATTTCTCTAAGTTTGCAAGTTCTTGAATTGTGTGAAAATATGATTTGTTAATAAAAGATCACATTTTTGACCTTTGAAACAAGGGAAAATTTAAATTCTAGTTTGAGTAGGAAAAACAAGCAATATTAGAATGAATATTAGATTTGTAAGTAATCATAGGATGAAAATATGTTGGTTTCAAGAATTAGAATGAAAACACTTTGGTTCTATATGACAATCTCATTGAGAGGTTGTTAATGTGCTTCACAAAGTTGTAGGTTTTAACTATACTAAGTTTTTAAATTTGTAATGTTTGTTGTGAGTTTACAATCGTAATTTTAGTTTATAGTTGTCGTATAACATTATTGTCAGTAATTTTATTTTTGCAACATGTTTAAATAATGTGTTTTAATTTCCGTGGAAATAAGAATAAAAGGTTATGGAGTTTGTTCTTCATTGTTAATGTGAATAATTAATCTATTCACTATACTTAAGTGTTTAATTGAGAGTGCAACCTTTTAAACCTCTAGAGGTTACCAAGTTATTTGGTTAATCTCATGCACACACCTTTTGAGGTTGAAAGATTTTACATCTCACATCAAAAGTTAAACTCATGCATACACTTATAGGACACTTGTCATCTCATTTGTGCCACTTTATAAGATATTTGTTAATTCAAACAAGACTTTGTATTCAATGTAATTTGAATCGTCTAAATACAATATTACATATTGTTCATTGTGCTTGTCTCTTTATCTTCTAGATCTCCTAATTTCTAATATGATATCATAGCTTTTAAGTGGAGATGCTTACAAGCCAATAAGTGAATGATTTCATAGTATTTAGTTTGAAAATTGACCCCACCCCCGACGTGAATCTATGCGTGTGGATTAATCTGTGGTCTGGCATAATTGCTCAGATAATTGCGACATCTCTCCTCACGGAAGCCGCTTTTTTCTTGCAGGCCCGCGAATCTGAGTTCTTATTTGAGGCCATCATTTAGCGGTAGGAGCAACCGACCACAATTTCAACCCCCCCATCTGCCAATTTTTGTAGATCGTTATCACCTTTGGTAGGTCGCTATTCATTTGGTGGCTCTGATTTTGTATCACAGCGGCGACATTTCATTTCCAGCCCGCGTTTCAACCTGGACAGGTCACGATTGAAGCTTGGGAGGCGCTCTATCTCACGTGAATTTGTGAGGCGTTCGTTAAAGTCTCACGCGAGTCATCTTGCCTACATCCCGCGCCCTTTTTGGGTGATCATTTTAGCTGGCATAGACTTCTTGTTGACGAAAGAGGCGCGATTTGCCATTTTTTGTTTTGACTTTTGCAGACTTTGGCTAGCGGCTATATCTCTGCCACACCCTGCTGATGCCCTGCCTCCTTCAAGCCTTCATTGACCCGCGATATTCAATCTTTTCAGGCACAAATTTCTTGTAGGAGGTCTCAACAGCGCCATATGGAGATTTTGCAGTATAAAATTTGTGAGGAGGTGGCACCACCATTTGGTGCGGGCATTTGGCTTTTTGCATTGTGCAGCGGGAATTCCCCCTATCAGAGCTGGCGAGGAGATCATTAGCGTATATCTCTCCAACATTCATTAATGCTCAGCGCACCTCATTTGACCCAAAGACTTTGTGCTAAATTTTCCTCTGGGCGTTTGAATTCGTGGAGGGCGCGATTGGAATCTGCACAGAGCCTCACGGTTGGTGGAAGGCGCAATTGGAGCATTGGCAGGCCGCACGACCTGCACAGACCCTCACGTTACCCCTAAGGTGCCCACACGCACTGGTAATTGGTAAGGCCGCGGGTGCGCACAGCCAGAGCCGTGTCATAGGTCTCGATAGGAGGCGTTTCAAACTTGAGAAGGGGCGTGCATTTGAAACTTGCGAGGGGTCGTGAAGATCTCAACGGCTCACGGCAACCCTCATGCCCATCGACCTGGTCACCGTGCTAGTTAGGGTGATTTCTTATTAGTCATTAATTGAATGTTTGGTTACACATCAAAATTTGTGAAGAAGTGGGTTGCTTTTTTTGTTTTGTTTGTTTGTTTGTTTGTTTTTTTTTGTCATGATTGGGAAAGGAGAGGTGAATTTTTTACATTTTGTCATAGTTAAAATTTTGTTAAAAGAGGAGTTTTTCTTTTCTTTTACAACGAATTTGGTTAAGAAAATGTTTGTAAAAGAGGGAGGTTAATATTTTTTGCCATACTTAAAAATTTGTGAAATAGGGAACCTTCTTTTGCAATGAATGTGGCAAAGGGAAACTATATGGGAGAGTTGATTTTTTTTC
The DNA here is from genome assembly GCA_007115665.2 of Sequoiadendron giganteum. Taxonomy (NCBI): domain Eukaryota; kingdom Viridiplantae; phylum Streptophyta; class Pinopsida; order Cupressales; family Cupressaceae; genus Sequoiadendron; species Sequoiadendron giganteum. The sequence goes on from CM021100.1 coordinate 390,927,491, forward strand.
CCCCCATCATTAAAAGATTGCAAAAGAGGAAGTTAATTTTTTTTGCAATGAATTTGGCAAAAGGTGTCATCATAATGCTTGGGTTGTCATTTTATGTTTTTTGTCTTTTATTGAGGTTTGCAAGACATAACTTAATCTATATCTTCTGAATCCACCTCATGACAATAAACTTTGAAGAACTTGCAAAAAAAATATGCTTGTAAACACACTCATATAAAGTGCCACAAAACACAATGTGTGTTCCTTAGGGAGGGAATTTGGAAAATTATTGTACATACACTGAGTTATAAAGTGTAATGGGAGGCTATGCCATCACAAAATTGATTGTTGTGATTCTCACCTCATGTGAGTGTCTTGGAGCACACCTTGTACATCTCTACATTCCTTACACACTCTTTCTCCCAATTGTTTTGCTTATATTCTCTTAGCATTAAGGGGGGACTATGATGTGTTATGCTAATGCTTCTTTGTACCCAATGTAACTTGGGTCATCGAAATACAATATTGAATATTGTTCATTATGTTTGTCTTATCTCATAGATCTCCTAACTTCTAATATTCAAGTATTGACATCTTTTGTAGATTCATGTTTATAAATATTAATAAAAAATTAATGATGAAATCCTGGTTTTATAATATTGGAGTTAAAGTTCTTACTAGCTTCTAGGGAAATTAATGATTTATGTTCCCAAGTGATGAGAGAAATAAGTACATTAAGGGAGAGCAAGAGAAATTAAGATTTAAGGTGTAGACAGAGGGCATTTAGATTCAAGGGTAAAAGAAATATAAGATGAAAGTAAAGGGGAAAAAATGATAGAAGATGAAAAGGAGTTATTTCAAAGAAATTTGTTGAATCTCTATAAGGGTTATAGGGATTCAAACAAATTGATAAGGATACTCGTATAATAGTTCATTACGAGAAATATTCAAGGAAGGAAATGAGAGGTGAAATGCTCAATAATTAGTTGATGCACATAAGTGAATTTATACAGAGAAGGGAGAGTTATAATTTACAGTTATATCAACTATAACTATTTAACTTGCATAATCAAATTGTTGTCTAAGTGGTTGTAAAACAATGTAACTATGCTAACATTCCTCCCTTATTACATTGTTCTTGTAAATGTACCCTTGAAATCTCAAATTTCACCTAGTTAATAGACCCCCCTTTTAAGTTTTACATCGAACATAAAACAAACATGTTGATGACATTCTTCAAAATATTTTTCTTTGAAGAAAAAATCTTGAATTAGGTGGAACTCCATCAAATTGGCTCATAACCCTCATAAGGGTGTAGCTTTGAGCTTAATTCCCGAGTTGTTAGATTACCACCTCCCATAAGTTTTGAATGACAGATCCCTCAAAATATTGGACAACAGTCCATTGCTCCATCAAATTACATTTGAATTTTCATTTTCCAAGTATGAAAATTAAATCCAAAATATATGTCTAAAAAAATATCCATCTCAAAAATACTGAAAAAGTAATACTCAAAAGAAACAATATCTTTATAATTTTAATGGTAGAGTTTTGACAAATAACTATCAAATATGTCTCTCCATTCATACAAAATTTGAATCTTTATAAACACACTTAATGTAAGAAGTGACACCCTCTATAATGTCAAACCTTAAAAAAATTGTTCACCATTTTTTTACCTCTTATGTAGACTATTGTATGAATAAATATGTAGCACTTCATAATTGCTTCTCACTCCAACAAAATCCTACACCGCATTTCACCAAGAACATTTTGTGTATGAGTAGCATCAATGATGATAATCTATGTTATCGGTTCTGGTACTGGTTTGGGTTCGTGAATTCGACTAAATTTTTGGGGGGTTTGGGTTCATGAATCCGACTATATATATGCATCCTAGAAGCATAATTAAGATTAGAATATCACATAGCATCATATAAAGACTTTATAAACAAAAAATTACCATAAAGTTGAATGCCATTTAAAACATGCATGATTAATATTTAATATTCATCATCCAAACTTTAGGTTCAATATTAGAATAATAATATTAATTTTAATACTTTTAATCATCAAATAGATATTCTAAATCATCAACATCATTGTCATCATTGATATTGGTTGATGTAGGAACATTAGATGAACCACAAGCATTGTCAATGGCATTGCCAGTGCCACTTGCACTAAAAGTGTGATGTATTTCAAAGTCCTCATATGAAATATGATGGGAAGTGGAAGCATCCAAATCCATATGCTCTGACTCTATATCCCCCAACTTTGTGTCCCCTTCCTTGTAGTCATGTTGTTTGTGTGAAATGAGACACAAGTTGGAATGCACATATACTAAGTTCTCTACTCTTTTGGAGTGTAATCTATTGTGCTTTACTATGTGGATGAAATAATATGTGCTCCAATTCCTCTTAGATATAGATGAACTAGCAACCTATGAAGACAAAGTAAACAATTAAATTTGTACATTATATTTATTAAAACTTTAAGGACTAAAAAATAAAAATTTATTAAAGTTGTGATAAAATTTTGATTGTGATGAGTTGTAGGTGTTGGAAGAATTGGCCATATAAGTACCACAAACTATGAAAATCCTTCTTAAACCTATCATGAAGAGCCTCAATACTTTTATCATTTGAGTGCATAAAATCGATGAAATCATTCGTGATTATATCATGCAATCTTGTTTAAGAGAAGAGTCCACAAAATGTTGCATTGTACCCTTCAGCCACTTCAAAATCTGTATATGGGAGTAGCCTTCTCGGTACAAAAAGAATCTCAACACTGTAGGTTTTCAGAGTCAATGTGAAGGCAAGAAGATGTAATGGATTGGTCATTTAGCTCTATCTTTCTTCAACAATTGCATGCACTTGTTTGAAGAAAATCTCTTTAGGGTCTCACTCTTTCACATTTATGATGCTCTTCATCTTCTCAAGCATTGAATCGATGCCATCATATATTTCTCCAATGCAAGGCTTGTCATGTCAGCATAGCAAATCATGCTCAAAATTGGCTCAACAAAGCTAAGGAGATACTCCACACGATCCCACCAAGAGTCATCTAATATCATTTGCTTAATTTGTGTTGTCTTGATAGAGTTGCTTTGTCATCGTATAGACCAATTTTGGCTAATCACCATGCTAGAAAGTGCCTCTCTAACTTTCATAAGTCATCTTAAGACAATTGTGTTAGAGGTGAAATGAGTCTCTACAACCTATTAAAAATATAAAATAAAATAATTAAAATTTAAAAACAAAATTCTAAAATTAAAGGAGAATTATAGTAGACAATAAAATTATGAAAATATAAAATTTTATGCTACTTCACTTAACTTCAATAGCTCCAATTTTGAAAATGGTTTGAAAATGCCTTGAGACATGTGGTGGTTGGTGATGAATATTTGGATGTCCTCAAGCTTTGCATACAACTCTTTGATCTAATCAATTTAATTCTCAATATTTTATAGCATAAGGTTGAGAGAGTGGACCACACAAGGTATCCAAAAGATATGTGAATATCGTTCCTTAACCAATAAGTTGAAAACTCTATAATTCTTTGCATTGTTCGTTACTACCTAAAAAATGTAATGGGGGCCTAGTTCCTCAATGGCTGCAATGAAAATATTGGCAATAAATTGGCCATATTTCGCGTAACCCTCACAATAAAAATATTTCAAAAACATTACCCCTTTAAGGGACACTGCTATGACATTGATCAAGGGCTGATTTTTTGCATCTTTCCACCCATCTGAAATAATGGACACACCTATCTCAACCCATGAATCCCTTATGGGCTATAAAGCATCCTCAATGTTCTTCACCTTTTTTTCCTATAAGGTATCATGCACCTCATAACCTAGGCCCTTGCACCCTTTTGGAGCTTCATTAATGGTTTTTAACATCTTTCCAATATGGAGAGCAAACAACATTAAAAGATAATCTATTTGCATAAATACATATTGCTACATGTTGGTCGAAAATGTCTCGACTCTCATTTTGAATTGTAATTTCCAAAGGTCCCTTTGGTTTTTTCTTGTAATGAGTACTTTAAGGATGAGGAGTGGCAAAACATTGATGGTTTTCTACCATAACATTGGGACTAGGTGTGGGCTACATTCCCTTTCGTCTTTTTTTATTAAGGGGTGACTTGATTTAAAACATGCTCATTCATTTGCTTGTTTTTGCTCCATAATATATTCTATCACTATCTCTGATGACACAATGCACCATTCTTTCCAGGGAAAGGATTGATGCCTTGTCCAAGTGTTTCACACAAATGAGCTTTTGCTAGACTGTATGAGCTAGAATATCTAACATCACACACATTGTAAATATAAATGTAACCCCAACCACTTGGAACATGTTGTATCATTTGAACATATTTCCATAGAGAAGAATTCATATCTGTTTTAAATTTGCGTTGAGTCATGGAGCAAGAACTAGTTGCCATTGTCATTCCTATGGCAGTAAGACATTTTGTAAACAACACATTCAAAACAAAAACATAAAATTAAACAGAAAAAATAGATATACAAAATCTAGCTCTTTTGAATCTTTGATACATTCCTAAGAAAAGGCAAAAATATAGATAAATAAAGGAAAAAAATTATTTCTTCTTTGTAAAACAAAACTGGAGGAAAAAAATGATAGAAACTAACCTCTTTGCAATAAATTCCTTCTATGATCTTCTTGGCAGCCAATAAAAATTTGTAATGCATAGGAATGACAAGGCAATCGTTGTGGAACCTTCAAAGATCAATCTTCAACTCTCTTTGTTGATCCAACAAGCAAAAAAACATGTTAAGCCTCTTGGAATGATATTTGTTGTTTTCAAAAGAAATGATACAAAATGGACTTATTTTGGTGTTTAATGTGTTTTGGAAGTCAATATTATGGTTCACTTGGGTTCCTAATCAAATCAATTGAATCAATTGATTTAAAAAATGCTAAAAAAGGTGAAAAAGCATCGAAAATTGACGTGGTTGGGACGGGTTCTTCTAGTGTTCGCTTGGATCCCCCTTGGTTTGCTTGAGGTGAATCGGGAGGCCTTTGGCCACCCTGGCCTAGACCCATAGATGAATTGGAATGGTACTTAGATCTAGTTCAAATCAGACTCGATCTGATCGGTTCCTTGCAAGATCCAATAATATAGATGATAATGGTTCACATAGGCATCACTTGAACCTCCACACTTGGATAACCATCCTCTACATGCTCACATTGGTTGACCAGAATCTTTCATATATCCATCCTTGAACTTCATTGATTTTTCTTGTTGTTCATTTTCTCCATTGGAAAATATCAATCTAGTGGAGTTTTTGAGTATTATCATGCACATCTTTTGCTCCTTCAACATCTACACATTTAATGCACATGCACACTATCGTTTCAGTGGTCTGATACCAAAACTATAGGTGAAATACTCAATGACTATTTGATGCACAAAATAAAATTCATATAGGGAGAGTTATAGTTTATAGTTATCTCAAAGTTGTAATTGTTTAACTTGAATAATTGAATTGTTGTCTAAGCGGTTTCATAAAACAATATAACTACACTAATAGGAAAAGCCTTTTAAAGAATAGTGGTTTAGTAGGTAACTCTATACTTAAATCTTGAAAACCAATATTTTTACTAGTAGATGAATTTTTTGTTAATGTACCTATCAAGCAAGATAAAGATTCACATGTGGAGGAAATTGTTAGATAGAATGCAAAATACCAAAATCAATCTAAAGTTTTTAAGGTAGCCCTATCTGTCATTTTTTTTGTATAAATAACAAGGAAGGCCTCACACAAGAAAGGGAAATGAAATAACCAGAGTTACGGTGATAATAGTTTGAAGAATAAGCTAAACAAATTCTTAGCCCCCATTTTTGATGGCAAAGATAAGATATTAGGTTGGGTTTCATTGTAGAAATTAAAAAATTAACTTACTATAAATATTATAAAGAAGAAATAAGCAATGCAATTTTCTACTTGGTATTTGGAAGGCATGGAATATGATTGTTGGTACCATGGTCTAACCACAAAGGGATATGCTCAAGTGTATAATTTTGAAGAGGTTAGCTAAAGATTACTAGATAAATTTTAATTGAAGGATGAAAAATAATTTAAAGAGCTATCCAAGGTCTAGCAATAGACTTTAGTACATGTGCCCATGTATATTTCTAGAGGGTTGTGATGATGGTGTTTAAAATATCAGAGCAACATATTATATAACTCTTCATTGAGGGTCTATTTGAACCTCTCAAAGGCCTAGTTAAGACTTTGACTACATCCACCTTATAAGAGGCTATGAAAAGAGACCTAATGATTGAGTAATTTATTTTGAAAAGTAAATTCTCTTATCAATCCAAGATACCCATGTTTGGGTAGCTTAAGGGAAAGTTCCAAAAGAAGGGAACTCATGCATCATTCAAATAACACATACCTTATGCTACAATAAAGAAGATGAATGAAGACACCATAAATGAACTCAAAAGAAATAAACTTTGTTTCTCTTGTAGGGAGTTGTGGGAACTAGGACATAGATGACTAGGTAAGGGATAAGCTCATTACATAAAAGTAGTTTTTGATAAAGACTTAGAACTAAAAGAGATTTGACCACAAATAATTTTAGAAGATTTAGCATAGGAAATGATGAAAAATGAATGTATCAATGGGGAACTCTTGCATTTCTTCTAGGAGCACCTAAATATCACTCATTCAAAGTTTGTGGAGTGTATCTAAAGAGTGGAATTTAGTGCTCATTGATAGTGGGGCCACTGATAATTTCATTGATAAAGGTTTGGTGGTCAATAGAGAGTTTGATGTAGAAAATATTGATGATTTCAATGTCATTATTGTTGATGGATTCACTATTCCCCACAATACAATATTTTGGTAACTTAACTTGGATTTTGGAGATCATAAGGTATGTGATGATTTTTATGTTGTTGGTTTAGGAGAAATTGATATGATGTTGATTGTTCGTTGGTTACACTTTCTAGTATAATTCTCATATAATTACCAAACCATGAATCTTAAGTTCAAATCAATGGCAAATAAGTGGTACTTAAGGGAATTTCCAATAGGGCACCTTGGGTGGTTGTTAAAAAAATAATTGCATAGATAGCTAGTTTTTTTATTACCTCGAATGTATTTAGATATGCATAGTGTGGTATTCAATTACTTGCCTCCAAGATTACCTTTAGATAGAGGTTTCTAGCACATAATAGAATTAAAAGTAGATACATAAAATTATCTAAAGTTAAACTTGGATGAATAAATTGAGATGTTTATGTTCAAAATTTGAAGAAATGATAATAACAAAAACTATAGTACACTAAGTCTAATTTCTAAACTATTTACAATTTTAGAAAATGGTTAAGGTTAAGGGGTAACAATATTGAGTGCACACAAAAATGATACTATTTTCATCACTAAAATATACCATAGCATCTCATGTGCACTCCCCATTTTTTGTTCTATATTAGGTAATTTTAAATCATGTGCACTCCCCCTTTTATGTTCTATATTAGGTAATTTTAAAAAACTAGGTCGTGAAAATATATTTAAGAGTGAGTACTACAAGTTGCTTATAGTTTTATATTTTTTGTTGAATATTTTTTTTGTTATTGTTTGAAGTAGATTAATGATGAAAATTATATCACTAAGTGTGTGCATCGGGTAACTTGAACAAAACTGGTAGAAAATTAATTTTTTTAATTTTGAATATGTATAGAATGAAACTGAACCATAAATAAAATGGGAAGGGGGTGACTTCCTATTCTATATAGGTCATTCAATTATATCCTAGGAATCCTAATTGGATTAACTAACAACCTCACAAGAGGTGAGTCAATACACAATGAGGAAGACCTACGAAGGGTTCTTTTAGACTTTAAGGGGTTCACCACCAAGCAAATGCTTGGAAAAGAAAAATGAATATTCAACCTACAAACCCTAGCTATGCAAGCTAAATGAGGTATGCAAATAATGAAATTATGCAATAAGGAGATTTGATGTGTGTACCTAGGAAGTTTGGAGATGCTGCAAGGAATCTAGAAATGAGAAGAAGCTACCAAAATGTGCCTTGGAGGACTATGACACTCAGAATGGCGTATTAGTCCCGCTGTTATTTTTCGAGGAAAATACAAAATCTTTGGATGTTGAAATCGGATTTGAAAGAATCTCTGAAAAATATGCTTGGGAGGACTAAGATGCCCAAGGTGGTGTATTAGTCCCATTCTCAATTTTTGAAAACTTCGAATATGATCCTGAGCTCCAAGGTCTGCACTTGCTTATTCTCGGATTTCAGACTTTGAAACTTCCAAATTTGACTTGTAGGTGAATTTCTGTGAAGATAACAATTTTGTAATGCAACTTTGCAACTTTTACAACTTTTCACTCCAAATGATATTCAAGACTTCAACCTAAACCCACAAACACAAATATGCAAGACGAGAAAAACTTGTTGATTGTTAGTGAATGGGGGTTTGCCTTGGTCAAACCCCTTGTTGGTAATTAAACTTTGAAATGAAATAAAGTAACGAGGGAAATGGTGAATGAATAACATGCAATGCTACAACTCACCAAACCTTTGTAATTTTTGCAAACTTGTGTGAAATGGTTGCAATGGATATGGATCTTGAACTAAAGATATGGACTTGAATTGATTACTTGAATCAAAACCTTACATCACAAATGTTAGCACAACAACACACATGATGCAGGAAGATCTTTGATATGATGGCTCCAAATGCTTGATGATATGCTCTTGAATGTTCTTGTGAATTCAATTTGACTATAGTGAATGCTCTCAAAAAAGACTTAGATTAAAATGAATGGATGAACCTTGTATTTATACTTCCTTATGTTTAATATTTCAAAATTATATCACACCAAGTCAAAATATGAATTCATTGAATAAAGGAGGCTAAATCTTGCAAAATTTGAAATTAAATCATGAAAATGACACAAGGAGGATTAAGACGCCCTAGGTGGTGTCTTAGTCCCAAGTCATGAAACTTGTGGCATAGACACCAAAATGGGGCCCAATTAAGATGCCTTAAAATCAGGGTCCCAAAATCTCGAGGGGACAAAGACACCCTAGGTGGAATTTTAGTCCTAACTAAAAATCAGGGACACACATATCAGAATCATTCGATTATCATTTATGCATTGGAGAATTTTGGGATTAGCCAGAAAATTATGCAATTCATAGGGCTTGTGGACACAAAATAGGACCAATTAAGCCATAAAGAAGGATAAATAAAGAAAAGTGGGTCCAAAAAAGTGTGAAAATACAAGGGTATACATTTTATGACACTACATTTAGCCCCAACTTTAGTGAGAGGATGAACCTGCTTCAAACTCACACTAAAGTAGCCAACCATGCAATCAAGAGGGCTTCAAATGTACAAATGCTAGTAAGATAGGATGACAACGGTCAAGGGAATGATCAAGCCTCCAAGATCAAGATCCTATGGCAGACCAACATAGGCACAAAGGAACACGCTTGGAGATGATATATGAAGCCAAAATCAGATCGCAAACATACACCATCAAAGACAAGAAAAAGGCAAAAGGAAAAGAACAACAAAAAATCAAGCTTCGATTGGTCATCCAATGCGGTGGACCAGGTCTAGGCTTGAAGAGAGTTTGCAAGTGGAACGTGTTGTCAACTATGCAAACAAAAGCACACACTCACAAGGGCTAGTGGGAGCTAGGTGTCCACTAGGTGAGCCCTAGGGGGACCATATCAAAGCCATATCTCCATGAATTTAATAAGGTACAAAAATGCATGCTCACAAGGGCTAGTGAAGCTAGTTGTTCACTAGGTGAGCCCTAAGAGTTCCATATCAAAGCCATACCTCCATGAATTTAATAAGGACAAAAAGAGAAAATACAACACAACAATAAAGTTCAAAGGGATTTTACTTAGTTCATGCGAGGTCTTAATATTAGGGGAAATTGTTCCTAATGTCTCCAAAAGAGGACCAATCAAAGGATAAAAGATTCACAATTTAGGTCACATCACCACTAAGAGGAATGTAATATGCTAAGATGGATCACACTCTTGAAGGACATTACTCCCAATGTCACCACAAAGAGGAAAACACATCGTATGAAGTAAGAAAGTCACATCAAGGAACATGGAAAAATGCAAATGAAATAATGCCAAAATAATTCCAATTTATGCCCCCACTTTAAAGAAATTGCTAACACCATACTGTGAGCAATTACTTTAAAGTAGCCAAAAGATGAAAAGGAAAAGAGGGTTTCCCCCAAAAAACACAGAAGGGATCTGCGGATTCAAGGTTAGTATCTGTCTTTGCTGCAGTAATCTTAGAAAGCTTGGAATTGTCATCATTCCCCAAATACACATAGAACTGGAAGAATGACACAAAGAGAGTGAAAACAAAGGAAAAGCCTTTTGGGTCAACATAGAAGAGGCATAGGGTGTCTTGATGCCTTACACCATCCCCAAAAGGAAAACACAAGACAAAAATGAAAGGAAAAGAAAAGAAAAATGAAAAGGCAAAGAGTTTATAACATATAGAAGAATGAAGGTATAGAGGAATGCACAAAGAGAGAAACATCAAACAAAACATCATGGGGGATCACAATACACACATGCAAGGGAAGAAAAAAGAAAAGGCTAGTAGGGCACAAGAGAGTCAACCTAAAGTAAGTTATCCACCTCCCAATCTCAGTCTACGTAAGTAGAAGGTAGATAATGGACTAATGGGACAACAACAAATGCCTTACTAGGACAAGGCCATCCACCTCTTGTCCCCACTGAAACCTAAAGTAAGTTATCTGCCTCCTAATCTCAGTCTGCATAAGTAGAAGGTAGATAAAGGACTGACGGGACAACAACAAACACCTTACTAGGACAAGGCCATCCACCTCTTGTCCCTAATGAGTGCAAGAAAAGAATGGGTCGAGGTAGGTGATGAGAAGGGTCATGTAATAATGAGAATGTCAAGATTCTACAACTATTACATGACAAGGGGGAAAGGGACAAGCTACACAATCACTAGATTCCAATCATTGGCAACAAAGTGAAAGTTGTGTAATATTAACTTGAATGCACGATACTCATCGGTACTATGTCCGAGAAATCAGTGATATGCGCAATGTGGGACTTTTGCATTTTTAGGATAAAGAACTAATCTATTCATAGGTGGTAATGTTATGAATCCTTTGTTGAGAAGCATTTGTAGTTTCCGCTCAATTTCAGGTGGTGGACGAGGAGGTTGTAATTTTTGTAATTTGTAAGGTCTTTTTTGTTTGCTAGATTCACCAACTTCTATAGTTGAATGAGGAGGAAGATGAGGACCTAAAGAGATCCTATCATCCTTGTCATTGTTATGAGTCATTGGTTGTTCTATAGGAAGAAGGAAATTCATATTAGGAGGTGAATCAAAGATCATCGTACCATCACTACGAAGCTTTAGGTATTCTCTAGGTATTCTTATGTTGTGAGGGGGATCTTGATATACTAACCCTTTTTTGTTCTCAATAGTTGGATCTTGCTCTACGAGTTGATGAATTTCATGTTCGCTTGTTGTATCGCATCCTTGTTTACTCAAGATTGTGAAACCTTTGTCGTATCTTTTTTCAAGATTGGTTCGAGTGTTTCTTACTTTGTTATCATAAAATGGTTGAGTGTTTGATTGTTTAGAAGAACTATGATCACCTATTGTAGGGAACTTATAGTCAAATTTTTCTTTAGTTTCAGGATGTAAGTAACCAAACATTTCAAGAGGTGGTATTGTAGGGGGATTTGGTTGTTGGATGGATGGGTAAAAGGATGCATTATCTTCAAGTTTATTAAGGCAATCACTGAGTAACATATTCATGCTAACATCATCTTCTCCAATGATGTTGAAACATCATGAGAAGGACATGCATTTGGAGTTGATTGAGCATGAGTGTGTTCAATTTAATTAGGATCATTACCAAATGAAAAACTTTACACATCGACCACAGATTTTAGGGACATCCACAAATTTCCAAAGCACATATCCATGTTGCAAGATTAAAAAATTGCATGTGAAATACAAAAATTGACATAACAACTATTCTGCAAACTAAAACAGAAAACTGAAGGTAGCCCACAAAAACACAAAAAAGCAATTGTAGACCTTGAAAACTGGTGAGATTTTGAAGTTCAAGAGGCTGAAATAAACATCAAACAATAGAGAGAGGAGTCTGGAGAAAAAACCCTGAGAGGGACTAAAGAAGCTAGGAAGGGTGTTTTAGTCCTAGCACAGGTTTTTTTCAGAGAAATAACAAATTCTGGTTTGATAACAACTTTCTGAGGTTGCCTACCCAGGGACTTGATGTTTGGAAACAAGAAATTGTGCAAATGGATGTAAAGAAAAGCAACTAATAACAAGAAAAATATTTGAATGCAATTTTTCAATTTTCAATGCAATAACAATGTTTCTAAATGCAATTAAGAGGATGAACAATGCACTTTTCAGTTTTCTAATGAAATGAAATGATGCAAGAAAGCAAAAATGTAACCTATATGCACTCTCACTAATGTAAACATAGGAAACCCTAGATGCACATTCAGTAAAGCAAGATGCAATGAATGCAATCTAGATCTAGGACTTTTATGGACTCCAAATAAGAAAAAGAATGTTCAAAGACGTCGGATTCACTAAAATGAACAATAACTAAAATGGGAAGGGGGTGACTTCCTATTCTATCTAGGTCATTCAATTATGTTCTAGGAATCCTAATTGGATTGACTAACAACCTCACAAGGTGAGTCAATTCACAATGAGGAAGACATAGGAAGGGTTCTTTTAGACTTTAAGGGGTTCACCGCAAGCAAATGCTTGGAAAAGACAAATGAACATTAAACCTACAAACCCTAGTTATGCAAGCTAAATGTGGTGTGCAGATAATGAAATTATGCAATAGGGAGATATGATGTGTGTACCTAGGAAGTTTGGAGATGCTGTGAGGATTCTGAAATGCGAAGAAGCTACCAAAATGTGCCTTGGAGTAATAAAATATTAAATGTAATATTAATGATCATCTTAGTGTTATTAGGCAACTTAGTTCTTTTTAGTAATTGTCTTAGCTTTAGTTTATGATTGTTTCATTTTAGAAACATCGTCTTGTAATTGTATTTATAAAGAGCCTTCGTCTCCATTTGTAATCATCCAATAATGAATATCAATAATATTTTCATGGTATTAGAGCGAAATGATCTCTTGGGTGAACCCATAATAGTGGTGTACAATTTTTATGAGGAAGGAAATTTGATAAAATTCTCACGTATTGAAAATTTCATGTTTTAAAGGGTTCGTTCGAACTAGGGGGTTCACACGAACCCAAAAGAGGGGTTCGCTCGAACCCCTAGTTTGAGCGAACCCACTTTTGCATGGTGGGTTCGCTCAAACCCTGTGATGCCACGTTCCCTTATGGGGAATTAAAAAAAAGGGGGGTTCGAGTGAACCCCCCTTCGAACAAACCCCCATTTACCCTTTCGAGTGAAGGGGGGTTCACTCGAAGGGGGGTTCGCTCGAACCCCCCTTTTTTGCCCTTCTCCCCCTCTTCCACCAAATTTTAGCAGAATTTTTCCCTTCGAAGCTCGGGTTGAGGATGAAAATGGAGTAGACTTCACAAACCCAACTGGACTATGGCAGTCCTCAGAACGAGCTATCCAACGAATTAAATTTTAATATGTTTTGGTTTTATTATGTATGTGTTTTTTTAGTTTTATTAAACATAGGCTTTTCACCGAAAGTCAAGCTCTTTGTTTTGCACATGTGGAAAAATAGCAGATTATCAAAATAAAATTTTAAAAAATACGTTGAGGTTGGGTATTGATGTCCTTGATCCATTGAAAAAAATAAAATTGAATTTCGATACATATAGAAAAAGTTATGTTGTATACAGTCCGCCTATGTCTGAATTGCAATTGGTTTGACTTTGAAACTTGATTAAGGAAAAAATATTCAATAAAAAACTATGAGACCAAATGGAAGTGCTAGATATCATAGTTACAAATCTAAATTTGAAAAAATTAGAATTTTATCCTTTATACAAAAAACGTTATGTTGTATACGGTGAGCGTCACTTTTTAAAAATGTTGTTTTCTAAAAAAAACCATTTTTCGTGGGAGATGGAAAAAAAAGTGTAATCTGATTCCAAAAAAATTGAAAAAATATTTTTAGAATCTACAAAGAAAATTTGATGAGACTCTAGTTTTCATCATCTTCAAATTCCTCACGGTTTAGCCGGTATAGGTGCCCAAATAAGAAGATTTAGTTAAAAATAATAATTGCAGTGTCCAGTTTGGCCAAAAATTGTAAACCACTATTGTGGGATCACCCCTTGATGAATTTTTAAATTTGTGCCTTCTACCTGGAATATTTTTTCCAATTTTTTTTTTTTTTTTTGTATGAAAAAATGTGGCTTGTGTTTGAAGATTTTCATGCTCTTTGCTAAGGTCTAAATCAAGGGTTTTCTGTTGGAGTTTTTGTGGTTGAGAATCATTTTTTTTTTTAATTTATTTATTTAAATTTCTGGGCACACAATTTTGAAAGCACTTTTTTTTTTTGGGTCGAGTGTCTTCTGCTCGTTTTGTGGTTTTTCCTCGGAGCTCATGCAACCTCAATTTCATGTTTGGGCACATGTTTTTAAAGAATCTCGGTTTGAAGATTTTTGTCCATGTTTGGACTCGCTTTTTGAGGATCTAAGGTTGCATTTGTCTCTGGGTTATGCTCGTGGGTTGAAGGATTTTCGAGCTTATTTTGCTTGTGTTTTTTTAGAGGTGTTTGAAGCAAAATTTTTGGTGATTTCGTGTTCGGTTTTTGAGCTTGAGTTGGTCGTTTCTGCCTGTACCCACATCGCCTAGGGTTTTTTCCCTCTTTGTTTTAAAATTTTATGAAATTTTTGGTCATTTTTCTGCATTTTCTGAGCTTTCATGGCCACCTAGGGTTTTTTGGAAACTTGACTAAGGTTTTTACCCTTCAGATCAAGTCAATTTTTTTTATTGCAAAATCTTGGTGGGTTTTTCGAGATCTCAATTGGGTTGTCTTCAAATTTTTCGGGTGCCTCAAATTTCATGCCAGTGGCTCTGATTTGGTAGGTCGCTATTCATTTGGTGGCTCTGATTTGGCATTTTGATGGCTCTGATTTGGCATTGATGGCTCTAATTTTGTATCACAGCGGCGACATTTCATTTCCAGCCCGTGTTTCAACCTGGACAGGTCATGATTGAAGCTTGGGAGGCATTCTATCTCACATGAATTTGTGAGTCGATTGTTGAAGTCTCACGTGAAGTCATCTTGCCTACATCCCGCGCCCTTTTTGGGTGATCATTTCAGCTGGCATAGACTTTTTGTTGACAAAAGAGGCGCAATTTTCCTTATTTTGTTTTGACTTTTGTAGACTTTGGCTAGTGGCTATCTCTGCCACACCCTGCTGATGCCCTGCCTCCTCCAAGCCTTCATTGACCAGCGATATTCAATCTTTGCAGGCACTAATTTCTTGTAGGAGTTCTCAACAGCACCATATGGAGATTTTGCAGGATAAAATTTGTGAGGAGGCGGCATCACCATTTGATGCAGGCATTTGGCTTTTTGCATTGTGCAGCAGTGAATTCCCCCTATCAGAGTTGGAGAAGAGGAGATCATTAGCGTATATCTCTCTAACATTCATTAATGCGCAAAGCAACCCCATTTGACCCAAAGACTTTGTGCTATATTTTCCTCTGGTCGTTTGAATTCATGGAGGGCGCGATTGGAATCTGCACAGAGCCTCACGGTTGGTGGAAGGCACAATTAGAGCATTGACTGGCCGCACGACCTGCACAGACCCTCACGTTACCCCTAAGGTGCCCACACGCACTGGTAATTGGTAAGGCCGTGGGTGCACACAGCCAGAGCCGTGTCATAGGTCTCGATATGAGGCGTTTCAAACTTGAGTAGGGGCGTGCATTTGAAACTTGCGAGGGGTCGTGAAGATCTCAACGGCTCACGGCAACCATCATGCCCATCGACCTGGTCAAAGCTACGACGCAGCGCACTCTTCCTACCATAACTGCAGCTGCTCTACTCTCAACAACTTCCCAACGGACTCTCAATTGGGCTTTGACTCCGTCAAAACCGTTTAGCTCACCAATAAACACTTTGGCACAATTATTGTAACCATTTTTTATGCTCACCGTACTTGTTAGGGTTATTTCTTATTAGTCATTAATTGAGTGTTCGGTTACACATCAAAATTTGTGAAGAAGTGGGTTGATTTTTTTTGTCATAGTTAAAAGAGGAGTTTTTCTTCTCTTTTACAATGAATTTGGTTAAGAAAATGTTTGTAAAAGAGGGAGGTAAATATTTTTTTGCTAAAGTTAAAAATTTGTGAAATAGGGAACCCTCTTTTCCAATGAATGTGGTAAACGGAAACCATATGGGGGAGTTGATTTTTTTTTTTTGCCATTGTTAAAAATTTGCAAAAGAGGAAGTTAATTCTTTTGCAATGAATTTGGCAAAAGGGGGTCATCATAATGCATGGGTTGTCATTTTATGTTTTTTTTGTCTTTTATAGAGGTTTGCAAGACATAATTTAATCTATATCTTCTTAATCCACCTCATGACAATAAACTTTGAAGAACTTGTAAACAAAAAAATGCCTATAAACACACTCATATGAAGTGTCACGAAACACAATTTGTGTTCCTTAGGGAGGGAATTTGGAAAATTATTGTACATACAGTAAATTATAAAGTGTAATGGGAGGCTATGCCATCACAAAATGGATCTTTGTGATTCTCACCTCATGTGAGTGTGTCTTGGAGCACACCTTGTACATCTCTATATTCCTTACACACTCTTGCTCTCAATTGTTTTGCTTATATTCTCTTAGCATTAAGGGGGGACTATGATGTGTTATGCTAATGCTTCTTTGTACTCAATGTAACTTGGGTCATCTAAATACAATATTGCATATTGTTCATTATGTTTGTCTTATCTCATAGATCTCCTAACTTCTAATATTCAAGTATTGGCATCTTTTGTAGATTCATGTTTGATAATATTAATAAAAAATTAATGATGAAATCCTGGTTTTATAATATTGGAGTTAAAGTTCTTACTAGCTTCTAGGGAAATTAATGATTTATGTTTCCAAGTGATGAGAGAAATAAGTACCTTAAGGGAGAGCAAGAGAAATTAAGATTTAAGGTGTAGACAGAGGGCATTTAGATTCAAGGGTAGAAGAAATATAAGATGAAAGTAAAGGGGAAAAAATGATAGAAGATGAAAAGGAGTTATTTCAAAGAAATTTGTTGAATCTCTATAAGGGTTATAGGGATTCAAACAAATTGATAAGGATACTCGTATAATAGTTCATTACGAGAAATATTCAAGGAAGGAAATGAGAGGTGAAATGCTCAATAATTAGTTGATGCACATAAGTGAATTTATACAGAGAAGGGAGAGTTATAATTTACAATTATATCAACTGTAACTATTTAACTTGCATAATCTAATTGTTGTCTAAGTGGTTGTAAAACAATGTAACTATGCTAACATTCCTCCCTTATTACATTGTTCTTGTAAATGTACCCTTGAAATCTCAAATTTCACCTAGTTAATAGACCCCCCTTTAAGTTTTACATAGAACATAAAACAAAACATGTTGATGACATTCTTCAAAAGATTTTTCTTTGAAGAAAAAATCTTGAATTAGGTGGAACTCCATCAAATTGGCTCATAACCCTTGGAAGGGTGTAGCTTTGAGCTTAATTTCAGAGTTGTTAGATTACCACCTCCCATAAGTTTTGAATCATAGATCCCTCAAAATATTGGACAACAATAAATTGCCCCATCAAATTATATTTGAATTTTCATTTTCCAAGTATGAAAATTAAATCCAAAATATTTGTCTAAAAAAATATCCATCTCAAAAATGCTAAAAAAGTAATACTCAAAAGAAACAATATCTTTGTAATTTTAATTGTAGATTTTTGACAAATAACTATCAAATATGTCTCTCCATTCATACAAAATTTGAATCTTTATAAACACACTTAATGTAAGAAGTGACACCCTCTATAATGTTAAACCTTAAAAAAATTGTTCACCAATTTCTTACCTCTTATGTAGACTATTGTATGAATAAATATGTAGCACTTCATAATTGCTTCTCACTCCAACAAAATCCTACACCTCCTTTCACCAAGAAAATTTTGTGTATGAGTAGCATCAATGATGATAATCTATGTTATCGGTTCTGGTACTGGTTTGGGTTCGTGAATTCAACTAATTTTTTTGGGGGTTTCGGTTCATGAATCTGACTATATATATATGCAACCTAGAAGCATAATTAAGATTAGAATATCACATAACATCATATAAAGACTTTATAAACAAAAAAATACCATAAAATTGAATGCCATTTAAAACATGCATGATTAATATTTAATATTCATCATCCAAACTTTAGGTTCAATATTAAAATAATAATATCAAGTTTAATACTTTTAATCATCAAATAGATATTCTAAATCATCAACATCATTGCCATCATTGATATTAGTTGATGTAGGAACATTAGATGAACCAAAAGCATCGTCAATGGCATTGCCAGTGCCACTTGCACTAAAAGTGTGATGTCTTTCAAAGTCCTCATATGAAATATGATGGGAAGTGGAAGCATCCAAATCCATATGCTCTAACTCTATATCCCACAACTTTGTGTCCCCTTCCTTGTAGTCATGTTGTTTGTGTGAAATGAGACACAAGTTGGAATGCACATATTCTAAGTTCTCTGCTCTTTTGGAGTGCAATCTATTGTGCTTTACTATGTGGATGAAATAATATGTGCTCCAATTCCTCTTAGATATAGATGAACCAGCAACCTATGAAAACAAAGTAAACAATTAAATTTGTACATTATATTTATTAAAACTTTAAGGACTAAAAAATAAAAATTTATTAAAGCTGTGATAAAATTTTGATTATGATGAGTTGTAGGTGTTGGAAGAATTGGCCATAGAAGTGCCACAAACTATGAACATCCTTCTTAAACCTATCATGAAGAGCCTCAATACTTTGATCATTTGAGTGCATAAAATCAATGAACTCATTTATGATTATATCATGCAATCTTGTTTCAGAGAAGAGTCCACAGAATGTTGCATTGTACCCTTCAGCCACTTCAAAATCTGTATATGGGGGTAGCCTTCCTGGTACAAAAAGAATCTCAACATTGCAGGTTTTCAGAGTCAATGTGAAGGCAAGAATATGTAATGGATTGGTCATTTAGCTCTATATTTCTTCAACAATTGCATGCACTTGTTTGAAGAAAATCTCTTTAGGGTCTCACTCTTTCACATTTATGGCGCTCTTCATCTTCTCAAGCATTCAATTGATGCCATCATATATTTCTCCAATGCAAGGTTTGTCATGTCAGCATAGAAAATCATGCTCAAAATGGGCTCAGCGAAGCTAAGAAGATACTCCACATGATCCCACCAAGAGTCATCTAATATCATTTGCTTAATTTGTGTTGTCTTGATAGAGTTGCTTTGTCATCGTATAGACCAATTTCAGCTAATCACCATGCTAGAAAGTGCCTCTCTAACTTTCATAAGTTATCTTAAGACGATTGTGTTAGAGGTGAAATGAGTCTCTACAACCTATTAAAAATATAAAATAAAATAATTAAAATTTAAAAACAAACTTCAAAAATTAAAGGAGAATTAGAATACACAATAAAATTATGAAAATATAAAATTTTATGCTACTTCACTTAACTTCAATAGCTCAAATTTTGAAAATGGTCTAAAAATGCATTGAGACATGTGGTGGTTGGTGATTAACATTTGGATGTCCTCAAGCTTTGCATACAACTCTTTGATCCAATCAATTTAATTCTCAATATTTTGTAGCATAAGGTTGAGAGGGTGGACCACACAAGGTGTCGAAAAGATATGTGAATATCGTTCCTCAACCAATAAGTTGAAAACTCTATAATTCTTTGCATTGTTAGTTAAGTTACTTGAAAAATGTTATGGGGGCCTAGTTCCTCAATGGCTGCGATGAAAATATTGGCAATAAATTGGCCATATTTCACCTAACCCTCACAATAAAAATATTTCAAAAATATTGCCCCTTTAAGGGACACTGCTATGACATTGATCAAGGGCTGATTTTTTGCATCTTTCCACCCATCTAAAACAATGGATACACCTATCTCAACCCATGAATCCCTTATGGACTATAAAGCATCCTCAATGTTCTTCACCTTTTTTTCCTATAAGGTATCATGCACCTCATAACCTAGGCCCTTGCACCCATTTGGAGCTTCATTATGGTTTTTAACATCTCTTTCCAATATGGAGAGCAAACAACATTAAAAGATAATCTATTTGCATAAATACATATTGCTACATGTTGGTCGAAAATATCTCGACTCTCATTTTGAAATGTAATTTCCAAAGGTCCCTTTGGTTTTTTCTTGTAATAAGTACTTTAAGGATGAGGAGTGGAAAAAAATTGATGGTTTTCTACCACAACATTGGGACTAGGTGCGGGCTACATTCCAAGTATTCAAGCCAAAATTTTATCTTAGAAAGGGAGATGGTTATCTTTAGCAGGGAGAATTTTGTTAGTAAAATCTATGAAAGGGAGATGGTTGAGTAAATATTAAT
Source organism: Sequoiadendron giganteum (assembly GCA_007115665.2). Classification (NCBI taxonomy): domain Eukaryota; kingdom Viridiplantae; phylum Streptophyta; class Pinopsida; order Cupressales; family Cupressaceae; genus Sequoiadendron; species Sequoiadendron giganteum. Next base: position 390,948,148 of record CM021100.1, read on the forward strand.
AATTTACTATTTACCAATTTTAAATAGTAAATTATTAATAATTTAAATTTTAACTAATGACCAAAAGATTTCAACATATTTTTCTGTCCAAAAAAATAATAATAAATAATAATTGCTGCAATCTTATCCATATCTATGCAACAAGGGTGAAAAAATCTCGCCGAACTCCAAATCAAATCGAACTTTCTTAGCCTTGAAACTCCAATATTTTCAGATATACACTGTGAGTAGATTGAAGAAGCAACTGAAGGGAGATAGGTTTCAGTTTGTCTCATTTTAAAAATATTGGTTGTTTTGGGTTTCGTAAATTTTTCTTGCAAACTCTGCCCACTTTTTCTCATCGACATTGTTGCATGACACAATTTGTGCAGAATCTTGAGGTAAATCACTTTCCATAGTTCCAGTGAATTTTACTTTTTTGAAATCTGGAAGGTGTTAAGTTGATTCGTAGCAAGTCTAAAACCATTTACTCATTACTATCTCCTATGTGACCTTCCCCTACTGCTATACTTAAAATGCATTTTAAAAAAGTTAAATAAACCTACATTCATGCATGCTATCCCCTATTCTGCACTTGGTGCCTACTGCCTTCATAACCCAAGTGAGAAGAAGAAACCGAAAACAAGCAAATGTTTACACACACTTACAATTTCCTTTGAACTAAACTATTATGTATTTCAATAGAAATATCAAGCAAAAGAATAGAACATCACTGAGATAAGTCAAAATTTGACAGAAATATCCCCAAGTCAAAGAACAAGAGGAAAAATATGAGAAAATGAGGTAACACAAAATAGATTACATAGAATGCAGTGTTAACTCCTATAGTATAGCCAGGGTACAGTTTCATGGCTACACTGAAGTAGCCTGACTTGTATGCCTTTAAAGACATGAACCCGCTTCCTGCATTCATTCATAGATTAAGTTTTTTAGCAATATCAATCAACTGTTGTAAAATGTTAAAGGGATGAAGGCAAGCATAAGGATCTTAAAATAATCAAATGATTACTTGAGTGCCTGTCAAGCCAGATAGTTATCTGAGATTGGTCATGTGACACTGTTTCATTCTCAGCACCCCAAAGATTGTTGAACCCCTCATTGAATTTCACAGTACTGTACTCTGATGAGCATCATGATGGAATGGATTAGATTATATTAGATTATATGCCCAACAAATAGCCAAGGCTTCATCAAACTACTTATTTGAGGGTAATAAAGTACACCTTACATTTTGTTTAGGGGTAATAAATTAATCAACACTGTTTAAAATATTACAAAACTGTTCAAAATGTCTACTTTATTCTTAGAAAGGTTTTGTTCTTGGTTTGGTCTTATTAATGTAGTTATATCTAAAACTTTAAAATGTTTAAATCAATACCTGATTATACAAGGTGGTAATGCAAGCTTTAGTGCAAAGCAAATCTAATGATTTTCTCAAGAATCGAGTAACCCCAAAACCCTGATATTATGTATTCATGTTGTCTCTTGATATTGGTTCTTTACCAATAGAGTAAATAGGACCCTTTGCCAAAGTACCCACTTTTATGTTCACATATTTACCAACAGACTACTAGGATTTAAATGATTTAGAAACACGCATATAGGAGAGATAAAGCAAGGAGTAGAATCCAAAACTGATAGTGTATAGTCTTTATTAGGATGGACCAAATAGATGTATAATGAGGGTTTGTTTTGGCTTGCTCTCAGGGTCATATAGTCCTATCTTTTCTTCTTCATTGACAATCATATTTTTGTTTGATTATAAAACATACATCTCTGTCAATTGCAACGACCAATTCATTCCTTAATAATAATTTAGTAAATTCTACTAACAAGAAATAATATCTATCCTCAAAAGCACCGATCCTATGCTAGATGTGGTATTTAATTTAATTTTAACTTGTAATACTTTTATTGCCAGGGTTCATCCCATTTAGTATGCAAACTTACTGTGTACATCCCAATAATTTTCCCACTTGAGCAAATCTTGATTTGCAACTTACTTTGTAAGTCCCAATAATCTAATCTGTTGAGCACATCCATTCTACACGTTTGTATCAGGTGGAGGTACAGATGAAGGAGAAAAGGTTCCTTTTAAAGATGGATATTGTGAATCAAAGCATCACCCCATCAAAGAAAATGGAAGGAGGTAGTTGGTAATATGTGTCAGTATAATAAATGAGATTTTTAGCCATACTATCATTTACTTGCAGTTCATAATGTTATACTAATTATTTAATTATTCCATTGTTCATTCAGGTTGGTGGACTCAAGTCTGTCCTCTTTGTAGAATATAATTCTTCTATACCAAGCATATCTTCCCAACCATAAAATCATTATTAGTATGGATGTTTAACATGGTTCTCTAGGACATGGTGATACACCCTCAATTGTAGCTCTAAGTATCTAGGAACACACTATTAAGGCGTCCAATTCAAATATGATGTATTTGATAAAATTGAGTTATAAGGATCCTTAATTGCATAAATATTAAGGTTACCAGTTAAAATATAATTTATTTGGTAAAATTGAGTGATATGGATGCTTAATTGAAATGGAATATTTTATTTTGTAAAACTGTCAGTACTTTTTGAGTTCTTAATCAAATGGAATGATAATTTTTTTTTCCACATACGTCTGATTGTGGCTTGGTTAAGCAAATATCAAATGTTTGTTCAAAGTGTATAATTTACATGAATGGTGAAGAATTTTGTATAAACAAACAAGATTTATATATATTCTACATTTTTATCAGTTTTCAAGTTAAAACATCATTCTAAGGAGATTGAATTCATTGAAAATTAGTTTGCATTTTTTAAGATTAAGTTTATTGGAAGGCATGCATAATCTTTGGTTTGTTGTGAGATGAGTTACCAAATTCGACAGTATGTCAGCATAAGCAAACCCCTCTGCAATCTCCACTCTTAAGTAAAAAATGTACTCATTGAAATCAAGGCTAGAATAGTTGTGGATAGATAAAATCTACTAAAACAAAGCATGAAAGGACATATAGCTCAGTGGTCAAGTACTCCAACATCAAATGAGTACGAGTCCTAACTGATCGGTGACAATTTAGCAACTTAAATAGACTCAGAAAAAACACTCCCATGCAACCATTAAAACACAAATATAGAAACAAAATAATTGTGTTCTACCCGTTTTCATTAGTGGCTTTTGAGATCTAATATGTAGACCCCTCTTCCCTCTTTAAGGACAATTTAAATTTGATGTAACATAATTTATAAAAAAATGGCTATTCTATTGACCCAATACTACTTTTAAATTTATAAGACTTTTTATATAAATTGCAATCGGCGTAATCATTGCACCTCTTTCTGGTGCAAGTGCTAGTTTATTGTATGTAAACCTTAACAGTGGGCACGTTCAGTATCATTTATTGATGATGTTGATAATCTCTCTTCTAGTATTTTTAACAGTTTCTATATGTGCGACAGGTTTTATCGGCTATTAATCTTGTATTGGCAGTGTGCGAAATCAGCGTAGTGTTAGGAATGGACAAAGGACAAATAGAAAGGGCAATAATTAGGAAATATGGATATGGAAAAGCTAATAAGTCTTTGAAAACTAGTGAAGAAATAGCACAATTGTATTTACAAAAAATAATACATCTGCCACTGGACCTCCCCGACCCTAGTGAAGAACAATCCACGAAGTTTTTGAAAGTACAGTTAGGTGTGTTTGAAGAAGAAAGGTACCCCGATTCAGCATCAGCAACAGACACACACAATACAACTTCTGACCAAGGTAACAATGAAATTACCACATAATGAAAATTTGAGGTTTAGTGCTTTTTATGTGACTATGTTATAAACATCTTATGTTTTTTTTTGTCATCGGTGATATACGCTTGGCAGAATCAAGCAGTGTTCAGGAAATAGAAGTTCCACCAACAGAAGCTCCAATAGAAAACACAACAGACCAAGATGTTGCTGTTAATGTACAATCTCCTTCAAAAAGAGCAGGTTGTACGATTGAAAGGCATCATTCTTTTTTAATTTAATCTTGCAATTGTGTATTAATCCAGATATTAATCTCTTGAATCATCCAAACAGTACTTAGAAAAAAAAGGTGTAAAAACTTTTTTATGAAGGAGAACTAGAACACCAGCAAACTTAAGCATTTCCATAAAATAAACTGAAATTAATAAATGTTGTTTTGGTTTGATTATTATAAATATTGACATTTCACTGGGCAATCACTTATAGAATCTTCAAGCTCGCGAGAAAGAAGAGCATCTTCTCCAGCACGGAAAGTAGAGAGTTGCGTCAAGAGGCTCAAATTTCCTATCAGGCCATTTGTACGGGGAGGTGTACATGCACTCCAAGGTCTTTGGAATACACTCCTAAGAAAAGAGGCACCTTCCAAAACTACAGATGCAAGTACAGGTATTATAAGTGTCATCGTCGGATCTTGACTATCAGTATAAATACTAAAGTAACTTGTTAGAGTAAGCAAAATAATTTCTCCCATTCGATGGAGAAAAATTAGGTGTATAAACTGCTGTTTAGTTTTGATTAGAAGACTTCACCGTAGGCGGTGGAGTTAACTTTAGTTCTATTTTGCATAGGATATTACACATTATGTAATCTGCAGTGATGGAGTTAACTTTAGTTCTATTTTACATAGGATATTACGCATTATGTAATCTGCAGTTCATTGCATTAATAGAGTAGTTTGCTTTTGTTTTTTCTGCAGTTTTAGGCAGTCTTCCGATCTGTTAAGATTCTATAAATGAAGACTCTTGTTGAATCAAATTCTAATTGCTGTAGCAGTTTTTACTCTGTTTTTCCTGTGATTTCTTGTTTCTTTCAATCCTTTATAACTAACAAATTATATGTAATCTTCTTCATGCAAACTATTCAGGCAAATTCACGGCCAGCAATTCACAGTCAGAAAACTCAGTGCCAACAATTCATCGGAAGAAAATTCACCGCCATGACAAATTCACCTCAAGGAAAATTCACCACCAGTAATTCACCACCACAGAAAATTAATCGCAATTTTTTAAAGCAATGAATTATCTGCATCGGTGAATTACTGGTGGTGAATTTGTCATGACTGTCAATTTTCCCACGGTGAATTGTTGACCGTTTATTTTCCGACATGAATTGCTGACGGCGAATTTTTCTAGAACCAAATTTTCGCATTCATGAAATGTTTTTATTAACCAAACAATGGAAATGAGTTTAAAAGAATGCATTGTCCATACAGGCAGCAAAAGCTCCAGTTCATTAATTCTTATAAGGGAAATGCTGTTTGTAACGTATAGCCAAGGAGAACAGGATGCGTTATTTTTCTTGAAGAAGTATGCTACAGGGTACAGAAAACTTCCTCGAGAGTGGAAGCGCTTTCTCAATTACCATAGGCTGGTGTGGTATATATTCTTTCTAAGCAATGAGGCAAAGGTTTTAGCTGGATGGCAGGTACAGCTCATCACCTGGCTATTTATATGTTGGGAGTGGGAGGAAAACATGAATTGCCTTATAGAGGTATGCCTAACTGCCATAAGTATCTTTATATTTTAGCAAAAATGCAATTTAGTCTGGGAAAATAGCAGATGTTTACAAAGCGAATTGCGATCTTTTTATGCAGAACTGGAGCAATCTTGGTGATCTTAAAGTATCAGACAACAATGAGCCTTCACTCTACTTCATCGTAGATCATTTCATTGAAAATTATGTGAGCAATAAGAACAAGACGACAGACGCTAAACATGAAGGGCATCATGAAAAGGAAGAGAGCTCACTAACTAACCTCGAAGAGGCTGCAGTAAGTGTTGGTGAAAGTACTCAAGCAGCTGAAAGCAACATCACGAGCCCCAGTCCAGACAATTTGGAAATTGTTGGGAAAGGACAGCTAGAAAAGTTCAAGAAAGAAATTGAAGTAATGATTAAACAGATAATGAAAGAGAATACAGGGGAGAATAAGAAGCAGGTGAAGGAAACGAAAGATAAGTTGCAAAACTGGCTGAGAATGAGATATGTACTGTACAGATATGATGTTTCAATAAACTGTATTCGGGCTTTTCAAAGATTTAGATTTTACTGCATAGCGGGGTATCTGCAGTGGCCACAGGCTAAACAAGAATATTATGATGAAGCTCTCCATGGCTAATATATTCTAGGGAATTCCGTGTATATGTGATTCTGAAGTCACATTTAATGGCTCGCTTACGTTGTTACATAACTATAAAATCATGACATTTTTCTTAATATAAGAAAAGTATTTAAAAAAAAAAAATAATATTTGAAACAGATTTGAATTATTTTGATTTTTTTTAATTTTACCCATTTATAGAGTTCTGCTAGTTTTGTTCCCATTTGCAAAAACATTCGAATGTTTCCTTCTCTTTCTTATTGCTAAGTTGTTCCACCAATCAAGAATTGTGAATGATTAAACACTTAAATAAATCTTATTTTTCTTTGTCCTCCTTTGTAGTTTAGCATAGTTTTTAGGTGTTGCTAGTATGCACAGTCTAATATTATAAACTTCATTAAATCTTTTGTAACCTCTTATGTAACACACTCTGAAAGGTTTGTGCATACTAGGCATTAGATTACACGTACTATACAATCAAGTATAAGGGATTTAATATCAAGGGAAGTAACTTGTAAAGAATACTCGATTATATATATAATCTATTGTTCATAGTGTAATATTTAGTGTTAGATCTTTGGTGGTATTAATGTGCATAGGGTATTTTCTATTGAAAATTGTTTGTGTAATGTTTTTTCTGTAAGTATCTCATTTAAGCTTCTAGAATCACCCTCTATGATTTTGCAAAGAAAAATATTAAGGGAGTAGCCCATTCCTATTGATTGACCTCTTAACTACCATAGTCTTAATTATAAGTCTTGTCACTTGTCTAGTTCAACATACCCCTATATTTAGATATTGGGTGGACATAGAGTGTAGTTTTTAGAATCAATATGGATTTTATGTTCATGTGAACTACCTCTAGGAATATAATTTTGATTTTTGCCTAGACTACTCATTTATGCCAATATACCTCATGTGCATAGAATTTTAATGTTTTAGCCTAGTATTTTAACCATTGATAAGAGATATTGCTTTTCATTTAGATTGATTAAATTGGTACCAAAATAGTTTTGGAAAATTCACGAGTCTTCACACCCATCCTAGAGCATTTTGTGAAAAGGGTCTTAGCCAAATGCTTAATCTAGAAAACCCTATCAAACCAATGGGCATGTGGTTTAAAATAAATAATTCTACATTTTAATTGAACAATTAATGTACATTTATTTCTACTATGGGAAACAAAGTTAGTTGATAAGACAATGCATGGTCTAGTAATGTAGACCTTCACCTTGTAACCTTTCTCATAATCACAACACTCCTCTAGATAGTGAGACTACTACCTCTCCACTCCATGGAGCCAAAACCATAAACACACCTTCATCCTCTCACTCTCCTACTAAAATCAATCTAAATGCACTTTACAACTCTCCACTCCATAAGAAACTATCTCTCAAACTCTCCTCCCTACCTTAACATCTTCAATAAAAGGAAATAGATAAAATCCAATGAGAAAATTATGCAAGTAGTATACAATCTGTAAATAATTTAAAGAACATAATAACTTGTTGGCTTGTTCCCAAAGACTACAAATTTCATGGTCATTTGTTTGTCCCAATGCCATAACTTGCCCTCACTATTAATTGATCTAAGAATTTTTTTAATGGGCCACATTAAAAGCTTTTATTGAGCTCCATCGTCATATTTCTTATTTTCTTGTCATTGTCTCCTATGTTGTATTTTGAAAAAATTATACATTTATTGGTTAGTGAGTTGTAAATTAGGGAAGTTTTCTATATTGTCTTTTATATACATTTTATTTTCTAAGGTATTTCTTATTTCTTCATGATACTCATGTATTTTTCTATGTTTCACATCTTAAATCTAAGCATCTATTAGTTTGACTTCAATGATAGGTCAAAGGCTAGAGAAGCGTAATGAAGCATCTCACATCTTTGGATGCATGTTTAAATTATGTCATGATACATAGGGGATCTTGTGTCTAGGTTTTATGTTTTCCATCTCCATGCTCCCATCAAACCTTCAAATCCAAATTTAATTTCTTTGAGTGGGAGGCTTACATTTGGAAAAGTATTTTTAAATCATAATTGCTTGTATATATCTTTGACTCGAGTGTACTTAAGTAGAACTACCAAGGCCTTTTCTATGTCTATAGTTTTTCTCATCTCATGCCTACACCACAAGTAGATTTAAAAATCTTATATTTTCCATCTAAGTTGGGCCTTCACATACAACATCAATAATATTTCATGTCTACTAGCTTGTATTCCCTATATTATAGAATCATTCATAATTTTGGAAGAGCCTTGCATTCAAAATCCTTATGATTTAACATCTAGATGTGTCATTGACATACCCCTATATATTAGGGTTGAGTAGGAGTTTCAACTATAATAAATATTATTTTGTTGACTTTTCTATTGTTATGTGTTGTCTACATGGAGCTCAAAGGATAAAAGTGATTAAAATGTGACTCTACAAGATTGAATTATATTGTCCCGTGGGAAAAATGGTGACATAGCAATGAAATCCAACTTAGCAATGACAATGAGTGAGAATGTTCCACATGCTAACCAAATTGGTAACAATTGTGGGCCTAATTATTTCTACATGATTTTTATGAAGGAATTATCCATGCATTAGGAATTTTACTACAACATGAAGGTATTGACATGTGAAAAAATTGTAGTTTATGTGATCATCTTTGGCTAATTCACATGAACACTTTGTATCTAGATACTAGTTTTGTTGGTCTAAGCAACTAGTTTATGGAATGTCAAATGAATCCACATGTACTTAAGTTGTCTAAATACAACCATTTTTATTTGGTTTTAACATGATTTGTGAGATGTGATCTGTATAGTGCTCAAGGTAGGAGCCCTCTATGTAGCTAGTTTCAAAGAATTGCTATTGAAGCCAAATTAATAGAGCTAGGATTCAATCTCATTTTTTTATAGGTAGTTAAATTAGTTAATGTGATAGAAATTGGGCACCATTAATCAAGCATAGAATTTAATATTAGTCAAATTATGATACAATTGTTTATTACAAAATTCATCTTGTTGGTGTTTAGGATAAATTAGGTTTTAGGATATATGACATATGATTAAGTTTTAGGAAATAACTAGATTTTTAATGCAAATACAAGTGTTATTTTACATTCATGTGCATTCAAATGTATTAGTGATGAAACAAAGAAAATGGAGTGACCTTTCTCTCTAGGGCTTCTAGGGTTTTAGACATAAAAGGAGAGAGGTCAAGTTTCTTCTTTGGCATTTCACTCAACAAAAAACCCTTGATATTTCAATGCAAAGGAGATTGAAATCTGGCAAAGTGAATGTCTTAAGGGGATTGAATGATAAGAAATGAGGGGCTCACCACCAAGTGTAAACTTGGAAAAGAAAATGTTTGAAAACATAGTGTAGTATGCAAGATGACTTAGAAAGATAAGAAAAATGTAGTAAAAAGCTATGAGATTGGTAGTATAGTAAAATGCACACCCTTGCATTTTCACACTTGTTTGGGCCTGCCTTGCTTTATTGATCCTTCTTTATGGCTTAATTGGACCTATTTTGTGTCCACAAGGCCTATGAATTACATATTTTTTTGGTTAGTCCCGACATTCTCCAATGCATAAGTGCTCTCCTAATGATTATGATCTATGTGTCCCTAATTTTTGGTCGGGACTAAAACACCACTTAGGGCCTCTTTGTCCCCTCGAGGTCTTGGGACCCTGATTTTGATGTATCTTAATTGGGCCCCTTTTTGGTGTCTATGCCCCAGGTTTCATCACTTGGGACTAAGACGCCCCACCTAGGGCATCTTAGTCCATCTTGAGTCATTTTCAAGATTTAAATTCAAATTCTGGTGGGATTTAACCTCTAGCATTTAATGAATTCATATGTTAGCTTGGTGTGATACAATTTTGGGATATTAAGCATAGATAAGTATAAATACAAGGTTCATTCTCTCATTTTATCCTAACAAGCATACTAAGCAATCTAAGTCTTTTGGGAGAGCATTTATCATAGCATAATTGAGTTCACAAGAGCTCATTCAAGAGCAATTCATCACGCATTTGGAGCCATCATCAAGATTCAAGCATCATGTCAAAGGCTATTCTTGCATCATGTGTGTTGTTGTGCTAACATTTGTTATGCAGGGTTTTGATCTAAACAAGCAAGCAATTCAAGATCCATATCCATTGCAGCCATTTCACACAAGTTTGTAGCCTTTACAAGGGTTTGGTGAGTTGTAGCATTTCATGTTGTTCATTCACCATTTCCTTCATTATTCTATTTCATTTTGAGGTTTAATTACCAACAAGGGGTTTGGCCGAGGCAAACCCCCATTCACTAACAATCAACTAGTTTTTCCATCTTGCATATTTGTGTTTGCAGATATAGGTTGAAGACTTGAAGATCACTTGGAGTGAAAAGTTGTTAAAGTTGCAAAGTTGCATTGCAAAATTGTCATCTTCAAGAAACCTCACCTATAAGTTAGATCCGGTTGTTTCAAAACCTGAGATCCGGAAGGAAGCAAGTGTAGATCTGGGAGCTCAGGACCACATTCAAAGTTTTCAGAAATTTAGAGTGGGACTAATATGCCATCTTGGGCATCTTAGTCACTCTTGAGCATATCTTTCGAAGATTCCTTCAAATATGGTTCCGACATCTAAAGATTCTATGTTTGTCCCGAAAAACAACAACAAGACTAATACACCATCTTGGGCATCTTAGTCCTCCAAGGCATATTTTGATAATTCATTATGGTGAACTTGACATCTTTGAGCATTCTTCCTTTTATGATTTGGAGTCCTTTAGAGTCCTAGATCTAGATTGCATTCATTGCATTTTGCATCTAGAGTTTCTTGCATCTTGCATTAGTGAAATTAAATTTAGGGTTTCCTATTTTTGCATTAGTGAAAGTGCATATAGGTTGCATTTTTACTTTCCTGCATCATTTCATTGAAAAACTAAAAAGTGCACTGTTCATTCTCTTAATTACATTTAGAAACATTCTTAATTCATTAAAAATTGAAAAATTGCATTTCAATCTTGCATTCAATTGCTTGTTAGTCATTGCTTTTCTTTCCATCCATTTGCACAATTTACTGTTTGCAAACATCAAGTCCCTGGGAAGGCAACCTGAGAAAGTTATTATCAAGCCAGAATTTGTTGTTTTTTTTAGAAAAACCTTTGCTAGGACTAAAATGCCCTTCCTGGCATCTTAGTCCCTCTTAGGTTTTTTCTGCTCAAAATCCTCTCTTTGTTGTTTGCTACCTGTTTCAGCCTCTAGAACTTCAAAATCTCACCAGGAGGACTAAAACTCCCTTACTGGCATCTTAGTCCCTGTTGACTTTAACTCTCCATTTTTTAGGGTCTGAAATTTCTTTTCTATGTTTCTGTGGGCTACTTTTAGTTTTCTGTTCCAGTTTCCAGAATTGTTGTTATTCCTATTTCTTTCATTTCAAGTGTAATTACAAGCATAGAATATTGTGTTCATTGCACTTTCTATGGTTTATTCCTTGTATGAGCCGTAGTACTTGGTGTCCTACTGCTAATACTGTGGTTAGAAAAAGTGTGAGACTCATGACATCTCGTGATAAGACACTCATAGATCTTGGGTTATCAAGCTCTCTTACTTCTGGTGTTGGCACTAGTTCACTAGGTATGGATCATACCTTTGACACCTCTTTTTCCATGACTATCTTACCTACAAGTGTTATGCTATGTTTTCAAACAATGGTTAATCATATTCCTCAAGAAAACATAATAAAAATGCATGAAGACCTAGCCCATTTACAAGATAGTGTGAGTATTGAAAATATTTCCGACACTGCTATACCTGCCATAGACAATATTCACCGCATGATGGAAAATTATGAAGGACTGGAAGTTGTGCGTAACATACCTCATATCTTTGGAAAACATCTTCCTCCCACCACTAATGGTTCACAAACCTCAAACAATGTGCAAGGAGGAAATCAAACTCCGCCCTCTTCAACCATAGCATCCATTCCCACCTATACAACTCCTCAAGTGACAACAATGATGCAACCAACTAGTAATATCCCTCCTACCTCACACATTTACACTAGTGCTCCTTATAAATATGTGGCATCTAATCTCATACCTCCTCCCAAAAGCAATCCATTCATTTGTCCTTCCAAAACATACACATCACTTGAAAGGAAAAACAATAGTGCGGAAATGCTTTCCTAACGCTAAAACCACAGAGGAGAAGTACAAAGACCAATTTTAAAACTTCATAAACTTAAGATGCACACATACAAGATAACAAGATTAACATAAAAGAACATACACAAAGATAACACCAGATTTACATGGGAAAACCCTTTCGAGAAAAAAACCCACCAGACCAAGAGCAATCACTTTGTATTACAGTAAAAGATTACATACAAAGTTAATAGACTTCTCTATCTAATATTAGCTCACAACAACAAACCTTTTGTTTTATTACACTCAATGTTACAATGCTTTACAATATACAATGAATACTTCACCACCCTTTGTGACTATTACCAATATATTCGACTGTTACAAGTCTTACATCACATTCTTCTCTTATTAACCAATCGGGTGTCTTAATTATACACCTTGTCTGACACGCAAATTCGATCCTTGATCGACCGAACACCTTGCAATCATGCATCAGGTCGCCCAGGCATTAAATTCTTCTTTCCATAATCAAATTTTGTCATCCGCCGAAGCACGTCTTGCAGTTAATGCATGCACCACTTCAAACTTTGGCCAATCAGTCGTTGAAAACTTGCCATGTGTCACCTTGTCATTCATTCACTGCTTCTCCTATCGAGTCAGATTAGTCAAACTATGTCTGCGAGCTCTTTACCACGCCACCGCATCAAGCCAAGAGACCACCATGGTATGGTGGTGCCATTGCCCAACCGTGAGGCTTTCCAAACATCCTCGTGATATAGAGGTAACAACTTGTCTGTGATCATCGCCCATCATCGCGCCACCACCGAGCATTGCGAAGCCTTCCGCGGTATGGGAGTGCGACCGCCCAATCGTGAGGCTAAGCAAAACCTCCCGTGGTATGGTGGTAATTGCCTGTGCTGATCGTCGAGCGCACTACCCTACTACGTCCTAATTGCAAGACCTCCGTGGTAAGGAGGTAAGCAACTCCACTGACCGCCATGGCTTACCGCGCCACTGCGACATGGCTAAAAGGCCATCGTGGTATGGCGATAAGCGTTCTTCGCTGACTGTCACTGTTCACTGTGCCATCGTGTCGTTGTCGAAAGAGCACCACAGTATAGCGGTAAGCCTTCATGTACTAAGCGCCAAGTTCACCGCGGTACCGTGGCTTGGCCAAAGAACCTCAACGGTATGGCAGTAACACCGCCCAGCCGTTGAACTGAACAGAGTGCCTCATGGTAAAGCGGTAAACTGCACAACCGCGCCATTCCTGAAAGCCTCCAGTGGTATAGAGGTAAAGGCATGAAAAGAAGATAATTCACCAAGTCTTTTATAGATATTCAAGCCAGTAATTTGAGGCACCTTTTCCACCAAGCTCCCACTTGACAAAGATTTATTGGCTTCTCTAGACTTCGAATTTACTGATGATCATAGGCCCCAAGGCCCATCGAATCTATGCACCTTTTGAACTTGTTCGTGCTCACTGGCTTTGTTAATTCATCTGCAACATTCTTCAAAGTGTCAACCTTTTTTATAAAAAACCTTTTCATCTTCCACCATATCCCTCACGAAGTGATATTGCACATCGATGTGCTTCGTCCTGGCAGGGAAAGTAGGATTCTTTTCCAAACAAATGGCACTCTGACTATCACAACAAATTGTAATCTTCCCTGCATTAAAAACAATATCAGAACACAAACGACTTAGCCAAATAGATTCTTTGCAGGTGTGTGTTGCTGCCATGTATTCTACCTCTATCATGGACAAAGCGACTACAACTTGCCGCTTGCTCATCCAATTGATTGCACCACCATTTAACATGTAACTGCATCCACTGGTGGATCTCCTGCTGTCAATGTACCCTACCCAATCAAAATATACCTATCCACAAATGCTGAGAGTTCCTGTGATGTAACCAAGTTGTCATGGTAACACAAATAAAATTTTCAAGTTCCCTTTAAATATCTAAACACTCTTTTCACAACATCCCAATGTGTCCTTCCCGGATTTTCCATAAAACAACTCAGTACTCCCACTGCTTGGGTAATGTCTGGCCTTGTACAAACCATTGCATATGTTAAACTATCGACAACACTTGAATAAGGCACCTTGGTAATGTCCTCCATCTTAGTAGGATATTTTGGACAATCCTCAATAGATAGCTTCGTTCCCTACAAAACTGGAACAACCAGCTGCTTGCAATCATTCATACAGAATCTCTCCAAAACAGTGTTAACATACTTACTCTGACTAACCCAAAGCTTTCTACTCGTTCTGTCTCTGGTTATTTCCATCCCTAGAATATACCTTGCTACATCCAAATCTTTCATTTCGAACTTTACAGACAACTGAGATTTAAGATAAAAAATCATAGACTTACTATTTCCTATGAACAACATATCATCCACATACAGGGTAATAATAAGCACACAATCATTTTCAGATTTATAATATACACAATGATCAGATTTTGATCTCACAAATCCCATAGACAACACAAAAGTGTCAAATTTTTGGTACCACATTCTAGAAGATTGCTTCAAACCATACAAAGATTTCTTTAATTTGCAAACCAGACTTTCTTTACCTTTTTCAACGAAGTGCTCAGGTTGGGACATGTAAATTTGTTCTTCCAACTCTCCATGGAGAAATGTTGTCTTCACATCCATCTGCTCGATCTCTAAGTCATATGTGGCTGCCAATGACAAAAGAAATCTGATAGATGTCAGCTTTTCTACAGGGGAAAAATTTTCTCCATAATCAATTCCCTCTACCTAGGAAAATCCCTTTGCAACCAACCTTGCCTTATATTTTTCAACACTGCCATCTAGACCAGTCTTCTTCTTGAATACCCATTTACAGCCAATAGGCTTTCGCCCTTTAGGCAGAGGTACCAAATCCTAGGTTTCATTTTTCTTCAATGATTCCATTTCTTCATTCATGGCTTCCAACCAAGAATTTGAATCAGACATGTTAATTGCCTCTTTTACAGTCCTAGGCTCATTAGTGCTAGTAATCAAAGAATAGGCACAGTTCAAATCTAACCAAGAGAAACCATACCTATTAGGTTGTCATTTTTCATGTGTAGACCTTCTTACTGGCTGAGGTTGCGGTTCTTCATCTTCAGAACTCTCAAAGCTGCTTGAAATCTCCTCAGTTTCAGGTACACTCTGTAGTTCCTCTTTTTCTAGAGTCTGCGGAATTTCAACTACATCATTATTCTTTTCTCTTTTATCTATCTCTAACTGTGGATCAACTATTGAAGGTTTTAGCTCATGAAATATTACACTTCTTCTATACAAAACCTTCTCAGTATTAGAATTCCAAATCTTGTATCCCTTCACACCAATGCCATAGCCGATGAAGATACATTTAGCGACCTTGTTCTCCAACTTAGATCTTTTCTCATTTGGCGCATATGCATATACCTCACAGCCAAAGACACGAGTATGTCTCAGAGAGGGATTCTTACCAAACCAAGCTTCTAAAGGTGTTTTATCAACAAGAGCAAAACAAGGTGAATGATTTACTAGGTAACATGTTGTAGCCATAACCTCAGCCTAGAACTTCTGCTCCAGACCAACACTGGTCAACATAGTTATCGCTCTCTCCATTAATGTTCTGTTCAACCTTTTAGCAACTCCATTATGTTGTGGAGTATAAGGTTTAGTTTTATGCCTTTTAATCCCATGGTCTTTACAGTATCTTTCAAAATCTATAGAACAAAACTCACCGCCATTATTCATCCTTAAAAATTTGATTTTCTTTCCAGTCTAATTCTCTACCAAAGTTTTAAATTATTTAAACCAACTAAACATTTCTGATTTACTCTTAAGAAAGTATATAAATGCCATTCTCGAATAGTCATCAATAAAAGAAACATAATATCTAGACTTCGATAATGAAGGAACATTCACTGGACCAAAAAAATTAGAATGAACATAATCCAGTACACCAAAAGATTTATGAGGACTTGAATAAAATGAAACATGGTGTTGTGTTCCACAAATACAGTGTTCGCAAAAATTGAACTCAAGGTTACAATCAACAAGCCCCTCAGCAAGATTTTTAGTTTTCAAGGTTTTTAAACCTTTCTCACCTATGTGATCGAGTCTATGATGCCACATGGTCTTCTCTGCTGGGAGTTTCACCTCCAAGGCATTTGTACCCAGAGAAGCTTCATCATCCTTCTCTATAGGAGCAAATTTTCTTGACTTTATGGAGACGTTACATTGAACAAGACGTGCATCTAGCTTGTACAAAGTGCCAGTACATACACCCTTAGCCAACACCATTGCTCCTCTATCCATCTTACATCCTTTACTTGAGAAATAAACTTCCACACGAACATCATTTATCTTATTGATAGAAAGTAAGTTACGAGCCAAACCTGGTATGTGTAGTACATCACCAATCCCTTTGATTCTTCCATCAAGGAATTATATTTTGACTCTTCCATGGCCAACAATCTCTAGTGTTGAATCACTTGCCAGGTACACCTTTCCACCATCATCCTTTTCATACTTAGTGAACCACTCTCTATGAGACATCATGTGAAAAGATGCACTCGAGTCAACCAACCAGACATCATCTGATGCCTAAGTTGCCAAGGATGCAATGAAGGCATCTGCATCAGTTTGAGAAGAGTCATTGTCTGAAGAGTTATTATTATTATTCTTCTTCTCCTTACAATCCTTTTGGATTTGGCCAGGCTGCCCACAATTCTAATATTTCACCTTGGACTTTTTACCAGGAGACTTTGATCTCCCTTCAGATTTAGATTTAGACTTCATGTCCTTCTTCTTACCTTTTTTATTCGATCAACCTCAAACAACAAGGTCCTCTTTGGCCATCTCTGAAGACTTTCTCCATATCTCTTTAGACAACAATGAGGAAACAACGTCTTCCATCTTAAAAGTAGTGGTCATACTTCCGATAGCCATTACAAGATGATCCCAAGTATCAGGTAACGAACATAGCAAGAGCATACAACAATCCTCCTGCTCTATCTTCACACCTACAGACACAAACTAAGCAACACTCATATTAAATGAGTTCAGATGGTCTGCAACAGATGCACCTTCTTCCATCTTCAAGGAGTACAACTTCTTCCTCAGGAATAACTTATTTACCAGAGACTTTCCCTGATAAATATCACTGAGCTTCTTCCATAATGAAGCTGTAGTCTTCTCCTCATGGACATTCAGGAGTACAGAATCTTCTAGACTAAGTCTTATCAGTCCTCTAGCTTTTCTATCTACAAGGTCCCAATCTTCTTGTTTAATACCTTGTGGCATAGTTCCAGACATAGCAACCCAGAGGTTTCTATCCACAAACAAGTCTTCCATTTTGAGTTTCCACAACTCAAAGTTGTCACCATTGAATTTTTCAATCTCTACTCTACCTGATGTACTCGCCATCTCAAATAGAACTTGGTTCTAACTTTGCAAGACTCCCACTAGAATAGTATTAGCATAAAAACCAACCCTTCTAACAAGGATAACACAACTAGACAAGCTCTGATACAACTTGAAAGGAAAAACAATAGTGCGAAAATGCTTTCCTAATGCTAAAACCACACAGGAGAAGTGCAAAGAGAAATTTTAAAACTTCATACACTTAAGATGCACACATACAGGATAACAAGAGTAACAAAAAAGAACATACACATAGAGATAACACCAGATTTTACGTGGGAAAACCCTTTCGAGAAAAAAACCCACCAGACCAAGAGCAATCACTTTGTATTATAGTAAAAGATTACATACAAAGTTAACTGACTTTTCTCTCTAATATTAGCTCACAACAATAGACCTTTTGTTTTACTACACTCAATGTTACAATGCTTTACAACATACAATGAATACTTCACCACCCTTTGTGACTATTACCAATATATTTGACTGTTACAAGTCTTACATCGCATTCTTCCCTTACCAACCAATCAGGTGTCTTAATTATACACCTCTGTTTGACACACAAATCTGATCCCTGATTGACCGATTGCTCTGCAATCACACATCAAGCCACCCAAGCATTCAATTCTTCTGGCCATAATCAGATTTTGTCATCTATCGAAACACGTCTTGCAGTTAATTCATGCACCGCTTCAAACATCGACCAATTAGTCATTGAAAACTTGCCATTTTTCACCTTATCATTCATTCATTACTTCACCTATTGAGTCAGATCAGTCAAACTATGTCCGTGAGCTCTTTACTGCACCACTGCATCGAGCCAAAGAGACCACCATGGTATGGTGGTGCCACCGCCCAACCGCAAGGCTTTCCAAAAATCCTCGCAGTGCAAAGGTAACGTCTTGTCTGTGACTTTCGCCCATCACCGCACCACCACCGAGCACTGCGAAGTCTTCTGTGGTATGGTGGTGCCACTGCCCAATTGCGACACTGAGTAAAACCTCCTGCGGTATGGCGGTAACCGCCTGTGCTAGCCGTCGAGCCCACCGCCCTATCATGCCCCGACTGCAAGACCTCCACGGTAAGGAGGTAAGCAACTCCAGTGACCGTCGTGGCTTACCACGCCACTGTGACATGGCCAAAAGGCCATCACAGTATGGCAATAAGTGTTCTTCACTGACTATTGCCATTCACTATGCCACTGTGCCGTCGTCGAAAGAGCACTGCGGTATAGCGGTAAGCTTTCATGCACTGAGCGCCAAGTTCACTGCGCTACCGTGACTTGGTCAAAAAACCTCAACGGTATGGTGGTAACACTGCCCAACCACTAAACTAAATAGAGTGCCTTGTGGTAAACCGCACAACCACACCATTCCCGAAAGCCTCTAGTGGTATAGAGGTAAAGGCATGAAAATAAGATAATTCACCAAGTCTTTTACAGATATTCAAGCCAGTAATTTAAGGCACCTTTTCCAACATCACCCCCATATTCATCTCCATCTCACACCACAAGTAATGATCCTATTATTAACCACCTTTTACAAAGTTTTTCATCCCTTCAACATCAAGTCTCTACCATAAATAAAAATAAAAATGGTCCACCTTCATACTATGTCATGAGTAACCCATTATCCTTGGAGATATTGAGAACTCTGGTGCCACAAGGTATAGAGATCCCTAGGTTTGAGAAATATGGAGGAAAGGGAGATCCTAGTAATCATGTTAATGCCTTCACTGCTTTATGTAGTGATTTTATCATTGAGGACAAACTTTTGGCTAAATTTTTTCCTCGATCCTTGAAAGACATGGCCTTGGACTAGTTTTCTACATTACCGAATAATTCAATTCGTTCATTCAATGAACTTGTTGAGGCCTTTATTAACCATTTCCAAGTGCACATGGTTCCTGAAATGACATTGGCTTATTTGATGAGATGTAAGAAAAATGAAGGTGAAAAAGTCACTGACTTTATTTCACATTACCAATTGCTTTATTCCCAAATAAGTGTGAAGATTCTTGACTCCCACCTTCAAAAGATGTTCATAGAAAACTTACAAAACAAGATAAGAGAGAAGCTCACTATGATGAAATTTCCTTCCTTCATGCACCTATGCACTACCCTTTGTGATTATCAAAATTTTGTAGTAGTAGTGAACCGAAACCCACTCCTACTCATCCTGAAAAGTTTGAAACTTCAAACCTTGAAACACTTATCAACCTTTTAGAATACAAAAAAATCTTCCTTCAACTAAATTCCACCTCTCAACCTATCCAACCTGTCGATACCTAGGTAGCTACTATAAAGAAGAGTAATCCTTATATATGTGGGGATCTGCAAAGGAAATTCACTCCATTACCCAACACCCTTCACAACATCATGACCCAACTCTTAAACAAAAACATGCTTACCTTACCTTCTGTCTGACCTCTTGACCCTAGCAAACCATTACCTCCGAGCTTTAGACACAATGCCTATTTTGCTTATCACCAACAAAAAAGACATGACATAGAGCATTGCAAGTGTCTTAAACATCTTGTGCAAGACCTCATTGATTCCAATCATATTCTAATTGGAGGTGTGAATGACAAAGGTTATAAGTCTGTATCTCCTCCCAACCAAAACCTACAAATATTTACCAATCCCATTCCCAACCATAATATTTAATTTGTTATGGCTAGCGAAACTAAGCCGAATGTGATGAATATTGATACATATGATGAAAATATGAGCAATCAAGAACAAATTCCTATGGATGATGATGAAGAGAGTCCTATGAATACTAATGAATAAAGTCCTATTGATACAATGATAGGAGTGATTGACATCGAGCCTCGTAAACAACAAACCATTGACAAATGTACTTTTTCTTCAGAAGAAACAATTAAACATGCACCTGATGGTCCTCTTTACATAGCCGACACAATCAATAAAAATCCCATTCCTAGGATTTTAATTGATCTCATCTGTGGAGAGAATGTGATCACAAAAGAACTCTTATATGCGCATGAACTCACTCAAGATAGATATGATAAACCAAAAGCATGGATTAAAACTCATGATGGTTTTGCTCATGCTACGATGGGCTCGATCACAGTCCCTCTACAAGTAGGACCAATGAAATCAAATGTATCATTCTCTATTATATCTAATTCAGACCAATTTCATGTGAAGTTAGCCTACAAATGGCTTCACTCCATGAATGCGGTCCCATCCGTTGTCCATAAGTGTGTAAAGTTTCCAGTTAGTAATGAAATATTCACCGTAAACCATAGTGGCTTTAGACCTCCGTCCTCCCATGGGAATTTCTCCTTAGATTATTTCTGGGCTGAACCCATGGAACCTATAAGACAACGTGAAGATTTCCTTTTCCTATCCTACCAAAAGTTTAAAGAAAAATGTATAACCAAGCTATCCCTTGCAAACTTTCCTCCACCCATGATCAAACCTCCACCCATGCTTGAACCTCCACCACCTAAACAAAACAATACTGAGCTTAATTCCCTTCCAACAAACCAAGACCCATCCATAAACACACCCTTACCCATTTCCTACAAGAGACCTAGAGAAAACCAAACAAGTCCTAACTTGCCTCCTAAACAAATTTATAAAGCAAAAGAGAAAGTAGTCGAACAACCTTCCATGGTTTCTTCGATTATTCCTTACAATAAGAAAAGGGACCTATGGTTGATCAACCTGCTCCTACACAAACACAATTTGAAAATCGTAATAAAAGAAACCACAATGCTAGAGAGCATAGGTGGAGGCGTCGTGCTATTGCTCGTAATATGAATAATGAGAACAACATTGAAAATAAAAATCTGAACTTGACATAAGCAATAAATAATGAATCTCTTCTCTTAATAGAGACTAAATTCAACACAACAAGGACTTGAACCTTCTATGGATATTATTATTTGTCCTCCTATTGTGTTTAACTTGGATAAAAATGAGGAAACCTCTAAAATCAACGAGGAAGTGCATAATGAGTTGAATTTTTTATTTTCTTCATCCACAAGCTTAAATGATAACAACCATGATGATCATCCTAAACCAAGTGATTCATCATGTGTTGAACTTGGTTATTCTCCTAGTACAACACTTGATGTGATCCCTCTTGCTAGTGATTTGCATTCCACATATACTGAACAAGATTGGGATGCAAAAGACCTACTAGATGGTTGATTTGCATGTGCCTTACTAGTATTTTATCTTTTCTTCATTTCCATTTCAATTTCACTTGCATGTGCGTATTGTGACTCCCCGTGATGTTATATTTGATGTTTTTCTCTGTTTGTGCATTCCTCTATTTTTACTTGCATTCTTCTCTATATTGTAAGCTTTTTCCTTTTCATTTACCTTTTTGCTTTTGTCTTGTGTTTTCCTTTCGGGGATTCTGCAAGGCGTCGATACACCCTATGTCTCTTCCATGTTGACCCAAAAAGATTTTACCTTGTTTTTGTTCTCTTTGTGTCATTCTTCTAGTTCTTTTTGTATTTGGGGAATGATGACAGTTCCAAGCTCTTTAAAATTATTGCAGCAAAGATAGATACTAACCTCGAATCCATAGATCCCTTATGTGTTTATGGGGGGCAACCCTCTCTTTCCTTTTCATCTTTTGGCTACTTTAAAGTAATTGTTCACAGTATGGTGTTAGAAATTTCTTTAAAGTGGGGGCATACATTGGCATTATTTTAGCATGATTTCATTTGCATTTGTTTTTCCATGTTCCTTGATGTGATTTTCTAAGTTCATACAATGCATTTTCCTCTTTGTGGTGACATTGGGAGTAATGTCCTTCAAGAGGCTGACCTATCTTAGCATATTATATTCCCCTTAGTGGTGGTGTGATGAATTACATCCCATAAGTTGTGAATCTTTTATCCTTTGACTTGTCCTCTCTTGGAGATGTTAGGAATGATGTCCCCTAAGAGTAGGACCTCAAATGAACTAAGAAAAATCCCTTCGAAAATATCTCTTTCTTGTTGCATTTTCCTTTTGTCCTTTATTAAAGTCATGGAGGTATGGCTTTGATATGGACCCCCTGGGGCTCACCTAGTGAACAACTAGATTCACTAGCCCAGGTGAGCATGCATTTTTCCTTTTGTCCTTTATTAAAGTCATGGAGGTATGGATTTGATATGGACCCCCTAGGGTTCACCTAGTGAACAACTAGCTTCACTAGCTTGTGTGAGCATGCATTTTTGTACCTTATTAAAGTCATGGAGTCATGGATTTGATATGGTACCTCTTGGGGTTCACCTAGTGGACAACTAGCTCCCACTAGCCCTCATGAGTGTGCATTGTTTTTGCATACTGGACAATGCATTCCACTTGCAAACCCTTTTCAAGCCTAGACCCAGTCCACCGCATTGGACGACCAGTTGAAGCTTGATCCGTTGCAATTATTTTCCTTTTTCCTTGTTCTTGTCTTTGATGGTGTATGTTTGCGATTTGATTTTGGATTCATATATCATCTACAAGTGTGTTCCTTTGTTCCTATGTTGGTTTGTCATAAGATCATGATCATGGGGGCTTGGCCACCTTCTTGATTGTTGTCATCCTATAAGACTGAAAGTGTGTACTTGGGAGACTGAAGAAGGCAGAATGGAGATCTGGATCATTGAAAAATCTGTTGTTTATGTTGACTAGGACTCATTCACCAAGCTGGGTGAATCAACCTAGTTTTTGGGAAAATGTGCAGGAACATGTTTCAGCCAAAAGGGTATCCAAATTTGCAAAAATCTTGTTTAGGCGTGTATAGTGGGACTGATTCGACAATAGTGGTGAATCAATCCACTTTTGCTTTTCTAGAAATTCTGAAGTGGATTCTATGCCTCTCAGTTTTATCTGCTCTTACTGACTGGTTTCTAGATCCAAATCTGTAAAATAACACTTGTAGGTCTTCTCCAAGCTTCTCCAAGGTTGAATGGAAACTTTGACAACTTCGAAGAATTGACAAATTTTCTCAGAATTTTTTCCTTGACAAATCTGCAACGTAGACCTACAAATTACATACAAGAAGAGGGAAAAATGGTTGTGGGGTTAGAGAATACGGATTTTCCTTGGTCAAACCTCTTGATGGTAATTAAACCTTGAAATGAAAGCAAATGTAAAGGGAGAATGATGAATGAATAAAATATGATGTTGCAACTCACCAAGCCCTAGCAACTAAGTGCTACATTTATGCTTGAAATGACTGCAATGGATGTGGTTCTGGATTCTTGCTTGATGTTTATAGATCTTGAATGCAATGCTTGCTTGGATCATGAATTCTATATCGCAATTGTGAGCACAATAACAAATATGAAGAATGTGATCTTTGACATGATGATTGATGCTTGAAGATGCTCTTGAATATTTCTTGATAATCTACCCTTGTGTGTCACAAAAAAGTGTAGCCTTGACACTTTTCACTCATTTGGGCCCTTTCTTGTGGTTTTTGGCCTAATTCACTAAGAATTCTATGGTGTCTTGCAAAGGTGTTGTGAAGTGTTGTAACACATTTCATCACTTTTATAAGACCCTTTCATCATAATTCACCTAAATAACCGCTTTCCAAGCTTTAGTCCAAAGTGTTGTAAGGCGTTGTAACCAACCCTCACACTTTCCTAGGCTTGTCATCACTAAATCAATCCTTTCTTATGGCATAATGACCCCTTAATGAACTTATAGGTCCAACTTTAGTGTGTTGCAGAAGACAATCCCGACAAAAAACAATAATCACCTCTTAATCCCTGACAACTACTTGTTTTTTTCAAGTGGACTAAGTTGCTACCTTGGGTGACTTAGTCCCATTTGGCATAAAATTCAAAATTAAAACAAAATTCTTACGGGATTTTTTCTCCTAAACCCTAAGGTCAGCCTGTGTTGTGTTATTTTTGAGGAAATTAGGGCATCACGTGTTTAAATAAGGGTTTTCCCCCTAATTTTTGATCTTCTAAGTCTCATTTTCTCCTCACTCAATCTTCTCAATCACTCATCCACTACTCTTCTCAAGCAAGCTAGGGTTTGCATCTTAGGTCATCAAGACATCCTTTGTTGAAGCATTCAAGGGTTGGATTGTTGCAGACATTCAAGATCATTCATTATGGCAAGGTACTAGTCCCATTGTCT
The DNA here is from genome assembly GCA_007115665.2 of Sequoiadendron giganteum. NCBI lineage: Eukaryota > Viridiplantae > Streptophyta > Pinopsida > Cupressales > Cupressaceae > Sequoiadendron > Sequoiadendron giganteum. Next base: position 390,972,939 of record CM021100.1, read on the forward strand.
CATATTTCATGCTTCATTACATTTCTATCTTCATTTTGTTTAATTACTCAAAAGGGGTTTGACCAAGGAAAACCCCTATGCCCTAACATCCAACATCTCTTTCTTTCTTTGTGTGATTTGTAGGTCTACCAAAGAATAGGTTTAGAAGTGTTATCATAAAAGTGTTAAAGCCTTCAAGGTTGAAAGAACCAGAATTGAAGCTTGGAGAACACCTACAGGACGAGTTCTACAGTTTTAGATTTGGGAAATCACCAGGACCAGAAGTGCAGACCGAGGGCTTCCATTTCCACTCTTTGACTTTCAAAAATTTAGAAGTGGACTAAGTCGCCAACAATGGCGACCTAGTCCCATTGAACCTAATTTTCAAATATTTTTGTAGATTTGGACACCCATTTAGCATAAACGGGCTCCGATGTAGTTTTTTAGATCTAGGACTAAGTCACCCAGAATGGCGTAAGTGTCCTAGTAGGCCAAAATTTCTGCATCAACAACATTTATAGTCTCCATTCTAGTCTGCAACTCACTGCCAAGTGCACCCCTTTAGTTTTATTCATTTTTGTAATAGTTTGTTTATGTTTCTTAAGTTATTTGTATATCACGATGTGTTTTACAACATAGTTCACTTTCTAGGCTTAGCATTAGTATTCAATTACTTATTTTCATTTCCAACATTTAAACCATTGCATTTAGACACATTTTACATATTCACACACATCACATCTATCCTTAATCTTTTAATGAACTCACCAAGAATACTTAGTGTGAAAGAGGTATTGTACCAACCAACTTCTAGGTGAAAAACCCTAGGGGCCCATTGGGGAATCCTCTTTCCCTAGTTCATTTTTGGTGGTTCACCTTGAAAGCCTTGAATGCTCTTGCTCAAATGATCTTTTGAACTCAATTTTCTATAAGGATGCTCTCACAAAATTCTTAATGATGTTAGGATGAAAATGAGTGAAAGAACCTTGTATTTATACTCAATTATGCAAGAATTCCCGAAATTACAACACTAGAAGCTAAGATTGGATCTTGGAGAATAAAATCCCACCAAATATTTAAATGAGATTTTATTTTGAGTTAAAAGGGACTCATTCACCACCCTGAGTGAATGGGTCCCACCTAAGGGGACTCATTCGCCCATAATGGCAAATAAGTCCCACCTTAGGAATTTGAGGTGGGTTTTTGAGATTTTGATGTTTTAAATGCTTTTTGTCAGGATTATCCTCAAAAATACACACAAATAAGTCTTGTGGATGAAAAATGATGCCAATTAAAGCATAAGAAAGCCCAATTATTAATGACAAGCCTAGAGGAATGTGAAAGTGTTCTAAAACACTTTACAACACACCAAATAAGGCAAGGTTAATGCAAATTATGATTGAAATTATGTTTATTATGCTTAGTTGATAAAACCCTAGAAAAGTGTGAAAGTATGTCACAACACTTTACAACACCTTTGCAAGGTACCATTAAAATATTTTAGTTCACAAGGGCCCAAGACCTAATGTGAATGTGTTATCCACATTACAACAATAAATCAAGGCAACATTAAGCCAAAATCCACAAGGAGGACCCAAACGAGTGTGAAAAAGTTGAAAGACCCTTTTTTATACACTACATTTAGCCCCCACTTTAGTTAGAGGAGGAACTTGCTTCAAAATCACACTAAAGTAGACAAACACACATCAAGAAGGGTTCCAATATAGTAATGCTAGCAAGATGAAACAACAATGATCAAGAGGGATGATCAAGATCCCATGGCAAACCAACATAAGCACAAAGGAACACACATGAAAATGATATGAAGAACATTGACAAGGTCAATCATACACCGCCAAAGATGAAAAAGAGTTCAAATAAATAAAAGAGAAATTCAAAACAAGGTTCGACCATTTGTCCATCATGATGTGGATCAGATCTAGGTTGTTTGTCCGAAAAATGCATACTCACTCAGAGGCGACGAAACTCATGGCTGTCTGTCAGGTGAGAAGTCCAAAAAGGTGAGAAACATGCACTCATGGCTGGTATGTACTCACACACATGCAAGTGGCTATGGGGAAGGTCATGCCTCAGATTGGGCTTCCCACTCAACCATACCAAATTTATACCTCCTGATAACTTTAGTAAGGTGCCACACAAAATGACTTTTCGAGCTTCATGAGACAAGAAAAACTTCATATGCTTAGAGATCATGAACAAACAAGATGGTTCCATAGGCATGCAAGCTGTGTTATGCAAGGTGGCCATATAACAAATGCAAAATTCCAAAAATAGGAAATGTTCAAAGGAGTCTTGCTTAGTTCATGTGAGGTATTTAACTTAGGGAACATTGTGCCTAATGTGTCCAAGAGAGGAGAAATCAAAGAATAGAAAATTCAAAACTTAGGGGATGCAATGTGTCACATCAAGCCACTAAGAGGAATGCAATATTCTAAGAGAGATCACGCTTATGAAGGACATCACACCCAATATCATCCACAAAGAAAAAAATGCATCGTATGAAGCAAGAAGGCTACACTAAGAACCATCAAAAGGAAAAATGAAAAAGAATAATGCCAATGTATGCCCCCACTTTAAAGAAATTGCTAAACATCATATTGTGAGAAATTACTTTAAAGTAGCAAATGATAAATGCAAACAAAAAGGAAGACATGAGAGCCAACTTGGAAAGCCCTATGTCAAGTCATATGTTTCCGAGTAAGGTTGCATCAAGTGAGAAAAAGAAAAGAGAGGGGTTGACCCTAAAATGAAAACACCAAACACATAAGGGATCTATGGATTTGGGGTCAGTATGTTATTTTCTACAATGTTTTTAAGAGAGAGTTCAAAACTGTCATCATCCCCCAAATACACATAGAACTGGAAGAATGATACAAAGAGAGCGAAAATAAAGAAAAACCTTTTGGGTCAACATGGAAGAGACATAGGGTGTCTCGATGCCTTGCATCATCCCCAAAAGGGAAACACAAGAAAAAGACAAAGATGAAATGAAAAGGCAAGAGAAAAAGAAAGCCTTTTGGGTCAACATGAAGGAGACATGAATTTCTCAATGCCTTGTGTCATCCCCAAAAGGAAAACACAAGAAAAAGATAAAGATGCAATGAAAAGGCAAGAGAAAAAGAAAGCCAAGTTTTGTGTCAACATGAAGGAGACATGAATGTATCGATGCCTTGTGTCATCCCCAAAAGGAAAACACAAGAAAAATATAAAGATGAAGCAAAAGAGATGCACAACATAGAGAAGAATGAATGTACGAATAGAGGAATATCACAAAGAGAGAAAATAGAATGTCACAGGGATCAAATTATGCACATACAATCACACAAAAGAAAATGAAAATGAAAAAGGCTAGTAAGGAAAATGTGAGTCAACTTGTGAGCAAGTCATCCGCCTCCCAAACTCAGTCTGTGTAAGCGGTAGGTGAAGGACGAACCTAAGGGACACCGACAAATGCATCACTAGGACAATGCTAACAAATTCTTTCCTCCACTGAGTGTGAAGCAAGAATGAGCCGAGGTAGGTGATGAGAAGGGTCATGTAATAGTGAGAATGTCAAGATTCTACAACTATTACATAACAAGGGGTCCTATTTTAAGGGATTATTCCTATTATATCACATCTTTTAAATATGTATTGTAAGGTGCGACACACATTAGTACTATGATTGAAAATCCTATGATATTTAAAATAAGATGTGTTATTGTTCTTAGGATTTGGAAATAAATTTTAAGGTATGGGTGGTATTGTGATAATACCTTGACTTAAAAGTATGTGTAAAGTTCGTTCGGTTGAAGATGGTGGACAAGGGAATTGAGGTTTCTTTATTTTGTAATATGGTTTGTGCTTGCTAGATTCACCAACTTTTTTAGTTGAATAAGGAGGACCTAATGAAATATTCTCATCCTTGTCATTGTAATGAAGCATTATATTTTCTTTAGGAAGAAGAACATTCATATCGGGATGATGATCTAAGATAGCCGTACCATTGCTACGAAGCCTTAGATATTCTTTAGGAACATTTTTGTTACGAGGGGGATCTTGATATCCTATGCCCTTTATGTTTTCCTCAGCTGGTATTTGCTCTAGGAGTTGATGAATGTCATGTTCATTTGTTGTATCACATCCTTGTTTGCTCAAGATTGTGAAGCCTTTCCCATATGTTTCTTGAAGATTGATGAGAGTATTTGTGACCTTGTTATCATAAAAGGGTTGAGTGTTTACTTGCTTAGAGGAACTAGGTTCACCTATTGTAGGGAACTTAGGTTCAAATTTTGTTTCGGGATAAAAATAACCAAACATCTCAAGAGTTGGTATGGTAGGAGGTTTTGGTTCATTCATAGATGGATAAAAGGATGCGTTAGCCTCAAAATTGTTAACACAATCATTTAAGAACCTATTCATGTTGTCATCATCTTCTCCAATGATGTCAACATCACAAAGAGGACATGCATTAGGTCTTGAGTGAGGATGAGTGAGTTCAATGTCATTAGGGTCATTTGTAAAGGTACAATTTGACACATCTACTAAGGATTTTAATGACATCCAATGTTTTCCAAAGCACATATCCATGATGCAAATTTCAGATTCTAAACTATGCAACAATGTTGTAAATACAATTTTGATTTTTAAGAAATGCACAAAAATGAATGTAAGATAAATGCAATGAAATATAAAATTTGGAAATTGAAACATAGAAGCAATAACAACCAACAAAAACCTAGAATCTAAACTATAAATGATAGAAAATGCATGGTAGAATATGAAAAGGGACTGATTCACCCAAGGTGGCAAATGAGTCCAAGTACTTATTTTTTTGAAAATTTTCAAAATTGTTGAATTGAATTTTATGATTTTTTTTTTTTTTGATGCAAATTTGGGATGCAAATGCAAAATTTTACTGATTTTCAATGAAATTAAGTGCAATAATGCAAGCTAAATGAGCTTTTCACTAATGGAAGAATTGAAACCCTATAATGAAAATTAACCAATGCAAAATCTAATGCAATGTTAATGCAAGCTAAATCTAGGATGTAAATGCACTCCAAATAAAAATTAAATGCTCTAAATGCAAGTTCACCACAATGAAATGATGAAAATGGGGCGACCTTTCTCTCTAAGGCTTCTAGGGTTTTAGATCTAAAAGGAGAGAGGTCAATTTTCTTCTTTGGTGTTTCACTCAAGAACAAACCCTTGAGATTTCAATGCAAAGGAGATTGAAATCTATAAAAGGGAATGTCCTAAGGGGATTGAATGATAAGAAATGAGGGGTCACCACCAAGTGTAAACATGGAAAAGAAAATGTTTGAAAACATAGTGTAGTATGCAAGATGACTTAGAAAGATAAGCAAAATGCAATAAAAATTTATGAGATTGAAAGTGTGTACCTGGGAGACTGAAGAAGGTAGGATGGAGATATGGACCACAAAAAATTCTATTGTTTATGCTAACTGGGACTCACTCACCAAGTTGGGTGAATAAGTCCAGTTTTTGAGAAAATGTGCAGGAACAGGTTTCAGCCAAAAGGGTATCCAAATGTGCAAAAATCCTATTCAGGCCTGTACAGTGGGACTCATTTGTCGATAGTGGATAATCAGTCCACTTCTACTTTTCTAGAAATTTTGAAATGGATTATGTGCCTCTCAGTCTACTTTGCTCTTCTTGACTAGATTCTGGATCCGAATCTGCAAAATAACACCTGTAGGTCTTCACCAAGCTTCTCCAAGGTTGAATGGAAACTTTGAGAACTTTGAAAACTTGACAACTTTTATCCAACTTTGCTCTTTGACAAATCTGCAACCTAGACCTGCAAATTACATACAAGAAGAGGGGAAAATGGTTGTGGGGTTAGAGAATAGGGATTTTCCTTGTTCAAACCCCTTGTTGGTAATTAAACCTTGAAATGAAAGCAAATGTAAAGGAAGAATGATGAGGTTATGTGTAGGATCATGATGAGCCAAAAAGTGGCAATATGATGGGTATGTGGCTGACGACTTTTTTTTTACCCAAAATTGATGAAATGAAAATGGTTTTTAAAGGAGATTGTCAAATTTCCACCAATATAAATTATGCTTTACTTTGAATTTAATAAATAATTATTATTCATTTTCTATTGAATTATGACTAAAGTCCTAATTTTTGGGCTAGTTGAAAAACATCTATAGCTTTCAAACGGTATCATATTTTTTGAATCCAAAACATGCATCACATTCTATACTTTGCATAGTATAAGATCAAAAAAGGAAAAATTGAATTTCATGAATTTTTTACCAAGTTAAGGTGGTCAGATAGACGAGTCTTTATATTTTTTAAAAGTTTTCATAAACAAATTATAATTAATTATTTACTTAGAAAAAAATTACAAAAAAATATGCATCACATCAGGACATGAGTCCTCTACTTATATCTAAAATATTATCATTTTAATGTGGTTAGGGTGGTCAGACAAACACCTACTTCTTATTTTTCCCCTAAAATTTAAGTACTACTATATTGAAATTTCAAATTCTCACCAAATAGATTTTATTTTTTTGTAAATAAACCTAGTAATTTAAAAACTACATTCAATTTTCTACAAATTATATTCTTACATATTTTTGAAATAATATAGATAACTTATTCAAATTTTTATGTCAAGTTTCCTAACTCTGATTTTTCTAGTTTTTTTGCCACTTAAGGGCCTGTTTTTTCCATGATGATCCTGCACATACCCATGAATGAACAAAATATGATGTTGCAAATCACCAAACCCTAACAATTAATTGTTTCAATTATGCTTGAAATGAATATAATGGATGTGGTTCTTGATTCTTGCTTGATGTTGATAGATCTTGAATGCAATGCTTGCTTGGATCATGAACTCTACATCACAATTGTGAGCACAATAACAAACATGAAGAATGCAGTCTTTGACATGATGATTGATGCTCTTGAATGCTCTTGAATGCTTGATAATCTTCCATTGAAAGCCTTGAATGCTCTTGCTCAAATTTTCTTGTGAACTCAATTTTCTATAAGGATGCTCTCACAAAATTCTTAAGGATGTTAGGATGAAAATGAGTGAACGAACCTTGTATTTATACTCAATTATGAAAGAATTCCCAAAATTACAAAACTACAAGCCGACATTGGATCTTGGAGAATAAAATCCCACCAAAGATTTAAATTAAATTTGATTTTGAGTTAAAAGGGACTCATTCACCACCTTGGGCAAATGGGTCCCACCTAAGCAGACTCATTTGCCTAGAATGGCGTATGAGTCCTACCTTAGGAATTTGAGGTGGGTTTTCAGAATTTTAATGTTTTAAATGCTTTTTGTTGGGATTATCCTAAAAAATAAACACAAATAAGGCTTGTGGATACAAAATGGGGCCAATTAAAGCATAAGAAAGCTCAATTATTAATGACAAGCCTAGAGGAATGTGAAAGTACAACACTTTACTACACACCAAATAAGAAAGGTTAATGTAAATTATGATTGAGATTAAGTTTATTATGCTTAGTTAGCTGATAAAACCCTAGAAAAGTGTGAAAGTATGTTACAACACTTTAAAAAACCTTTGTAAGGTACCATTAAAATACATTATTTCACAAAGGCCCAAGACCTAATGTGAATGTGTTATCCACATTACAACACTAAATCAAGGCAACAATACGCCAAAATTTACGAGGACCCAAACGAGTGTGAAAAAAATGAAGGACCATTTTTTCTACACTATAGGTGATATGGGACTTGTATTCTTTTGATCAAAATCATGTACACCATTTTACTTTCAAATAATTCATTTCCAAAATAGTCTAGTTTTGGCAATAAGTTGAAAATGCAATAATATTTGGATTTAGTTTTTTGAGTACATAGAATTAACACATTTATCAAGATAAAAGTGATCTTACACAACTCCTATGAGATATATTATTATTTCTCTTGATAAATAATATATTTTTGCTATTTTTTCTAGGGCTTAATAGATATTTTTTTATTTTTCTTCATTTCGTTAGTTCTTTTAAGATGCTATACATTGCATCAAGTTTTTATTTTTCATGTTTTCATATACTTTTAATATTTTAAGAATTTATATTATTGTATAATATATTTTTGTGATGTGGATGTCTCTTAGATTCGGGTATTTATTTTAAGAAGCTCTTAATATTTTTGATACAATATTTATTTGTATGGTGTTGCACTCAACTAGTTAACTTTAACTGGAGTTGTAATTACCTTTGATATTTGTTAAGACATCTTAAAATTGCAATATATAGAACATTTGTGGTAATTATAGGATCTTTAAGGTATTTAAAATTTAAAATAGCTTATAATACACTATTAGAATATATTTTATTAATATACAATGAATCTTTTGTGAGTGATTGTTTATTCCCAGGTTCAAGAGTTTTACTTTTGAATTAGATTTATCCATGAGTAATAATGTTTAATGATTGTATGCTATAGGGCTAATAACTCTACCTTTGCACACGTTTTGGATTAATATATTAGTCCTTTAACATCCACATCTCCCACTACACTAATCCTAAAATATGGAAGAACACACATTATTTATATATATTGAATTTCACCTATGTTATGAATTTGTGTAGCCTAGTATAGTTGAATATTAAAATATCATACCAATGTAGATTATGAAATGTTCAATTGATTTATGATGCATGAAGAAATACATTAAAATTCACACATCTCTTATGATTTTTTAATGCATGGTGTTATCTATATGCTAGGAAAGGTTCTTGAAGTCTTGAGATAGAAAGCCTACATAGTGAAGTTTAATGATAATGAACTCTAAGGGCTTCATGTGCATAAGATAAGTTTTATCTCAAATATATTTTGAATTAAAAATCTTTTTCATTATCCTATGTGAGCATTAGGGATTACCCTTAAAAAATTCTCCTAAGCTAAATTTAATAAGGGTTGGACTACCTTAAGAGCCAAACCCTAAACTATCCCTTACATAAGAATCAATTTTATCTCACTTTACTAAGTTGAATTTCAACCTTGAGGTCAATCAACCCTATTGGGAAGGACCTATTGTTTCTTTATGATAGAAATGACTGAAATGCACTTTTGGGAGATAAATTTAAATTCCTTAAAGAAATCAATTATATGACCTAAAAATTGAAATGTAGAGTATTATGATAGTGTAAATAGAAATAGTATCTTTCAGGAAAATTTGAGAAGGGAAAATGATATGTACCTATCACCAAAAGTTGGTTATGAATACTATTGAAGGACATATTCACCTTGGAAAAAATGGGTCTCTATATAGGGGCCCAAAATATATTAGTGTAGTGTTTAGTTTTCACTTAGGGTTAATCACGTAGGTTGTTTTTCTCGTATCAGGTAGTTGTTCACCCATCACATTTTTCATAGATTTAAAAAGAATGTAAATTATGTAATTTAATATCTCATTTGAATATATTTTCATCTTTGGTGAAATAGCATAGTGCTTCTCTTTTCTTTGAATATTTATTTATAGGATGTGGTCCTGGGAGGTGGTTGAAACCAACATGGTATTAGAGCCTTCAACTTGCACCTTCTTCTGCCATTGAGAGTTTTCATTGGAGTTTGAGATCATTTATTTGTTGAAGTTTTTTTTGGCATTTGAAATTCGTTAAATTTTAAAATTGCCTTATTTTAGATTGTTCTTCATTTTCCTATTGCTACTGAATCTCTATTTGGAACCGTGGACCATCAATAAAAGGTCGAATCTCACTATCAAGGTATTGAATTTGTGGGTAGAGGTGTGGTTTTCTCCATCATTGGCAATTGTAAAACCTACACATTATTGGAGGGAAAGTTTAGACGAATTAAAGGTGCATACAATCAACAAAAGGGGCAAAAAAATCTATTTTGGGGTTGATTGAGGCCAGACACCCATAGTGGACTGACGATTTTGGTGAGCAAGGGAATTTGAAGCTCAAAATTCCTATAGAAAGGATTTCTTTGTACAAAGGGCATGATTTCTCTATGCAAAGGGTAATTGAAATAGTAGTTCCGTTACATGTGCAAATTTGCAAAGGAGGGCAGCTATCTTTCACCAAGTCTATGAGCATTAAAGGGCCAAAAAACTGCAATAGAAGGTGACTATCCATTCCAAGGCATGATTTGTTGGAAACAAGCTACACTAAGAGGGGGGGTGAATCAGTGTTGTGAAAAAATTAACTTTAACAATCTTTATCTTCAAAGAAATTGTGAGATTCAACCAAAATGCATGAACATGAAGCAAAAAGATCACAACACCATAACATAAGGATTTTTATGTGGAAACCCTGTTAGGGAAAAAACCACAGTGGATGGATGATCCACAATATGATTTGAGTATACTCAAATGAAGTTTACAATATGGGGAATGCACTTGCATTCAGGCACACTGCTTAGAGCTCACTGCTCAAAAGACACAATGTCAAGTACAAAGATAGTCAGATTAAAACCATCTGATAAATTGAACTAAGAAATTAGCTTCTGCAAAAGCCTGATTACAATTCCAGTTAGGCTCAACAATTGATCTTCTATCCTTCAGACTGTTTTTTCACTTTTTCTTTGCTTTGCTCAAACTCGCATCACACAATCCTTAATGCACAAGTGAAACTGTGCATAATCGCTCTTCTGCTATTCAAAATTTACATAAACACACCTTATTCACATATCAAAATGATATGATAAATCACTTATATATATCCACGATCAATAATTTAATCACAATATGTCGACATCAATACAACACAAAAATATTTACAACTGTCAGCTCAAATCATGAGTAAACCTTTATGCACATCCACAACGGTCGACCACAACTTAGCTAGGACCCAAAGAAAGATGCATGAGCACAAAAATACTTGAATGATTACTTCCCAAACATCTATGACATGATACATTCATGAAGTCGGCTTCCAAGCACTGATAATCAGGAAATTATTCAACTAGATCTTCTAACTCGTACACGAGTCAATACGAGCCACTGTGATTCAATAGAAATAGATATAATATACCAAAAAACATTCCTTGAGATACGCAACACAAAATATTAAAAAAATATCTTCATGTGAATCGATGAGCCCAAAACTGCTAGATGTTATGTTCTTCCTTAACTGACTTCAATCTATCTGTCAGTACGATCAAATGATGAAGTGCGTACCCGATCATTGATTTTGGTTTCCATCAATGACAACACTAGATGATGTTAACAATGTCTCTTTCCAACAATCTCCCCTTTTGGCATTGATGGCAACACTTAGTGAAAAATGACTAAGTGTTAGATCAATACCAACATGAATTGTACTGTCATCTTCAAAATTAAAAAAAAACTCTCCCCTTGAGATGATTAAGCATTTTTCACTCTATTATTCTCCCCCTTTGACATCAATGCCAAAGAAAGGAATCTGCATATCAAAAATTTAGACAACACTGTTATGGACAAACAAACTTATTCAACCTACATAAACTTGAAAATATCTGGAAAATCTTTCTTTAGCAGAGTCACATTCGTGTCCCAAACTCTTTTGAGACTCTCCAGGATTGTTATGTGTCGAAAAACCAAATAGGATTGTGTCTCTGCAGATTCAAGATTTGATAGATCACCCATTGCTTTAGTATCTTCAACTTCTTTCAATGCACTTGTCATTATTTCTATCTTTGGGCCAATTAGGCCTCTGAGTTCACAAGCTCTTGCAACAATTCTGTCATTTTCATGCTTTAACCTCTTTATTATATCAAACAAGGATATTACTTCACCTTCCAACTTTCCAACACCACTGGTTGAAGGATAAAATGCTTCATAAATAGTAGCTAGTTATTTTTTGAGATCCTTAACCTTTTTCTCATTTATCTCAGTAAACTTTGACAAAGACAAGCATAATTTGTAAAAATTACCACCTTTTGACAAAGCATTTTGGATATTTTTCACACAGGTGGCTAACAGAGTTTTATCCTTTGCAGTCATTTCTTTCAACCCATTTAGTCTTTTAGCATCAAATTCCTTTTGAACTTTAAATATAGCTGATTTCTCAAGTGACTCAAAGTGAGTACTTACAGAGTTGATCAACTTCTTTAATTCACCAGAGGAACTGGTTAGATCTTTCATATGAGTAGGCATTATCTTTTCGAGGACTCTAGATGAAAGATTTAGAAGTTCATTGTCCTCAATGTGGGACTTCAGTAGTTATTCTCTATCTTTTTCTTGGGCAAATGAAGCTACCTTCATTTTCTAAATTGGACTCAAGGTAGATAGGTCAATTGGGCCCTCAACCAATTCAGGATCAAGCTTTTCCTTTCATTCCACCAGAAATTTCTTCACTACCTCAATAGTGTCTCTTGCTTCTATTTGAATTCCCTTTACACCAACTTTCTTTTCTTCAACCACAACTTCCTTAGTTGAAAGTTCTGGATTATCTTAGGGGATCTCCACTTTCTCAACTTATATATTTTTCAGAACTTCAACTTCCATAAGCATTTCTGTATTGTCCACTATAGGAGGAATCTGAATATCCTCAGCTACATCTTGTTTCTCTTATTCTTCTCCTGGACCAGATGAAACATCATGAGTTTCTTTAGGGATGACATCACTTCTGTTGTTTAATAAAACTTTTCTTAGAATTTTCTCTGTTTCTTCTGTAACTTCTTTAGTTTATCCAATCATGAGCTTATTGACACTTATTTTTCTTTTGAACTCCTTCTTGGATTTATTCAGTATTGACTTCATATATTCCATAGATATTATGGGGCACAATTCAACAAGAATTCTTCCTCTCTATGATCTTCTTTTGATATAACATTTACTCTCCTCATCTCCAAAATATCATATAAGCTTTTAGGAAATTTGGGCATTATTTCAATAAGAACTTTATTAAAAATATTCAAATGTTTTATTTTTGCCTCCTCAAGAATTCTTCGATCAGATTCACTAGAAGATTCATACCATTTACATAGTGGTTTGAGATTCCCATCCTTAACCAAATCTTTTTCAACTTCTTCTACTGACATACCTGGATGGTCAGTTTTCGCCTTCTTTGCTTGATCAACTCCATCAGAGGGCTTGCTCTTTGTAACAATTGTAGCCTTAGTGCCTTGATGCTTGATTTCTCTAACTCCTTCATCATAATATATTTCTTCATCTTCAGAAACTACCACATAGACTCTTTTACTCTTATCTTTCTTTCTTTTTCCTTCCTTACCAGATCTCTTAGATTCAGTTTTCACAGGGATTGATTTTGCTGTAGGGGCAAAATGGGATGCAAAGATTCTAGTTGATCTAGCTCGGGCAGATGGTGCTGCCGGACCAACAGATTCAAATTTGGTTGCCTGTTTCTCTGTTTCAACTTCTTTCCTTTTCCTTCTAGCTTCTTTTAATTTTTTTAGCAGATATGCCTAAATTTTTTGCTAAGACTTCCACTTCTTTTCTAATTCTTCTGACTAGCACGAGCTTCTTGAGTTCATTGTGTACTTGTATATTCTTTTCTGCATAAGTTCCAAATCTCTCTTCAGATGAATCTAGAGGCTTGCTCAACAAATGTTCTGCATACATTTCTAGAATTCGCTCCTCTACTTCATATCCCATCGGCATGATCCAAACTATTTTGGGATCAAAAGCCTCCATCATAGAGTGATCAATGTCTACCATGAAACAGATAGAATCCTTGTATTTTTCCACAAAAGAGGTAGGAATCCTCTCTCTAGCATGCATCATATTTTGAAAACTTTTGAAATACCCCCAGATAGCAATTCTTCTAGTTTGACTATTCTGAATCCCATACAACACTTCTCTTATCTGAACAACAACTGGCTGATTTCCTTGCCACTGAACTTTCCCAATACTCATAACTTCTTTCATGAAATAAAAGAATAGATGTAACAACGAGTTACCATACTTGAAAGATTTTTTCTTGTCCTTTTTGATCTTACCTAGATTTTCCATCAGTTGAGTTCAGAGTAATTCAAAAAGATCATAGTCTGCATTCTCCTTTACCATTTGATAGGATGCATAAATGGCTATACCAGTCACAAAATTTTCCTGATTCGAGTGATATATCCTATAGCCAATGATCATTGATGCAAATTTTGCTTCGACCTCGATGATATCCTCAATTGTAATTGCTCTTCGATCATACTGGGAACCTGTTGCATTAGTTACCATTTGATTCTTCACAAACTTCAGAATCGGTAATCCATAGGAAGAATTTAGACCTGTAACGACAGTTATAGCCTCCTTTGTGATTTTGAAGGGTATGATTAACCACATGAATTCATCATGAATGACTCAAGATGTAATAGACCCATTCAGTCTCTTCAAAGAAGGGAAATTTAACAATCTAAGTAAACTTCTTTTCTTGTAGGGTTTTATATTCTAGCTTCACACAAAAATATTCTCCAATTATATGATTGTTATACAAATTCAGAAGCTGTGAGCTTCTTAGCTCTTTAATATTTGCATGAATATAAGCCCTAATATATTCTGTGTAACGCATCATACAAAACGGATGAAAAATCTCTTAACGAGTCGGTATCAATAGACTTGAATGGATGCCATTTGAATTTGGGATGGAGTTTGTTCTTAACTTCTACTACCAATGGAGTAGCCATATTTACCAATTCAAAAAATTTCAAGTTTTGCCAAAAAATACCTTCTGTCGGATTGCAGTTTGATTGCTAAAAGCTACTTCGCACTTGAATTTTGCCTCAAATTCACCAAGGTTCACCTCAGAGCTCTCCAAACTTCTTTTCTTTAAAATGCAAAGTGACAAATAAATGATAGAAATGAATTTTTATCACTTGCAAACTTAACCCTTCTTCTATCAATAAATGATTTTTCCCTAACACATGGTTACACTGTTTGCATGCACTGTGACAAATGAATCTTCTACAGACCTTCAACACTACATAATACTTTTTCTAATAGGTTCAACAACATCTGTAGAAAACCTATGCATTTACTGAACACATTCCAGTGTTAGTTAGTGACAGGGGATTAGAATATTTTCTTGACAACTTCCCCTAGGCCAAAGGCCTGAGACTAATTCCTGGAGGAATTACTAGAAGCAGATTCTGGTGCAGGTGCTTCTCCTTTAGTAGAGGGGATTTTCTTCACCCATTTCTTCTGCATTTTCTTCCTAATCACATATGTAGCGACTTTTCATTTTCCCTTAACATCCTTCTGCATGTTTCTTCTTTGATTTACCCGAACTCTTCTGTTCCAACAAAATGTAGCAATGTGTCTGAATTTGTTACAGTTTTATCACATAACATTTCTCTATCCAGACTAGTTGTTCCACTGATTTTATCTTGATCTACACTGGTTAGCAATATGGCCAAGTCTATTGCATGTATAACATCTGACATCTCTATGGAGGTTGTTCCTCATATTTCTGCATTCATTAGACTTACGACCAAACTTATTGTAATTAAAGCACTAACTTGAGAATGATGGACCATTTTCATTCATCCTGCTTCTACATTGAGTAGCCATGTGTCCAAATTTATTACAACTATAACAATATCCATTTAAATTTTGAGCATTAGGTTGCCTTACCAGATACCTTCCAACATTGTTCATCTAATTTCCTTTCCTGAATCTCCTTTTTCCAGAATTCCTTTGTCCAACATTTCTTTGTCCAAAATTTCTTTTTCCAAAATTTCTTTGTCTAGAATTTCTTTGTCCAGATTTTGAACTTTCTCCTTCTGCATATCCAAGACCTCTCTTATCACCATGAGTCCTCTGACTATCAATTAGTTCATCTAGCATGGTTGAGCTAGCATTGAACTTCTCTTTGTACTCATTTGAAGTAGCAAGTCCATTTCTGAGATCATCAATCTATTTTTCCAGCACTTCCTCATTGTTTTTAGATTATTCTAGTTCATCGTCCAATTGGCTACATAGTTCAGATTTTTCTTTCAAGGATTGTGCTAGGTTCTCTTCACTCTTCTTTCTGTCTTCAATATCCTTGGTCATCCTCATCATGATAGATTCCATCCCATGCTTTAGGACAACATTATCTTTGGTAAGCTTTTCACATTCTTTTGCCTTTACCTTTAGGGCTTGACTTAGTTGCTCATCTTCATCATTCTTCTTAATTTGATCATAGAGTTCCTTTCTCTTTTCTCTAGACTTATTGATCTTGTCTTTTAATGATTGAATGAATTTTTTAGCATTATGAAGACTTTCCTATAATTCTTGGTTCTTAGATTTTGTCTGGTCAAGATCATCTAGGGCCACCAAAAGTTCTTCTTGGACACTGCTTCAATCCATTGAAATACTTTCCAAGATCTCCCCAAGTTGTCAGACTTCTTCCAAGGAACTAGCTCTAATACCAATTTTTAGAAACAAGCTAAATTGAGAAGGGGGGTGAATCAGTGTTGTGCAAAAATTAACTTTAATAATTTCTATCTTCAAATCAATTGTAACATTCAACCAAAATGCATGAACATGAAGAAAAAATATCACAACACCATAACACAAGGATTTTTACGTGGAAACCCTATTAGGAGAAAAACCATGGTGGATGGCCAATCCACAATATGATTTGAGTATACTCAAATGAAGTTTACAATATGGGGAATGCACTTGCATTCAGGCACACTGCCTAGAGCTCACTGCTCCAAAGACACTGTCTTACAAAGATAATCAGATTAAAACCATCTGATAGATTAAACTGAGAAATTAGCTGATGCAAAAGCCTGATTATAGTTCTAGTTAGGCTCAACAATCAATCTTCTATCCTTCAGATTGATTTTGCACTCCTGCTTTGCTTTGCTCAAACTCACATCACAAAATCCTTAATGCACAAGTAAAACTATGCATAATCGCTCTTCTTCTCTTCTGCTATTCACAATTCACATCAACACACCTTGTTTGCATATCAAAATGATACGATCAATCACTTATATATATCCACAATCAAAAATTTAATCACAATAAATAGGCATCAATAAAACACAAAAATATTTACAACTGTCAGCTCAAATCATGAGTAAACCTTTATGCACATCCACAACTTATCTAGGACCCAAAGAAAGATACACAAACACAAAAATACTTGAATGATTACTTCCCAAAAATCCACGACATGATACATTCACGAAGTCTGCTTCCAAGCACTGATAATCAGGAAACTGTTCAACCAGATCTCCTAACTCGCACACGGGTCAATACGAGCCACTGCGCTTCAATAGCAATAGAGATAATATACCAAAAAACATTCCTTGAGATACACAACACAAAATATTAACAAAATATCTTCATGTGAATCGATGAGCCCAAAAATGTCGGATGCTCTATTCTTCCTTAATTGACTTCAATTTGTCTGCCGGTACGATCAAATGACGAAGTGCGTACCCAATCATCGATTAGGGTTGCCATCATTGACAACACCAAATGATGTTAACAATGTCTCTTGCCAACATGATTCACCCATTCATTGGTTGTTTGGATAATCTTTCTTGGGGGATGATTTGCCTAAGGTTGTTGTGATTAGCTATTGTAGATCGATTTTCCCCTGGCAAGCCGTGATTAGTTCATTAAAGGTGTAATGATGAACATATGTTGCTCCACCTTTTAGGAGATGAAACATAATGAGGGGGGTTCCTATTTCACTCTTATTACATTCAAGGAAACCCTAGAGATCTCAATCGAATGATAGTATGAGAGAGAGAGATCTATTGAAGGTTGTCCTAGGGTATGATTAAGGACTACAATGGGGTTAACCACCAAGTGAGGGCTTCGAAAGATAAACAACATGGAATACCTAATGATACACAAGATTTGAATAAATGACCTAAAAATGAATGCAAATCAAAACATTAAACTATAAAAGTATAAAGGTATGACTTGAAACCTATAGAAGCTAGAATAAAGATCTTAAATTTTGAAAAATGCTAAATTTAATGCACACTAGGACTCATATGTTAGGATAGGTGATTTAGTCCCAGATTAGGGTTTTTGGATAGGAACATAAATCTGGTAGTGATTATTCTATAACTCCTCAAATTTGGAAAGATGCCTATACTTGGACTCATATGCCAGAAGTGGAGTATCATTCATGCTTGGCCTTTTTGGAAAGTCAAAGTTTGAATCTTCTCTTCAATCTCTACTCTATCTTCTCAACCTGATTTCTAGATCTGAAATGTTGAATTCTACTCTATAGATGCCTTTTAATAATCTTGTAAATAAGGTGACAACTTGGAAAATTTTGCAATCTTGACAACTTTTCTCTTGGGTGATCACACAATACCGGTTTACAATTTTTGGGCAAACTGGACACTGAACTAATTTTTTTTATCTAAATCGTCACTTTCGGGCTCCTATAGCGGCTAAACCATGAGGAATTTGAAGATGATGAAACTAGTGATTTGTGACGTTTTGTCTATAGATTCTAAATATATAATTTTTCAATTTCTTTGGAATAAGATTGTACTTATTTTTCCATCTACTTCGAAAACTAGTTTTTTTTTTTTTTTTAAAGGTTGATGCTTACCATATACAACATAACTTTTTTTGTATGAAGGATAAAATTCTAATTTTTCGAATTTAGATTTTTAACTATGATATCTAGCACTTTCATTTGGTTTTATAGTGTTTTATTGAATATTTTTTCCTTAATCAAGTTTTGAAGTCAAACCAATTATAATTCAGACATAGGCGGACTGTATACAACATAACTTTTTCTGTATGTATCAAAATTCAAAATTTTTTTACTGGATCAAGGACATCATTACCCAGCCTGAACAAATTTTTCAAAATTTTATTTTGATAATCTACTATTTTTCCACATGTGTAGAACAAATAGCTTGATTTTTGGTGAAAACCTATGTTTAATAAAACTAAAAAAATACATACATAATAAAACCAAAACATATTAAAATTATATTCATTGGATAGATCATTCTGAGGACTACCATTATCACTCAAAATAAATTTTAAATGAATTCATTTGATCCCCCTAAAAGTAAACCAAAAGCGATTTTTTATTAGCATTTTGATAAGTGTAAAGGAGACTTCGTTGTAGGTATGGTTTAAAAAAAGAGGGGTTCTGTCCAAGGGGGTTTGATCTAAGGTGGTTTGATCAAACCCTCTTCAATCGAAATCCTTAAAATGGAATTTTTAAGGCTTAAATCATTATATTTTCTAAAATATGTGATTTCAACAAAAATCAGAATCTCCCAGAAATTGTAAACCAGCTTTGTGGAATCACCCTCCAATCTTGTTCCTTAGAGGATCTTCAAACTAGACCTGCAAATCACACACTAAAGAGAGGAAAAAATGTTGTTTTGTTAGTGGAAAGGGGTTTGCCTTGGTCAAAACCCGTTCTGGTGATCAAATTTTGTAATGAAATAAAATTGAAAGGAGGAATGATGAATGAACAAAATGATATGTTGCAACTCACCAAACCCTAGGAATAAAGTGTTGAAAACATGTATGAGATGGCTTTAATGGATGTATATCTTGACTCTTGCTTGAATGTTGTAGATCTTGAATTGAATACTTGCTTGAATAATAAAACCCTACATCACAATTGTTAGCTCAAAAACAAACATGATGCATGATGACTTTGACGTGATGCTTGATGCTCCAAAAATCTTGGTAATCAAATCTTGAATGCTCTTGAATTCTCTTGTGAACTCAAATTTTCTATAATGCATGAATACTCAAGTTGTTGGGAGAAAATATGTGAAAAGACCTTATATTTATACAATTGGTTTATGCCAAATTTCCTAAAATTACAACACTACAAGCCGACATCAGATCTAGGAGAATAAAAGATCGCACCAAGAATTTGAATTTAATTTAAGTTTAAGCCACACATGAATCATATGCGAGAAGTGGCATATCGGTCCCATTAGGCTACGCTTTGGGACACATTTTTCAGGAAATGCTTAGATTCATGTGAAATCCAGATCAGGGCCTTGAGACTTTGGTGGGAACCATACGCCCAAGGTAGTGTATGAGTCCTAGATCACTAAATCTAGGCCATACAATCCAACAACACCTGAATCATGATTGGATGTTGATAAATGTGAAGATTATCCTCAGAAAGATACATTAATTAAGGCTTGTGGATGCAAAATAAGGCATAAAGAAGCCCAATTTATTAATGAAAACCCTAGATTAGTGTGAAAGTGTTAGGATACACTTTATAACAACCTAAATAAGTCACAACTAGGTCTATTTAGTTTACAAGGGCCCAAGACCTAATGTAAATGTGTTAAACACATTACAACACTAAATCAAGGTAACATTAAGCTCAATTTAACAATGAGGGCCCAAACAAATGCGAAAAACATAGAGGGATACATTTTTTCGTCATTAAATTTAGCCCCCACTTTAGGGAGAGGAGGAACTTGATTTAAACTCATACCAAAATAGAAAAAATCGCGTCAAGAGGGGTTCAAATGTACCAATGCTAGTTAGATGGGATGACAATGATCAAGAGGGATGATCAAGCCCCTAGGATCAAGATCCTATAGCAAACCAACATAGGCACAAAAGAACACACATGAAAAGGATATAAGGAGAAACAAGGTGCAAGCATACATTGCCAAAGACAAAGAGAAAATAAAAATAAAACAAAAGGGGTGGATCAAGCTTAGACCATTTGTCTTGCACATTTGTGGATCAGATCTAAGTTGTTTGTCCAAAAAAATCATGCTCACTTTGAGGCAATATAAATTTAGGTTATTTGTTGGGTGAGTATCGAAAAGGGTGAGACATATATGCATGCATCCGGTATGCACTCACACACACAAGTAAGTGGCTATGGGAAAGTCATACCTAAGTTTGGATTCCCATACAACTAGACCAAAGCTATACCTCCTAATAACATTGATAAGGTGCCACACAAAAATGAACTTTGAGCTTCATGAGGCAAGCAAAGATTCATATGATTGAAACTCATGAACAAACAAGATGGCTCCATAGGCATGCAAAGTGTGTTATGCAAGGTGGTCATATAATAGAAATTGTAAATACAAAATAGTGTAAGGGATGTTTAAAGAGGGTTTGCATAGGTCATGTAAGGTCTTAACTTAGGGAACATTGTGACTAATGTCTCAAAGAGTGGATCAATCAAAGAATAGAAGATTCAAAACTTAGGGGATGTAGTGTTTCACATCAAACCACTAAGAGGAATATAATATACTAAGAGAGATCACACTCTTGAAGGAAATCACACCCAATGTCACCACAAAGAAAAAGATACATCACATGAAATAAGAATACTACATAATGGAACATGAGAAATGAAAAAGAATAATGTCAATTATGTATGCCCCCACTTTAAATAAATTGCTAAACACCATGCTGTGAGAAATTACTTTAAAGTAACAAATGATAAATGCTAACAATAAAGAGGAAATGAGAGCTTATTCGCAAAGACCCATGCTAAGTCATATGTTTCCAAAGAAAGCTATGCCATAAAAAATGGAAAAGAGGGGTTTCCCCCAAAATAAAACCCTAAACACATGAGGGATCAATAGATTCGGGGTCACTATGTTCTTGCTACAATGTTTTTAGAGAGCTCAGAACTATTATCATTCCCTAGATACTCATAGAACAAGGAGAATGACACAAAGAGAGTAAATATAAAGATAAATACTTTGGGTCAACATTGAAGAGACATGAATCGATGCCTTGCATCATCCCCAAAAGGAAAATAAAAGACATAGAAAAGATAAAAGGAAAAGCTTCTGGGTCAACATAGAAGAGACATGAATATCTTGATGCCTTGCATCATCCCCAAAATGAAAACACAAGACAAAGAAAAGATAAAATTCTTACGACATAGAGAAGAATGTAGGTACAAATAAAGGGATGTCACAAATAGTGAGATATCAAAAAAAACAATACAAGGGATCACATTATGCACATGCAATCACACAAAAGAAAAAGAAACAATATAAGATAATAGTAAGTCACATGTGAGTCAACCTATTAGCAGGTCATCTGCATCCCAATCATGTTCATCATATATAGAAGTTGGACGACTAGCCAAAGGGATAATAGAAAGTGCCGAACTAGGGTCATTACCAAGTTGAACACTCTTCTTAGGAGAATTATCATTTAAGCTCATAGAAGATGAAAGCAATGTATTCAGCTCATTATGCACCTCCTCATCAATTTTAGCAGTCTCCTAATCATCATCTAAATTAATCACAATAGGAGCTCTAATTGTAATTTCAAAAGAAGGATTTAACTCTTGTTGTGGTTGTGGTATAGGATCTTTTTGTTTCATTGAAGAGGGAGACTCATCGTGTATTGCTTCAGTCAAGTTTGTATTTTTATTTTCTTTGTTTGTTTCTCCGATAATATTTTGAGCAAGATCATGATTCCTACACCTACGCTCTTGAGCATGTCTATTTATCTTAGTACAATTGTCAAGTTGCGCTTGTATAGGAGTGGGTCTATCAACCATAGGTTGCTTTTCTTCCCTAAGGGGAGGAACATAAGGAACCATGGGAGGTTGTTCATCCAATTTCCCTTTAGCTTTGTAAACTTGTTTTATCTTAGGAGGCATGATTGGATTGTTTTCGTTATGTCTTGGTATTTTGTAGGAGGTAGGCAAAGGGTTTGTTTTAGGTTGGTCTTGGTTGTTCGGAATGCCTTTGGGTTCAATCATGGTTTGATAGAGGATGGTAGGCTTAGTCATAGGTTGATACATGTTTCTAAGGGATAGTTTTGCTATGTATTTTGTTCTGAAATTTTGATAGGATTTGAAAAAGAAGTCTTCACGAGGTTTAATAGGTTCCATAAGATCGGGCCAAAATAAATATAATGAAAAGTTACCTCAAGAAGACAAAGGATTAAAGCCACTATGGTGTACAGTGAAAATTTCATTGGTAAAGGGAAACTTTAAACATTTATGCACAACCAATGAGACAAATTCAATGGAGCGTAGCCAAGCTTCACATAGAATTGGTCCGAAGTAGAGATGATGGAGAATGAGACATCTAATTGTTTTAGTCTGATTTTTAAAGGGAGGGTGATTGAACCCATCATAGGGAAAGTGAAACCATTATGTGTCTTTATCTATGCTTGTAATTTATCATATGTTTCTTGATAGAGTTCATGCACAAGTAGGAATTCCTCAGTGATCACATTCTCTCCATAGAAGGGATCAATTAATATCCCATTAGTGGGCTTGTCATTGATTTGGATAGCTATGTAAAGAGGACCATCAGGTGCATGTTTAAGTATATTTTTTGAGGAGAAATAAATTTCAAGAAGCTTTTTAATTTGGCCCTTACGTGATTGAGTTTCGATGAATGCAACTAAACCTTTTTTAATAGTATCCATATCCATAGGACCTTGTTCACTAGTATCCATTTTTTCATCATCCGTGTCAACATTGATCACATCATTCTTTGTAGTTTCACTAGATTTTACAAATTAAATATTATGATTAGGCATAGGGTTGGTAAAGATTTACAAGTTTTGGTTGGGGGGAGAAATGGACTTATTTCCTTGATCATTAACACTGCCAACTGAAATTCAACCGGAATCAATGAGGTCTTGCACAAGATGTTTAAGATGCTTACAATGTTCTGCATCATGTCCATTTTTTTGATGATAATGGCAATAAGGATTTGATCTAAAGTTAAGAGGTGAAGGCTTATTAGGATCAAGAGTTTTAACTAGAGGCAAGGTGATCAATTTTTGTTCTAAAAGTTGTGACATTATGTTATGGAGGGTATCGGGTAAGGGAGTGAATTGCCTAGCTAGATCCCTAAATGCGAAAGGAGTTGTCTTCTTTATACCAAAAACTTGGGTATCAACATGTTGATATGTTTGTTGAGGGGGATTAAGTTGAAGGAAGTATTTTTTATATTTTCTAAAAGGTTGGTAATTGTTTTGGTTTGCAGATTCAGACTTTTCAGGTTGGCTGGAGGTGGGTTTTGTTTCACGACTACTAACCAAATTTTGATAATCACAAAGGGCAGAACACAAGTGCACGAAGGAGGGGAACTTCATCATGGTAAGATTATCCTATATCTTAGTTTGTAAGTTCTCAATGAACATTCATTGAAGGTGAGGGTAGGGAATCTTTACAGTGATTTGGGAATAAAGTGATTGGTAGCGTTAAATACAGTCAGTAATCTTTTCATCATATTTTTGCTTACATATCTCATCAAATCAACTAATTTCATCTTAGGAGTCATATGCACTTGGAAATGGTTTATAAATACCTCAAAAATTTCATTGAATGAACGAATTGAGTTGTTAAGTAATGAAGAAAACCATTCTAAGATGGTATCCTTCAAGGATCTAGGGAAAAGCTTAGCCAACAACTTATCCTCCAAAATAAAGTCACTACATAAGGTGGTATAAGTGAAAACATGGTTAGAAGGATCTCCTTTCCCTCCATATTTCTCAAATCTAGGAACCTTTATACCTTATGGCATTGACATTCTCAATATCTCCAAGGATAAGGGATTTCATTTGATATAATATGTAGGTTGGCCATTTTGATTTTGGTTTACAATGGAAACTTATTTTTGTAGGGATGTAGTTTGCAAAAGTTAATTTATGAGAGGATCATTATTTGCATTTTGATATAGAGGTGAATAAGTTGGAAGTGTGTATGTGTTCAAGGGACAAGTGAACGTAATTCTTATAGGAGGTAAAGTTGTAGGAGATATGATGTGCGATGCCACAAAGGTACTAGGGATGCTAGCGGAAATACCCATGGAAGGAATCATGCATTACTAGTAGGTTGCATGTTTGTTGCAACTTGAGGGTTGGTATAGGTGGGAATATAGGAAATGGTTGTGAAAGGAGGAATTTGGGTTTCTTCTCGAGTTTTGAAATTGTGCAAAGGTAAAGTAGAGCTAGTTGCTAAGGTGAGATGTTTTCCAAATTTTTTAACTGTGTTATGCACAAGGTCCACTCCTTCTTCACTTTAAATCATGTGATGTATGTTATCTATGGTAGGGATAACAATAGTTGAAATGTTTTTAGTACTTACTTGATTTTGTAGGTATGTGAACTACAAAATTCGAATGCTTTTGAGAGATAACAAAGGAATGGGTCTTCTATCACTTTCTAGGGTTTTCACCTGGAAGGAAGAGGAGTTTTCTTTATCATTCGTCAAGGAAGCCTTAAATATTGTGATGCTTTAGAGATTTTTAGGGATTGAAACCCTAAGGGAGTGGGATATGTGCAAATGTGTTGAGATGTGTTATGAAGACCTAAGTATTTAACCTAACCTAATAGTGTTTATGTTGCTGGAAAACACATGGTGTAATGTAGTAGAAATGAAAGCAGTAAGAGTAAACTAATCTAACAGAATAGAGAAGTGCACTTGGAAACCAAAGAGGGCTGAAGTGGCTAGAATTCTAGAAAATCAGGGTTTTGAGCTATCTAGGATTCTTACGCCAACTAGGGTGACCTAGTCCCTTTCTGGGAAATATGCTCTGGAGGCCATTGGTGGGCTTATCATAGATGCGGCCAGCTATGTAGAGAGGGCCATTAGGAAGGTTTCATAGTATATCTTGTGCAAAGAAAGATATGTCAAGAGGTCCTTTAGTTGGGACCTTTTGATGGATAACATCAATTGCACCAACCATCTCGTTAATAAGTGAGAAATGGGTTACCGATGGAAGAGAAGCAATATGTAAATCTTGTGAATCGACATTCATTACATTAGGTGTGAAAGTTTCACTTGACTTGACAAATGAAATGTTATGATTAGGCATGGGGTTGGTAAAAAATTGAAAGTTTTGATTAGGGGGTGCCACTGATGTGTTTCTCTTAACATTAATGTTGGCAATGGATAGATGTCCTAAATCAATGAGGTCTTGTAGTAGGTGCTTTAAACACTTACAATGTTCAGTGTCATGGCCGTTTTGGTGATGAAAATAGCAATAAGCAATGGCATTGTAGGAAGCGGGTAATGGTTTGTTAGGATCAGGTGTATGGACGAGTGGTAAAGAAATCATGTGTTGCTAGAGCAGTTGGGTCATGGTATTGTGGAGGGTATCAGGCAAGGGTGTGAAAGTACGCTTGGGATCCCCATAATTAAAGGGCATGACTGAATTAACAATGACCATTTGGTTATTAATGGGTGAGGGGTTAGAAGATGAAGGGTTGAATTGAAGGAATCCTTTGTTCGGTTTATGGAAAGTTTGGGAAGTGGGTTGGGAAGAGTTATCAGATTTTTCATCTCGACTAGTAGTGGACCTTGAGCCATGACTACTAGTGGAGTTATGGTAATCACAAACTTCTTGACATAGGTGGATGAAATAGGGGAACTTCACGAGGGTGAGTTTATCCTGGAGGGATGTAACGAGGTTCTTGGTAAACATCTTTTGCAGATGGGTGGATGGGATCTAGACATCAATCAAGGAATAAAGGGCTTGGTAGTGAGAGATAAAGTCAGTGATCTTCTCGGTATTAGCCTATTTACATCTCATGAGGTTGGCTAGAGTTTTCTTCAGAGCCATGTGTACTTGAAAGTGGTTTATGAAAGAATCCACTAACTCGTTAAACAAACTAATGGAGTTATTGGGTAGAGAAGAGAACCAATATAAGGTTGCATATTTTAGAGTTCTTAGGAATAATTTGGCGAGAAACCTGTCATCAAGGGAAAAGTTGCTACAAAGAGCAGTGTAGGCATTGACATGGTTAGAAGGGTCACCCCTTCCGCCATACTTTTCAAACCGAGGGATCTCTATTCCCTGTGGCAAGGGAGTGCAGAGGATGTCAAGGGACAATGGGTTACTGTGAATGTAATGAGAGGGAGAGCCATATTGGCTTTGGTTAATGGAAGAGAGTTGTTGCATATTGGTGACAATGTGAAATAGTTGGGTGATGAAAGGGCCACTGTAAGTGCTATGAGGTGGAAGTGAAAGAGGTGAGGGGGTGAGAGTGGTGGAAGGAGAAGTGGTAGGAATTGTGATAGGAGGGACAATGGAAGAAGTGAGAGGGTGAGATGCCACAAGAGAATTAGGGATGCTAGCAGTGATGAGGGGAGGAGGTACCACACTACTAATCGGTTGTATAGTAGTGGTTACACTAGGTGGGATATAGGTCAGGATGGAAGCTACAATTGAAGAGGGAGGACTGGAAGGTCCTCCATGGCTAAACCTATGGGTGGGTAAAGGTGATGGCTTAGGTTCATGTTTCTCAAAGATTTCTGCAATCTTCTTCAACACACTTAAGCCATTATCATAGTCAATGAGATGGTGTAGGAGTTCAATGGCAGGGATGGAAGTCCCTGAGATGGGTTCAAAGCTGATTTCATGCTCATAATCAATAAGATCAACATGAATGTGCAAGATTTTATCATGTGGGAGGGTATTATCAGTAGTAGTATTATCTAGGTGCAAGGAGTTATTAAGGATTATTTTTAAGCCTAATGCACCATTGGCCACACCAAGAGTTGAAGTTGGAGGGATGCCAAGATCTACAATGAGGGTGGTGTTAGTAGATGCCATGGGTCCTTGAACTTCTTCTCACAACTATATTGGCAAGGGGACACTAAATGCTCAGAGACAAACCCACACGAAACAAGATTCAGGAACCGAACTCAGGAAGGCAAAACCAAGAAGTTGAAAGATAGAAAATACTAGAATTTTTTTGAGAATTTGACAGCAAGCAAAGTCAAAGGACTAGGTCACCTAGTATGGCGACTTAGTCCTAATAGTGTTGTTTTTGTTAAATTCTGGAAGTTTTGGCTGATTTTGATGGTTTTCTGATTTTTAAGTGTAAACAAAAATTGAAAGTGCAATTTTTTTTGTGTTTTCTTATTAAAAATGTAATGCAATGTGCAAAATTACCATGAAATTTCACTAAATGCACTTTTATCACTAACCCTAAGATGCAAAAAATGTAGGAGTTTAATGCAATGCAAGCTATCTTAAGATGAAATGCATAAAATTAGAAAGCTATGTAGTGTCAATGGTCGGGTTCACTAAAATGAACCGCCAAAAAACATATAACATGGACCAGGGAAAGAGGATTCCATAACTAGGTTCTTAGGGTTTTTCACCCTAAGATCACTTAGGTGGGAGAATGAATCTCTTTCCTCTTTAGGTTGATATGTTTAAGGCTAATTTCATTCAAAAAAGGGGGGAAGGGATTTGATGATGGTTGTGAATGTGAGTGATATGTGGCTGATTTTGAAAGTAAAATGAAACTAATCTAAGTGTATGTAAATATAAATGAAGCAAAACTAAGCTTATGCAAACTAACTAACTATATGCCCTAAATGTGTACTTTCTAGAAAATGACAGAGCGGGATAGAAAGTGTGTACCTAGAGAAATGATGTGATAGTTGAATGCTCCTGGAAGCTCCTAGAAAGTGCTAGAAAATTATAGGACACTTACGCCAAGTGGGGCGACCTAGTCTTCCAACTGGAAAACTTTTTCGAAACAAGTTTCGGGGAACTAGGTATCCAAAAACATAAAAGCCCTTTTTTAGGCCTAGCACAGGGACAAGGTCGCCAATAGGGGTGACCTAGTCCTCTTGTGGATTTCTGAGGAATTAGGCTTTGGTATTGTGGGTCCCTGTGAATGTTCCCCTTTTTTGCAGCAATCCCGCGATAGGAGGTCCTGAAAGTGAACCTGTAACTTATCTTTTGTCCTTCCTAGGGTTTGAGATTTGGAGTTGACTTGTGGAGAATTTTTTTTACTTCTTGCAACACTTTTTCCTTCACCTAACCAGCATCAAAAGATCTGAAAACAAATGCAAAGACCAGAAATTGTTAGGGTTAGATGATAGGGGTTTTCCTAAGTCAAACCCCTTTGTAGATGATTAAACCCAAATGAGATAAACAAAAAGGAAAGCAAGGTTGAATGATAACACAATAAAGTATCTTACCAAACCTTTGTTGATGGTCTGCAACATGCATGGGCAACTTCAATGGAGGAGGTATAAATACCCTAATGCTTGCTTATGAAGTCTTGGTTACTTAAGTGCTAGATGATTGATTGCTATATACACTAGAGAGTAAGAATGAGCTTGGAGAGTAAAATCGAACCAAGAGAGAGGCAAAATGGAGGTGAAAACCCTTATTTGTACAAGTGAAACCCTAATTTTCTTGAAATAGAACCTAATAGGCCAACCCTAGGGTTCAGGAGGCAAGATTCCCATTGAATCTTATTTAAAATTTAAATTTTATGCTTAGACAGACTAGGTCACCCAAAGTGGCGACCTAGTCCTCCTAGGCAAATTTTTATGTTTGTCGGGAATTAATTTATGTTTAATAAAGTTAACTATATTTTCCTCCTGAAACACACTTAGGTCGAGACTAAAGATGCATTAAAAGGGAAAATTAACATATGAAAAAGGGTGTATGTAGGGGTGATAATCCTAGATAAATGTGAAAATGCAACACAACACTTTACAACACTCTGTCTTAAGGCTTAGGAAGGTGTAAGAATGTGAATTATGTTGAAAGGGTCTTAGAAAAGTGAAGAAATGTATTACAACACTTCACAACACCTTAGTAAAACACCATTATATTAGTGTTGAAATGCAAGATTTCAAGGCCGAATAAAGGTAATCAAGGCCAAAATCCATTGAAAAAGGCCAAAATGAGTGAAAAAGTGCTAAGGTATACACTTTTTGGCGACACAGTTTGCTAAGTCTTCATGAATTTGGATTATGTTTTCTTGTGGAATACTAGCAACCATTGTTTCAACATGCATCACACTACTTGAAGGTAGAGGGTTATTAAGGGTATTGTCCATACCTAATGAACTAGTGTTAATACTAGGAATGAAAGAGCTAGATAACCCAAGATCCATGATGATTGTGCTATCATAGGATGACATGAATCTCGAACTATATGATCTTTTCTACTTGGTGTCTTATTGCTAATACTATAGTGAGTCTCACTATAGTATTAGCAAGAAGACACCAAGTAGAAAATCTCATACAAGGGACAATCAAGGAGATGCAAGATGCAATGAAAACAAGATAGATGCTATGAAATTAAGCTGGATACAATGAAATGAAGAAAAAAAAACTCTGTAAACTGAAATAGATAACTAACAACAATAAACAGAAACACAAAAACAAAGTTTTTAATGCTTAAAATTGTAGTTTAAAATCTAAATAGGACTAAATCACCTAGAGGGGCATATGAGTCCCAATTAGGGTTTTTCAAGGTTTCAAATAGTGAATAACAGTCACCACAAAATACCTAGAAATCAGGCCAAATCACTTGTACTGGGACTAAATCACCCAGAGGGGTGTATTGAGTCCTAGATTAAGGTTTTTCACCATTTTAAACAAATTCTGTGTGAATGTTATGCTTTTTGGTTTGGATGATGTCTAGACTAAGTGCAAATGTAGATTTGCAGATGAATGATGCAAGAGGCAAAAATGCAACCTATATGCTCTTTCACTAATGCAAGATTTAGAAACCCTAGGTGCAATTTAAATAATGCAAAGTCCTAATGCAAAGTTAATTCAAGCTAGATATAGGATTATAATGCACTCCAAATCAGAAATAAGATGTTCTAAATTCACGTTCACCAAAATGTAATGAAGAAAATAAGGCGTTCCACCTTTTAGGAGATGAAGCACAATGAGGGGGGTTCTTATTTCACTCTTATTACATTCAAGGAAACCCTAGAGATCTCAATCCAATGATAGTATGAGAGAGAGATCTATTGAAGGTTGTCCTAGGGTATGATTAAGAACTAAAATGTGGTTGACCACCAAGTGAGGGCTTGGAAAGACAAATTAAATGAAATACCTAATGATTAAACCTAATAATATGCAAGATTTGAATAGATGACCTAGAAATGAATGCAAATCAGAACAATGAGGTGCACCTAGAAACCTATAGAAGCTAGAATGAAGGCCTGAAATGTTGAAAATATTGAATTTAATGCGCACTAGGACTCATACACTAGGATGGGTGATTTAGTCCTATATTAGGGTTTCTAGGGAGGAACAAAAATCTGGCAGTGATTAGTTTGGAACTCTTGAAATCTAGAAAGATGCCTATAATAGGACTCATATGCCAAAAGTGGCATATCAATCTTGCTTGGCCTTTTTGAAAATTCAGTTTGAATATGCTCTTCAACCTCTACTCTATCTTCTCAACCTTATGGCTGGATCTTAAATGCCAAATTCTGCTTCGTAGATGCCTTTTAATGATCTTGTAAATAAGGTGACAACTTGGACAACTTTACAATCTTGACAACTTTTCTCAAATCTTGCTCCTTAGAGGATCTTCAACCTAGACCTTCAAATCACACACTAAAGAGAGGGAAAAATGTTGTTTTGTTAGTGGAAAGGGGTTTTCCTTGGTTAAACCATGTTTTGCTAATCAAACCTTGTAATGCAATCAAATGGAAAGGAGGAATGATGAATGAAAAAAATGATATGTTGAAACTCACCAAACCCTAGGAGTAAAGTTCTACAAATATGTATGAGATGGCTCTAGTGGATGTAGATCTTGACTCTTGCCTGAATGTTGTAGATCTTGAATTGAATACTTGCTTGAATCATAAAAACCTAGATAACAATTATTAGCTCAAAAACCAAAATGATGCATGATGACTTTGACATGATTTTTGATGCTCCAAAACAATTGATAATCAACTCTTGAAGGATCTTTAATGCTCTTGTGAACTCAAATTTTTTATAATGCATGAATACTGAAGTTGATAGGAGAAAATATGTGAAAAGACCTTGGATTTTTTGGAGTAAACAAGTCATTATCTGATAATTAATTAATAATCAATTAATTATTAGTATTTTTTACTTTAGTTCACTTAAGCTAAACTTAGGAGTTTCCTCTTAATCTTTAGCTTGATTCTTATTATTAGATTGGACTAAATTTAGGACAAGCTGTCTCATTGCAGGAGATTTGCACACTTGTCTCTATCTTGTCAAATCCCCATGTAGGGTTTTCTTGTGCATTGGTTATATAAGCATGTGCACATTAATTTGTAATAAATAATCTAGGTTATTTTCATCAATAGAATTATCAGGTTTTTGAGCACAATCTTGCTTTCAAAATCTTCTCTATTGTGATAGGTTATTGCTTGCAGGTGCTTCATGGGAGCTATGGATTGAATCAATCAATTCTAACATGGTATGAGAGCCCAGATCTATAGCCTCCCTATTCAATTTTTGGAGGGATCTGACCTTGAGCTTCTTTCTAGTATGTTCTAGAGCAAATCAAGCCCCACCATCATATCCAGAGCAGCCAAAAACATAAAGAATGCCTGTCGTTTCATCAATTCTGGAGAAGTTGCAAAAAAAGAAAAAAAAAATAGCAGTAAGGCCTTCCATACAAAATCTATACAACCCTGTTGCATCGATTTGCATGTAGGGGCTTCAAGGTACGATAAGGGGTTTTTAAAAAAAAAAATTGGTTTCATTTCAATTTTATTCGGAAAATAAAAAAGGAGCAGTGTTTAAAGCCTACATAGGCCATCAAATCCTATGTAGGTTGTACTAGCCCCACACAAGACATTATATCAAATCAACATCCATTTATTGCCCATTGATGACACAAATCTCACTATTGACACTATGAGGAAAATGATAGTTCAAAAATATAGCCTGCCTTCAAAATCTGCATAGGAATCTTAAAAGATTTGTTAGAATCTTCAAAAATCATGCAACACTCAAAAATTCTGATAGGCAAGTCTTCAAAGAGGCTGGAAAATCGGTGCCAAAATCAAGAAATCTAGCCTCTCAACACAAAAAGCAGTAGTGGAGAATATTCCCCTTAAAAGATTCCTTGAATCAAAATATTATGTCAGCAAAAGCATATTTCGATAAATTTCAAGATTCTAACGATTGGGAAAATTTTCAAGTGGGATTTTTTGTGTTGATGAGCATCAAACCATCAATTTTAAGCTTGTGAATTACTAACATCATTAGTATGGCCAACCCCTCTTTCCCCCTCCTAGCCTTGATTTTCCTTCAAGGAGCAATTTTTTTTTTTTTTGGCATAACTTGGGCATACAGTGTCAAAATCGGGAAAATGAGATATCATTAGAATTCCGATTCTGTCAAATTTCTAGTGGTGCAGGTCTCATCATCAGATTTTGCTAGTGGTTCTTGTTATTCTCAGTCAAAGTCAGATCTTCATTTTTCCCTTTCGAGATCATAAATTTTTACCTGTATCTTTGATTTTCACGATTCAAGCGATTTTGGAAAGGTATTTTAGAGCTTTTCACATCTATTCAAGCACTTTTTCCAAAATCTTCTCGAGGTACATTTTATTCAGTGTTTTGTGTTTTCACACTTTTATTAATTACTTGGAAATCATGGCACCTAGAGAGGATCTATTTGCATGAGATGACATATTTTGATCTCCTTTATCAGTATTGAGGTTATTAGTCTCTATTTTTTTCATTTGAGTGTGTATCATGGCTTTTTATGTTCATCCTTCTATGATCAAATTGGATAAGGATAATTATTAGTCTTGGTGAATTGGCATCCTGACACATCTCGGCTGGCTTGATATTTTACCTTATCTATATGAACTCATACCTACACCAGACATACCAGAGAGTCTATCAACATCGGGTATCATCAAAGATCATATTGTAGGGGTTATATGTTCTAGTGTTGATCTTGACACTATGTATGTTGTATCAGACATTGAATGTCCCCACATACTTTAGAAACATCTTTGGGAGATCCGTGGAGATGCTCATATCTCTCTATTCCCATAGGATCTTGTTGTAGATTCTCATTCCTCTTGTAGATGTAGATTCTATACCCTTTGATGACAATACCCTAGAGGAGCTTGAGTATATCATAGGTCTTGCATGCTTCGATGGTTTAGAGACTTGCATTCATATTCCCACTCTTCAGATTGAGACTACATCATCATCACCCATTATTCCTAATTAGCTTGGCATTGCCACATCATTAGCACGTATTGATTATGTGCAACAAGACATCATACATCTTCCAAACATAGCTACTTGGGATTTATATCTTATCGACATATCATCCTTGTTTGTAAAGTCCTATATTGTAGATCTGGAGGATTACTTTGAGGGAATTCATCTCCTCTTTTTTTATAGCCGCATCAGCATTGTTGGCCCACCATCTTCATCACCTTTGTAGTTTGTTCTACATCAATCTTTACAGGCTCTTGGATCGCCATCATTGCTTTCTGAAATGTGATACACGAGAAGTTTTTAAAGGCACACATTATTTGGATTTGGATTTTGGCGTCACCCATCTCTTTGGATTGGCTTCTCCAATCACTAGTGATTTATTTCTTCCTAAGGGGAGAAATGTAGTTTGAAGGCAGTGGATCATATTCTGTCTTCAAATGTTCATTATTGACCTGGGAGATTTTTATTTATGGGGGTATTCATATCATCATTTTCTCTCTCATATCAAGGGGACATCTATTGTAATTTAATGATAGAATAAATCCTTAGGGGGTCACACTGAGTCCTTCTATCCTTCTTTCACTAGTGCAATCATTTCTTTCTCTCCCTTTTGGAGAGGAGTTTTTCCCATGTGGTTTTCTCCTTTTCCTAGTTATGAGAGATTCATTTATTTATACATGGGTACCACATCAAGCCTTGTAGTAAAGACCCATTTTACATTCATTTTAGCTTCCTTTATCAATTGTTTAGTTTCTCCCTAAGTTGATCTTAAGGGGGGCTATTGTAGTAAACAAGTCATTATCATATAATTAATTAATAATCAATTAATTATTAGAGGCATTTTTAATTTAGTTCAATAAAGATAAACTTAGGAGTTGCTTCTTAATTTTTCATTTTATTCTTATTATTAGATTGGACTAAATTTAGGACAAGTTGTCTCATTGCATGACATTTGTACACTTGTCTCTATCTAGTCAAATCTGAATGTAGGGTTTGCTTGTGTATTTCTTATATAAGCATGCACATTCATTTGTAATAAATAATCTAGGTTATTTGCATCAATAGAATTCTCAGGTTATTGAGCACAATATTGCTTTCAAAACTTCTCTATTGTGATGGGTAATTGCTTGCAGGTGTTTCATGGGAGCTGTGGATTGAATCAATCAATTCTAACATGGTATCAGAGCCCAGATATGTAGCCCCTATTTAATTTCTCGAGGGATCTGACCTTGAGATTTTTCTAGTGTGTGCTGGAGAAAATTGAGCCTTGCCATTGCATCCACAACAACCAAAAACATAAAGAACACCCGCTGTTTCATCAATTTTGGAGTAGTTGCAAAATTTTATTTTTTTTAGCAGTACGACCTTTTGTATGGAATCTGTATAGCAGTGCTACATCAATTTGTGTGCAGGGGCTTCAAGGTATGATAAGGGGTTTTAATTTATTTTTTTGGTTTAATTTCCTTTTTTTTTAGAAATAAAAAAATATATTTGGAAAAATTCAAAAAAATAAAAAAGTAGTGTTTAAAACCTGCGTAGGCCATATTGGCCCCACACATGCCATTAAATCAGACCAATGGTTATTTATTTTCCCACTGACAACATAAATCTCACCGCCAACATTGTGAGGAAAATGGCGATGCAAAAAAAAGGTCCACAGGTTCAAAATCTGCATAGGAATCTTAAAAGATTCCTCAGAATCTCCAAAAATTAGGCAAGGCTTAAAAAATCTGGTAGGTAGGTCCTCAAAGTGGTGGGAAAATCGATGCAAAAATCAAGAATTCTAGCCTCTCAATGTGAAAAGTAGTGGTGGAGAATATTCTCCTTAAAAGATTCCCTAAATTTGAATATTTCATCAGCAAGAGCATATTCTGACAAATCAAATTGCAAGATTTCGACGGTTGAGAAAATTTTTAGGCAGGGCATTTTTGTATTGGCATGCATCAAACAGTCAATTTTAAGCTTGCAAATTGCTGACATTAGCATGGTGTCATGTTGACATAATCAGTACGTTCGACCCCTCTTGCCCCCTCCTAGCTCTGATTTGCCTTCAAGGAGCAATTTTTTTTCTTTTTGGCATAACTTAGGCATACGGTGTCGAAATCAAGCAAATGAGATATCATCAGAAAGTTGGTTTCATGAAATATCCAGTGGTGTAGTTCTCATCATCAAATTATTCTAGTGGTTCTTTTTATTCTTAGTCAAAGTAAGATCTTCATTTTGTGCTTCCAAGCTTGTAACTTTTTGCTTGTATCTCTGATATTTTATGATTCAAGTGATGTTGGAAAGGTATTTTAGAGCTCTTCATATCTATTTATGCAATTTTTCTAGAATTTTCTCCATGTATATTTTATTCAATATTTTTTTTTCACACTTTGCTTAATTACTTGGACGTCTTGGCACCTAGAGAGGATCTGTTTGCATGAGATGACATATTTTGATCTGCTTAATTAGTAGTGAGGTTATTATTCTTTGATTTTTTCATTTGAGTGAGTATCATGGGTTTTTTTCATCCTTCTGTGATCAACTTGGATAAGGATAACTATGAGTCTTGACGAATTGACATCCTGACACATCTCAGGTGGCTTGATATTTTTCCTTATCTATATGGACTCATACCTACACCAGACACACCAGGGAGTTTAACAACATCGATTATCATTAGATATCATATTGTAGGGATTATATGTTCTAAAGTTGATCTTGACACTATGTATGTTGTATAAAAAATTGAATGTCCCCACATAATTTGGACACATCTTTCTGAGATTTATGGAGACCCTCATATCTCTCCATACCTAGAGGATCCTATTGTATATTGTCTCATTCCTCTTGTAGATGCAGATTCTATACCCTTTGATTATGATACTTTAGACCTGAGCTTGAGTATATCATAGGTCTTGCATGCTCTGATGGTTCAGCTAGACTTGTATTCATATTCCCACTCTCTAGATTGAGACTACATCATCATCACCTATTGTTCTTGATCAAATTGGCATTTCCACATCATTAGCCCCTATTGATTCAATGTAGCAAGAAATCATTCATCTTCAGAACATATCTACTTGGGATTTTTATCTTACAAACATATCGTCCTTGTTTTTAGAGTCCTATATTGCAGATTTGGATGATTACTTTTAGGAAATTTATCTCCTCTTTATTGACACCCACATCAACATTGTTGGCCCACCATCTTCATCGCCTTTGTAGTTTTTTCTACATTAGTCTTCACAGGTTCTTGGACCACCATCAACGCTTTCCGACATGTGGATACATGAGCACTTTTCAGAGGAACACATCATCTGGATTTGGATTTCGGCATCACCCATCTCTTTGGATTGGCTTCTCCAATCACCAGTGGATCTATTTCTTCCTAAGGAGGTAAATGTAGTTTGCAGGCAGTGGATCCTATTTTGTCTTCAGATGTTCATCATTGGCACAAGAGATTTTTCTTTATGGGGGGATTCATATCCTCATTTTCTCTCTCATATCAGGGGGACATCTATTGTACTTGCATGATAGAAGCAATCCTTAGGGGGTCACATTGATTCCTCCTTCTATCCTTCTTTTAGTAGTGTAGTCATTTATTTTCCTCCCTTTTAGAGAGGAATTTTTCCGATGTAGTTTTCTCCTTTTCTCTAGTTATGACAGATTCATTTATTTGTACATGGGTACCTCATCAGGCCTTGTAGCTGGGACCCATTCTGCATTCATTTTAGCTTCCTTTACCAGTTGTTTAGTTTCTCCCTATGTTGATCTTAAGGGGGGGTGTTGGAGTAAACAAGTCATTATCTGATAATTAATTAATCATCAATTAATTATTAGAGGCTTTTTTTACTTTAGTTCAATTAAGCTAAAATTAGGAGTTGATTCTTAATCTTTAGTTTGATTCTTATTGCATGATATTTGCACACTTGTGTCTATCTTGTCAAATCCACATGTAGGGTTTTCTTGTGCATTGCTTATATAAGCATGCACATTCATTTGTAATAAATAATCCAGGTTATTTGCATCAATAGAATTCTTAGGTTAATGTGAAAAATATCACTTTTGATCTTCTCTATTAGGATAGGTAATTTCTTGTAGGTGTTTCATGGGAGCCGTGGATTGAATCAACCAGTTCTAATAGTATTTATACTTGTTTGTGCAAAATTTCTTGAAATTAGAATAGTACAATTCGACATTAGATCTAGGAGAATAAAATATCACCAGGAATTTGAATTTAATTTGATTTTAAGCCACACGAGACTCATACTCTAGAAGTGGCGTATGGGTCCCATTAGGCTAGGGTTTGAGACACATTTTTCAATAAATGCTTAGATTCATGTGAAATCCAGATCGAGGCTCCGAGACAGGTGGGACCCATACGCCCAAGGTGGTGTATGATTCACATATCACTAAATTTGGGCCATACAATCCAAAAAAACCTGAATCATGATTAGATGATGATAAATTCCAAGATTATCCTCAAAAAGATGCATTAATTAAGGCTTGTGGATGCAAAATAAGGCCAAATAATGCATAAAGAAGCCCAATTTATTAATGAAAACCCTAGATTAGTTTGAAAGTGTTAGGATTCACTTTACAACATCCTAAATAAGGCACAACTAGGTCTATTTAGTTTACAAGGGCCCAAGACCTAATGTGAATGTGTTAAACACATTATAACACTCAATCAAGGCAATGTTGAGCTCAATTTGACTCAAAGGGCCCAAATGAATGTGAAAATGTAGAGGGATATAGTTTTCATTATTATAGAAGGATGAAAATATCTGGTGCCTTTGATGTTGTATGATGAAGGTATTCCTATCACTGATGAGAAAAATTCCACTTTGGTGAAGGTTACAAATGTTCAAATTGAATCCTATTGGCCTTGATTTATTTGCTAAGTTGTTGGAGACCAAATTGGGCATAGGGTTTCCATATTTCTCACTATTCTTGTTGTGTGATTTTTTTAAAGTTTTTTTACCCTAATGTGAACAATTATCGCACATTGGTGAGATATTGGTCATAAACAACCCTATTATTGCCCAATGCTCTCATTGTTGTATGAGTTAAGGCTCCTAGTGGTTTTGGTTATCTCTTGCTTGTGCAGATCAAATTGTTTCTTCCAGTGAGGATAGTGGGTGACTTGCAAAGGTGGTTAAATTTTTGCACCAAATTAGGTTTTTAATTTTATAATTCCTTTTTGGAGGTTTTATTTAACTATCTTTAATTTTTTTGAAGAATTTAGTTATAATGGTTTCTTTGGAGAAAGGGAACTTTAGGCAATGGAGTGATTTTTTTCTCACTCATCTTAGTGAGAAAAATATATTGCCATATTTGTATAATGGAGTTCCTATTCCATGCACACCTTGTGGGTAGATGATTTGGAAAGGATATAGAGCTAGAGTCTTTAGAGTTATTTATGAGCATATAAATGATGATGACCTTTTGGATTCACTTGTTCATTTTTAGTGCACTTATGCTCTTTGGAATTACATTCGAGAATCATATGAAGATCATGATACTCTTCCATCTATTGATGATCCTCTTTCTAATACCAGTGTGGCTCTTTGTCCTTTAGAGAATATAAACCATGTTTGTGATCCTTTGGAGGTTTTTGAGACTTCAGATGAGGTTGTAGTTGCTTCAGAGGTTCTTGATTCTTTGTCAAAGACTTTTGATCAACCTTAATTAAGTACTTCCATCATTCCTTAGCAACAAGATTATGATTGTCTTTGTGATTGGGATTCGTATTTCCCAGACATTGCTTCATTGTTCATGGAATCTCACATTTCAGACTTGGAAGACTCATTTGAAGGATTAATTTCCCTATTTGATGACAGTTGTGGTACAACTGTTGTAACTCCATCTTTGTCTTTGGAGAATTTTCAAAATCACTTTCTAGTGGTACCTTGTTTGTCACCTCCTATTGTGATTGGGCATATTCCTGATTGCTTCGTGGCATAATCTTCTAAGGTCTTGGGGACACATGAGCAAATTACAAAGAAATTTTCATCCTAAATTTGGATTTCACTTGCTAATTCCTATCTAGAATGGGAAGCATACATGCATTTGTATTTTGTTTTGTTTCTTCCAAAAGGGAGACAATTTTTTTGTCAACATTGGATCATGTTTTGTCTTTAGGCACTTACCATTTTTTCTAGCGATTTCACATTGTGGGGCGGCTACATAATATCTCTCTTTCCCTATTATGGGGGGATATTGATTGTATATACATGATGTATGTAGTCCTAGGGGGTGTTATTGAGTCCTCTATCCATGCATCTTGTTTTTCTTTTCTCTCTTTTGGAGAGGGGATTTTTCCCGCAAGATTTTTCTCCTTTTCTCCAGTTGTGAGAGATTGCATTACATTGCATAGTAGTTGTGCATGGGTACCTAACATGGCCTT
The DNA here is from genome assembly GCA_007115665.2 of Sequoiadendron giganteum. NCBI lineage: Eukaryota > Viridiplantae > Streptophyta > Pinopsida > Cupressales > Cupressaceae > Sequoiadendron > Sequoiadendron giganteum. Next base: position 391,013,148 of record CM021100.1, read on the forward strand.
GTATCTGAGACCCATTTTGCATAATAATCTCCATGATTTTTCACTTAAGGGGGGTGTTAGTGTAGTGTTAAGTTTTCACTTAGGGTTAATTTGGTTTTTTCCTGTACTGAGTAGTTGTTCACCCGTCACATTTTTCACGGATTTAAAAAGGCTATATATTATGTAATTTATTATCTCATTTGAATATATTTCATCTCTAGTGAAATAGCATAGTGCTTCTCTCGTTTGTGAAGATTTATTTGCAGGTTGTGGTCCTTGGAGGTGGTTGAAACCAACAAAATCTACTTTTATAGTCCATTGATCCTGAATCTAGGCTTCTAATTTCTCTAGGTTTCACTATTGAAAAGTCAAAAAAAAATTTGAGATCTAAGTTTTTCGTGGCTTGACAACAATGTTGAAAACTTTGACAACTTTACAAAATTTCTCTTTTAATCCAATTTCATTCATTCTTCACCTATAAATCTTCACATACAAAGAGAGACAAAAATGGTTATTTTTGGGTGAATATGGGTTTTCCTTGGTCAAACCCTAGTTTGGTAATTAAATGTTAATGATGAAATAATGATAAATGAAAGGATTTGATCAATAAACAATGCTATGTCACAACTCACCAAACCCTTAATGGCTACCCATTGAGGATTGAAGTGTAACACATATCTCTAAGATTGGATGTTGACTGAATTGACTTGATGGATGGCATGATTTGATACTTGAATGCTTGAAACCTACATCACAATCTTAGCTCCAAAACATGACATGAAGATGCATAAACTTTAATGTGATGATATGATTTTAATTTTTATTGTAGATTATTGATAAATATTCTCTTCAATGCTCTTGACAATAATTTTTGCTCCATATTTTCTCCTTCAAAAGTATTAGATTTGAATTGATAAAATAACTAAGTATTAATAGGTGTTTATCTAATTTTCTAAAAAATTAGATTTCAAAAGATGACATTTAAAACTTGAATTTGAATCATTAAAATGCCATCAAAATGTATTAAAAATTGGGTCCTAGCACATAAAGGGGACTATTTGACCTTGGGTGAATCAGTCCTAGAATCTAAATCCAAGACACTCAATTTCCAATGTATTTAAAATAATGTTGGCAATTATTTAATGTCGGTTTCTTTTTTGAAAAAAAAGAAAAATAAGGCTTTGGAATGCATAATTTTATTAATTATAAGCTTAATAAATTCCAATTAATTAAGGTACCCAAACATGGTGTGAAAATGTAAAGCAGTACATTTTTCTACACTACATTGACAAATGACACAACTATCAAAGATATTTTAGGTGTTCTTGGTGCATTCATTATGGTACATTACTATTTAAGATTTTTTAAAATATATGGAGAGAACCCAATCTAATTTATGCCCTTAAATATCAAGTTGTGCTTCAAGGTTTTCATTAAGTATGAAGTGGAAACTCTCTTGTTCTATTCCACTTTTTAGAGTGCTCCAAGAATTTTCCTAGTATAACTTCTATTCACATTTGAATAAAGTAGCATAAACTATTAAAGGTTTAGAGTATTCATCTTTGTTTCTTATTGAATAAAACTTATCTCTAAATTTGGGTACACATGTTTATAATTCAAGTAAGTTATGAAATGGGCTCTTGGTGCTTGACGACTACTCTTTACTCATGCCACTATGATGAATATATTGGTCATCATTGTTGAAGTGAGGTTGTGTGGTGTGTCATAGATAATTATGAATCTTCTTCTTACTGTTTAAAAAATTAATGTATTCATATAGGATCTTGATAATTTTATGTACATCAAAATCGTATGCTTGATCACATATATTTATATGTTTCAAAGTGTATCTTGTTATACCACATATCAAAATATTCCAACCTCCTAAATTTTCCTTTTCTATTAATGATAATGAATAGATTGAATTATCTTGAATGTCTAATTTCCTTAATCTCATTTCAAAATATTTTCAATAATTTTCTTAAGTTTGTTAGAAATTATTCAACATACAGTGAGATGCACATTTAAGATTTTTCCAATTCAATGAATGAATTTAAGATAGAGAATGAGTATGTGTTGATAAAAAATTTATTATATATTTTTAAGTATTTATAAATGAGATTAGTTTAATGATTTCTCAAGCTATTCTTTTTCTTCATGGGATGAACTTGTATCAACTTTTAGTAAGAAGTTTGTATGTTCCATAGGTTCTAGTTTTCTTTTCCAGGAGCTTCACAATATTTAAAGAAATGAAGAGGATTCTATCACTATTTGGATTAATAAATTTGGTATTGCCATTTTTGGTATGCCTAATTGTGTTGCCAACAAGTGTAAACTTTGACACTTTTCGCTCATTTGGACCCTTTGCCTATGCATTTTGGACAATTTTTAGCCTCTTTTCACTCATTTCCAAGCCTTGTGCCAAAGTTTTGTAGGGTGTTGTAAAACATTTTCATGCTTTCCTAGGCTTTTCATCACTTAATCAACCCTTTATTATTCCATAATGACCCCTTAATCCTCATACATGTCCAACTTTTGTGTGTTTTGTGAGACAATCCCAACAAACAATAATAATCATATTTTAATCTTCGAAAAAAATGAAAATTTCCTAGGTGGACTAGATCACCACTTTGGGCGACCTAGTCCCATGTGGCATAAAAATTGAAATAAACTTAATTTTCTTTCGGGATTTTGTCTCTAAAACCCTAAGGTCGGCCTGCATGGTATTATTTCAAGAAAATTAGGGCATAACTTGTATAAATAAGCCTCAAAACCCTAATTTATCATAGCACACACTCATTTTTCTCCTCTCACCTCTCATCCATCACTCTTCTCAGGGAAGCTAGGGTTTACATTCTAAGTCACCAAGGAATCCATTGCTGAAACACTCAAGGGACAAATCCTCCATTGCTGCAACTCAAGATCAACCATCATGGCAAGGTAACTAAATCCATTGTTTCATGCTTTAATTCATTATTTCTTCATTTGATTTTATTATCTAAAAGGGGCTTGACCAAGGATAGCCCCCATACTCTAACAATCAACATTTCTTCTTCCTTCTTTGTGTGTTTGTAGATTTAGGTATCTTGGAAGCTTGGAGATCATTCGAGATTGGATTGAAGACTTGTTGGGGACACCTCCTTGTTAACTAGGGTAAAAAAATCCACAAAATTGTACCTATAGATCAGATTCTGTATTTTCGGGACCAAACACTTGGAGAAGCAGAAAGTGCAGATCGAGACCTCCAGATTTCACTTTTAGACTTCCTGAAAGGTTGAAAGGGACTAGGTCACCATTAGGGATGACGTAGTCCCACAATACATGAATTTTTGTGGTTTTTGGTGGATCTAAGTACCCTTTTGGCAGAAATGGGTCCCAACAGATTTTCCTGATAGGACTAGGTCGCCTAGAATGGCCTAAGTGTCCTTCTCAGCTTCTACAATAGTTTTTCCAATATTCCAGACCCTCATCTCATCCCTCTTCATCCCCTAAGTACACATATTTCTTTCTATTCATTTATGTAGTTGTTTTTCCATGTTTCCTAGGGTTTTTTACATAACATATGTGTTTTCCAACATTGTTGTATTTCATAAGTTTTACATTCTTAGTTAGCTTCTATTTTCCATTCCCAACACTTAGACTATTTAATTTAGACATAATCACACACAATACATCCAAATCTTTGAATGAACACCAAGCATATCATTAGGTGAAAGAGAGTCATTCTTCCAAAGCTAGCTTCTAGGTGAAAAACCCTAGAAGCTCATTGGGGAATCCTCTTTCCCTTTTTTTATATGTTTTTGGTGGTTCATTTTGGTGAACCTGAATTTCCTATACCCTTTCTTCTGATTTGGAATTCTTTAGCACCCTATGTTTTCATTTCATTGCATTATGCATTGTTTCATTTGCATTCTAGGGTTTAAAATTTGCATTAGTGAAAGTGCATAATAGGTTGCATTTTTGCATCTTAAATACATTACAAATTCCTAATTTTTTCATTTTCTTATTAGGTCTACATCACCCCATACATAAACCTGTATCAATCCAAAACTCCTGAAAATTCTTAAAAAAAACACCAGGTGGACTGGGTCACCACTCTGGGCGACCTAGTCCCTTTAGGCTTCTGAAGCTATCCTTTACAGGGTTGCAAACTCTATTTTTATGCTCATATTTTCTTCCATTACCTATCTATATCACTGGGTTGTGTTTCTGTAGCATGCATTTCATTAAATCTAGCATACATTAGCTCATTTCAGGCATTGCTTAAATTACATTTTGCATTCCAAATATTTTGTTTTCAAATAATTGAATAATATAATTAGTAAATTACATTGTTTGAAATCTGAAACTTGCATTGCATTCTATTCCTTTACATTGCATCTTAAATTTACATAGCTTTTGTTACATTTTAAATAGCATTCATGGTACTTGTTGATAGTATTAAGTTATTTTCATTCGTTGCATTGGTTCCTAGATCATTTAAATCAGAATCTTTAGAAAACACAAACAAAACATTAACAACATCACATGCACCCACTCATAGAATTATCAATAGAGAGCCATTTCATTGTGATGACTTGGACATGTTAGATGAAGCCCTTGATGACTTCATCTCTTCTATCTCATCCACTAAAGCTTTGACCGATGAAGATACAAACATCGATAATCATGATAATTGTAATTGTTCTTCTACTGATATCTCTCCCATTGGTGATGAAGGTATATTAGTGAAAGAAGACATGATAATTGAGGATCATGATGGTCTTTATTGTCTTCCTCATCCTCCTTCCCATTTTTATAACATTAAACAACACAATAAAAAGATTATCCCCTTACCTAGTCTTTATGACCATAACCCTCAACCTTGTCCTTCTTCTAATATTCCTCCTCGATGTCAAGAGGATAGGTTAGTGTTAGAAGATATACCCATTACAAGTCATGAGACCCTTGACCCTCCCTTCCCTAATGTTCCTCACCTTTGGGACAATCTATTTAAAAACCATAATGGTCCTTCTCTTGATGCCTCCTATCCTTGTGATAAAGCTAGTGATGAATTTGCTCCATGCTCTCCTACTAGGGTAGATGGTATCGTACAAAAGAATGAGACAATTGAAAATAAAATAGAATCCCCTCTTACTAATCCTCCTCCTCCCTATCCTATTGTTGATCATTCCCCTACTGGTGATGAAGTTATTTTAGAAGAACTACTCCTTGAATGTCAAGCACATTAAGATTTTAGTTCTTCTAAACTCTCTCCTCCTAGGGAGGATATCATGATGCAAACCAAGGATAAAATTGAATCTCCTTCCAAAGGGGATGTTAATATTATTCAACCTCAAATCAACCTTTACCCTCCTTCAACCAAACCTAAACCCGGATTCACCCTCTACCAACCTCAGAATAATATGTTGCACCAACCGAGTCAAGATACTGTTGCTCATACACATTGCACTCGCAATAATCTGTGATCCCAACCATCAAATTAAACACCCTTACCTTCATCCCCTCCTATTCTTCCTACTACCCCTCACTTAAATTCCTTTCTTAGGGAGTATGACCTTGTTGACCAACTAAGGAATACTCTCGCTAAAATATCTTTATGGGATCTCATCCAAACCTCCCCTCACTATCACAACATGATGCAAAAATATTTACAACAAATTCCTATCCCTTGTAATGCACAAACAAATGACATTGTAGCTATGATCCAAGGCTTCAATGCTGACATTATTTTCCACCAAAGTGAGCTCCCTCCTTTGGAAGTGCAAAACAAAGCTGAAGCTTTCATGATTATATCTCAATACAAATGCATAGGGATCAAGTGAATCCTTATTGATAATGGATCCATTGTCAATGTGTGTAGTGTCAATCTCTTGGATAGGCTCCATATCGATAGATCGACCATCCAAACTTCCTCTTTATCTCTCATTGGATTTGACAATGTAGGAAAAAAGCCGCTTGGGGTGATCACTTTGCCTCTTACGGTTGGAGTGGCCACATTAGACACATAAATCCATGTTATTCCTAATGATGTTTTATCTAACCTCATCTTAAGTAGGCCATAAATTCATGCAATGAATGGTGTGCCTTCCACTCTTCATCGCACGATGAAGTACATCTATAAAAAAAAAGTGTACACGCTTGAAACTGATCCTAAACCATATAGTGTCTTACAACTTGAGCAAACCAAATCCAAACCCTTCACCATTTCCTCAACCACTAAACTAGTGGAACCCATACAACCAAAATCCTTAGATGATGATTGGGGTTCCTTAAACTTCACCCCTCCCTTACTAGGAGACTCCAAGACCAAAAGCAAAGAATTTCACAAGGGACACATAGTCTTGTTAACACAAGACTTGACCGATCCTTCACAAACATCCCCCTCAACTACTTTAGCCACCAATGCAAACATCGAACCCTCACCCAATCCAAACAAGATAAAAAATCTCTATGGAAAAGGTTATGAGATCATGAAACAACTTGGCTATAGTGGCAAAGGTTGTGGTGCTCATGAACAAGGTATCTGCAACCCTATTGAACCTATTATGCAAACATCCAATCATGGCCTTGGATTTTTTCCTTTCATCGAAATCATCAAACCTTCCTCTAACATCAAAACTATTCCAACCCATTCCTTTGCATCACCTTCTACACTAGTGCATACTAACTCATTGGACACTATTGGTCCCAACAATAATCATTTGCACCAATCACAACCAACACAAAAAGCTTCACTTAATTCCAATGTCATCTTGCAACCCACTCCTGATTCAGATTTTACATTCATCCCAAGGGGTATGCAAAATATCACAATCTATAAAGCTTGCGTAGGTATGATCTTCTATACTAAGCAAGACTTTTCCTTGTCATAAACCAAAGATTCACCTTCTACCCTTGATCAAGAAGGTATCTTGTCGAGACTCCTCCAAGATCATTTGATATCCCTTCCTCCCAAAAATTGAAAGAAATGTTCAAACAAACATTCCTTTTATGCCTACCACCAAGTTCATGGTCATCACACTAATGAGTGTAAGGCCTTGAGTAGTAAAATCCAACATCTTAAGGATTTTGGTGTTTTCCCTTATGTGGGGACACCTCATTCCTCTAATTGATGCCAATTTTCACTCTACCTTACATCTCCTCAATTCCTTCAGCTCACTCTTGTCCTGCACTAAGTGGGGGCAAGGGGTTAGTTAGCCTTTTTCCCTCGTATGTCACTTGTCATTGTCTCTTTTGACTTGTCGTTAACCTTTCATGAATATTTAAGAGCAAGCTTGGGATGTGGAAAAATTGTCTTAATTTGACTCGCATGTGACATACACTCCTTTTCATGATGAAGCTCTTCAAAAATATATGACTTGGCATAGGGCTTTCCAAACAAGCTCTCATGATCTCTTCTTCTCTAATTTAAACCAATTGCTCACAGAACAATGTGTAGCAATTCCTTTAAAGTGGAGGCATACATAACCACTCACATTTCATTGTGTGATCTTATTTTTCTTGTGATTCCTTCTCTTGAAAACATTACACACAATGTTTCTCAAGATGAGACATTTGCATTTTTCCTCTTTTCATACAAGATGAGCCCTTGCCTCTCTTGCATACAATATGAGTACATTTGCACTTTGCCTCTCTTGGCGACATTATACATAATGTTCCCTAGGTTGATACATCGCACGAACAAAGCAAAATACCTTTGAACAAAATCATTTTCAAACATCACTTTCTTTTGTGGCGCCTTATCAAATTTATCACGAGGTATAACATTGGTATGGTTTAAGAGGGAAACCCAACAAGAAACACAAATTTCCCCATAGCCACCTTTGTGAGTACATACCAATCGTGTGTATGTTTCTCACATTTTGGGACAACTCACCCTATAGACGACCGATGTTCTATGGCCCTAGAGTGAGCGCATCGTTTTCACCCTCTCTCTTCATATTAATCCTTGTCACCACATGATCATGCATCTTGTTTTGCTGTAACACATTCACCCTTGAATTTCTTTTGTGCATTGATGTCAAGCTGACTTAGAATCTCGAATCCTTAGGGGCTTGACCACCTCCTTCATCCTTCCTGTTCTTCTTCTTTTTCATTCTTCACCATCTCCATTGGGCTACTTTAGTGTGAGTTCGAAGCAAGTTCATCCTCTCACTAAAGTGGGGGCTAAATGTGTCACCAAAAAGTGTAGACTTTGACAATTTTCGCTCATTTGGACCCTTTTCGTATGGATTCTAGACCCTTTTTAGCCTCTTTTCACCCATTTCCAAGCCTTGTTCCAAAGTGTTGTAAGGTGTTGTAAAACATTTTCATGCTTTCCTAGGTTTGTCATCACTTAATCAACCGTTTATTATGCTATAATGACCCCTTAATCCTCATACATGTCCAAATTTTGCGTGTTTTGTGAGACAATCTCAAAAAATAATAATAATCATATTTTAATCTTTGAAAAACAATGAAAATTTCCCAGGTGGACTAGGTCGCCACCTTGAGCGACCTAGTCCCATGTGGCATTAAAATTAAAATAAACTTAATTTTCTTTCAGGATTTTGTCTCTAAAACCCTAAGGTCGGCCTGGATGGTGTTATTTTAGGCAAATTAGGGTATAAATTGTATAAATAAGCCTCAAAACCCTAATTTCTCATAACACACACTCATTTTTCTCCTCTCATCTCTCATCCACCACTCTTCTCAAGCAACCTAGGGTTTAGATTCTAAGTAACTAAGGCATCCATTGCTGAAGCACTCAAAGGTTGAATCCTCCATTGCTGCAACTCAAGATCAACCATCATAGCAAGGTAAATAACTCCATTGTTTCATGCTTTAATTCATTATTTCTTCATTTTATTTGATTATCTAAAAGGGGTTTGACCAAGGCAAGCCCCCATACTCTAACAATCAACATTTCTTCTTTCGTCTTTGTGTGTTTGCAGATTTAGGTATCTTGGAAGCTTGGAGATCATTCAAGATTGGATTGAAGACTTTTTGGGGACACCTCCTTGTTAACTAGGGTAAAAAAATCCACAAAAAGGCACCTATAGATTAGATTCTGCATTTTCGGGACCAGACACTTGGAGAATTAGAAAGTGCAGATCGAGACCTCCAAATTCCACTTTCAAACTTCTCGAAAGACTGAAAGGGACTAGGTCACCATTAGGGGTGACCTAGTCCCACCATACATGCATTTTTGGGGTTTTTGGTGGATTTGAGTACACTTTTGGCAGAAATGGGTCCCGACAGATTTTCCTGACAAAAGGACTAGGTCGCCTAGAATGGCGTAAGTGTCCTCAGCTTCTGCAATAGTTTTTTCTAGGATTTCAGACCCTGATCTCATCCCTCTTCAGCCCCTAGGTAGACATATTCCTTTCTATTCATTTTTGTAGCTATTCGTCCATGTTTCCTAGGTTATTTTGCATAACATAATGTGTTTTCCAGCATTGTTATATTTCATAAGTTTTACATTCTTAGTTAGCTTCTATTTTCCATTCCCAACACTTAGACTATTTCATTTAGAAATAATCACACAATACATCCAAATCTTTGAATGAACACCAAGCATATCATTAGGTGAAAGAGAGTCATTCTTCCAAAGTTAGCTTCTAGGTGAAAAACCTTAGAAGCTCATTGGGGAATCCTCTTTCCCTTCTTGTATATGTTTTTGGTGGTTCACTAACCAAATGTGATCTAGGTGATTTTTTTTCTGTGAAATGGTATTATGAGGCACTTGAATTTAAATTTAATATACTTTTAAAGGAGCCAAATCTTCTAAGTCTCCATTAAATTCACCATTCACTAATCCTTATTTAGTAAATTAGAGGTGTGCAAAAAGCATTAAATTTGATACCGATGAGTGTAAATTCTTATAAAGGAGTTGTCTTGTATGTGCAGTTCTAGAGGGTATAGTTATAGTTACTAATGTTCATAAAAATATGTTAAAGGGGTTGTAGTTAGGAAAAGTGTGACATAAAGCTTACAAGAGAAAAAATATATTAATCATATAAAATAAATATTTATTTGTGGTTCTTCTTTAGAAGATGTGGTTAGACACATTAAGTATTATTTTGGGCCCACTTTTAGAGTTCTATGTGATATTGGTTAGATATTTTATATGTGGATTGCAAATGGAAAAATATTTAATATTTGTAAAAATTGGCACAATTTTTTTTTTGGGGTTGATGGCTTTGTGCACTAATGGTTTTTAGATACATGCACCACTCATTCATTTTGTGTGAGCCTTATTCTATAAAAGTGAGCATGCATTTAGTGGTTGGGATTAGCTAGTTGTTTTTTTGGCTTGGTAATCATTTTTATTGAGATTTCTTATTGATTGTATATTCAAAGCATGACATGGGATGTGTGGTTAAATGACTAGATAAATGGAGGATGATTTGGAGGATCTTAATATTTTAGAAGGATTTATGGAGACTATAAGTGTGTTGTAATGTTATTGTTGTTGATTAATCTGGATATTTTCCCTCTTGATGGTTTTTATAGGGTATAGCTTGTGCAGTATTGTGGTATACATCTTTGATCCTTTTGTTATGGTTATTATATAAGATTTTAAGCATGCTTTTCTCTCATGGGTTTATGTAAGAAATGATTTGGTAAACCAATAATATATTCTAACAAGTGCTATCAGAGCCATGCTTATGGTTGAGGAAGGTGAGAGATAACTATTTTGGATTAACCCTTTTTTGAGCAGATTTAATACAAATCTGATACCATGGTAATGACAGAGACATTTCATAAATTTAAATCTATATGAGATATATTACATAGGTTTTGAGAATACATATTTGTGGTTATTTTTATAGATATATGGTTTGAAAAGGGATTTGGAAAGAAAGAGTTTTTCTATGTTTATAATGGGATTTTTGTGGGTGAAGCTTCATAGATGATCCTCGAGAAAAAAGTAGACTGCACCATTATATCTAGAAGACATGCAAGGTGAAGATTGATATAAATCTTAACCCATTGTGGCCAATAGGTCCTAGAGGTAAAATATTCCTCCTTTTGTTTGATTGTATTATTTTATAGTTAAAAAAAATTGGATAGTGAAAAAAATAAAATAAATTAAAACCTAAATTTGATCTTAAAAATTATATACATTTTAAAAAATAGAAGGCTATGAGGTTTACAATAGATATTGGTACCTTGGAGTATATTCCATCCAAAAATTAGTAGGAAATAGTTTGATCAACTTGTAAATTTTCCTAATAGTCACTTAATTGAAGTTGAAGTGGATGACACTATATCATATTTTAATTGGTTATGTTGATGAATTTGTGGATGTATGCATTTACTCTTATGATTTACTTTTGAATTTGGTGATGTTGAAGTCTATGCTATTTTATATGACAATTTTTGGTATGAATCATGCTAACATCAACATCCATATGCAAGGTGTGTTATTAAAGATATATAGATAAAAAAGGAGGATAAATATATTGTTACTAAACTTTATTATAGTATTAAATTACATTAAATATATTGTAGTGAGTATGGAACAATAGTGATCCAATTTAAAGAACTTGAATCTTCACTTAATTTTCCTAAAGTGTCTAATTTATATTTTGATTATTTAGGTGAGTCTAAAATGGGATTCAAGTATTGTAAAGTTTATAAGTGTATGTGAATGAAATTAATTTAGGCACAAATTTTTTTAGAACAATGTGTCAAGTCAATATGATGCCTTTCTATTGGTGATCAAAACCTATACCCACAATCCTATAGAGTAGAATTAAGAAATAAGCCTATGGATAAATTTTACTCATAGTAAATATCTAAGATTCATTATTAGGCACTAGATAGTGTAAAAGTGATATTAAGTCAGTTCATCCAATTTTTTTCTTTGTTTTCCAACTAAATCAACTTACAAGGTAAGACTAATAAATGAAATGTATTTTACTATTTGTTTATTATCTTATATTTATTCCCACCTAGTTGAGTTTGTTATCTAAGAGCAATTAGGGACACCTAACTAATCAATCACCATGCCCATGATTTAATTGGACAAGTGTATTGAACATATGTAGAATTTAGGGGGAGTGCATGTTGTATCCAATTGTTACATATAATTTATTAAGAGGTAAGAATATGAATATTTGAAAGTAAAAGATTTTGATAATGTGAAATACCCCCAAGAAATTATTAAGGATAAGGATATGATAATATGAGTTCATATGGTGATAAGAAATATTTTTTTTTGAAAAATATTTAGAATTATTAGTATATGATGTAACAACATGGTGAAAACCATTTTATACAAAATAGGTGGATTCTATATCTACATAGAAGAAAATATATGAAAATTAGAATTATGCTTAAAAAGTTATAGTATTATCCATTGAAGAGGGAAAAAATTATTCCAAAGGGTTAAACTTTTGAAAAAATGAGAAGATTTAATTTTTTTACAATATAAATATGAAATTTTCAAATTTATTTTTTTCTATTCAAAATTTGGAAACGAAAGCCACTTGAGAGATAATTTGAGAAAAAATCCATATTGATAAGAGTTTCATGCAGTGAAGTTGTGTTGGTTATGTGAGCACATGGATTGGCTAGCTAAACATGAATTTGCATTATTTATTGTTATATCCTTATATTTAAAGGCATTCAAGCTATTCCTTTTCTCACCCACAAGCTTCATTTCAATATCATTCACATTCAAGAATAAAATTGTTCAACTGATAAAATAAAAGGAATCTAGATCTATACAGTTAGCTAAGGATCACTTGCATGCTTGAAGATTGTTAGCTTTGATCCTTTACACATAATTTTTGGTGTTGGCCTAGTACATGTCCCCTTCCAACAAAAGGGAATCCCTTCCAAGGTATATTTAAAGGTCACTAGCCTTAGATAAAAAATAAGGTAGAGGACCTAGAGTTGAATCAATTGAAGCATAAAGTAGAGTTGTGTAAATTACCAAATCATTTAAATAAGTGTATGACATTTTTGCAACCATGGCTTTGACCTAGATCTATACACTTGAACCTCTAATATTTTTATCTTAAGGTGAGTTTTAGGCTATCATAATCCTTTACTAATCTTAAGACATCTAAAATTTAGTGGCTACATCTAATTTTGTGCAAATTACCAAATCATTTATGTAAGTGTACGACTTTTTTGCAACCATGGATTTGACATAGATATATAGACTTGATCCTCCAATATTTTAATCTTAAGATGAGTTGTAGACTATCATAATATTATTTTAATCTTAAAGAATCTAAAATTTAATGCCCACATCTAAGATTTGTTCATTCTTCCTTCACAAAACTATGCATCATTTTTATCACCTATACTACACATACATATTTATTAATAATGATTGAGTACATTATTTATTGATGTAGATTATCTATATCTATGTGTATACATCTTATTTAATTAACCTACACTAACTTTAAGAAAAAATACAATATTAGCTATTTTACTTTTATTTGTAAATATATAAAAATATTTGAGAGATATATTATGTAATTTATATGATAGAGAGAAAAAGTTTGATAGTACATGATTTCTTTGCCCCATCTAAGCAATGCATATATAAGACAAAATAGTTGTTCCTCTAAAATGGATGCACCTTCGAGGAAAGCAAGTTAAAGTGAAAGCTGCAACCATTGTCTCACATCTCTCACCATTTTAATCTGCATTAGAATGTAATTTTGTCACGACTGACTCTATAATATACGAAAGCACGTTTGAGTGATTGATTGGAGAAACATTTGCACAAGTTTTGTATCGCAAGAAATCTAAAGCATACTAAGAAATCACATGTTTAAACAACATTGAAAATTTACTTGTATATTTTTTCCGTTTTGGTGAAGTAAGTTTATGTTTTACAAAAATTGGAATTTTTAATATTTAAGATGTTTGGCAAAAGCTTAGAATGAGTTGATAACATAAAAGATTAAGAAATAGTTGCACTTGGAGTAAAGTAGGTTAAAGCCATTGTGACGCATCTCTCATCACTTTAATCTCCATAAGAAACGTAATTAGTGATGACTAGAGTGAATTATTAGAGAGACATTGTACGAGTGTCATATCATGAGAAATTCAAATGGTGAAGGTGAAAAGCACACTAGGAAGTTTCTAGTGAGTTAAAATTACATTTTCAAATACAAAAGTACAACTCAACAAACCCATTCATATATTCTTTTTCAAAAGAATTATTCCTTGCATGCTCAAGTCAGTCATATGCCGATGATTTTGTACTGCTATAGTTGGTACATAAATTCTTATATCTTGTCTATTTTTCTTCTCGTCCTCGATTAAATCTATTCATAAATATTTTTGGTTTCATATCCCTTCTCACCTCTATAATCTATACATAAAAAGAAAGAATCATACATCGAAAATGTTATTTCTAATAAACGTTAAGAAAAAATTGCACATCAAAAATTCAAAGGTTTGATAATGACAAGAAACAAAATGGTAGGTTTATAAAAGTTTCTATATTTTTTTTATTTTGTTTAGGGTAATGCAATTGTGAAGAAATAACAAGAGTGAATTGAACCCGACAAATAAATTTATTTTCAAAACATACAAAACTTCAAAAAAAAGATAAATTCAATAAGAGTTTTGGATTTACTTCTTATGCTTACCTTCTCAATTGAGTAATTATACGATTCCTTAACGCTTGTCATTCTCCATCACCTAACTTAAAGATATCGATCAAATAATGACTCTTTATACATACCTTTTTAATCTAGTAATGATAATCTTTCCTAAAACCTATCATTCTCTAAGAACCCAAATTAATGATATTGATCAAGTAATAAGTTATTATATTTACCTTTTAATCTAGTATTCATAAGATTCCTTGATACTTATGATTCTGCAAGCACCCATATCAAAGAAGTTGATTTTCTATGCATATGCGCACTAATTTGTGTCCGAATTACATTTTATAATTTGGCCATAGAAGTTATAATAGCTATGCAAAACCTTTCAAATAATAATTTAGTCTTCCCTTCAATGCCTCAAATACACCATTGAATTTTCCTTAAAGATAAATATCCTAGAATGGACATATGCTTAGCCAGATTACATTATTGTCAAGAAACACAATATTATAGAGGTTTAGAAAGAGCTAAACTTGAGAAGTCAGAATACAAGTAGACTTTTACTTAATATCAATATCCCATGATGGGATATGTCTAGGTGAATTACACCATCATCATCAAGAAGCAAAATATTATTGAACTACAAAAACATCATCAACAAACACAATTGTCTAGAAGTTTGTGGAAAGCTAAACCAAGAGAAGTAAGAAGGAAATTAGGATTTTTAAAAAATATAAACATCCCATAGTGGGGATATGTCTTGTTGAATTACAACATCATCATTAAGAAACAAAACATTAAAGTTAGAGGTCCTCCTTGAGGGGGTTAATTGTGAACTCCCAATGCCTTGGGAATAACTACTAGACAAAATAAATTTCAACAAGAGAGAAAATAGCAAGAATATCTTGCTTGATTATGGATGAAAAATTGCAAGTTTAAATTATCCTAGATCCAAAAAGTAGATTAACTAGGATCAACTTATTTTTACTTTCCCTATAGTAGATCACAAACTGACTAGGATTTGATGATTAACTAGTTGTCACAAGGGAGATCCAATATCCTAGGGTTTGGTTCTCTTGAGTTACAAGGAGAATAATTTTGATTTTTGTTTTAACAAGCCTACTTAACATAAACACTAGATCTAAAATTGTAATTTATTGCACAAATGAATGTAGAAATTATCATAACAATTACAGATTTGAGAAGGAGATACAAAGAGGAACATGTTATTCAAAACTAGGCCTAATTTTGAGGGTCAAGTGTGGTGACTCCCTTGACCAAAGATGTTAGTTTTTTAGGATCTAAAAACTCCAAGTGGCAGGTTACAATCTACAATGTGTTTCTTGTGACCTAATGTTGACACAACTTTTTGATCTGAACTACACACATGAAAAGAGGGGGAAAGGTTGGGTTGTATAGGTGCTTGCTTAAGTCAAATCATACTCTACTATTTCCACCTCCATGTAACAAGATGAAAATGATCAAGAGGGAATTCCCTAGGTTGGACATAGGTGAAATAGATAATAATTGACTGAAATAGTAAATGATAATTGACAAGACTACCTTTGGTATGAAATCCTTGATGATGTGATGTCACACCACAAGTTGCCAAATAATTTACTTGATAGATTATTGGATTTCTTGATAAACCTACAATACGTTAGTTCATAAAACATAATAGATTGTTGTGGATAGTTTGTAGAGGATAACTCAATACATCCTCATCATAAATAGCTTCTTTTTCATAATTTCCTTCTTCTAATGTTCAAATGAGAATGAAACTTATTTATTTATGTATTCCAATAAATATTTTGATTATAGGCCAACTTGGGATCTTTGTAATCCTCTAAGGTCTAACACCAAAATATTTAATTTGAATTAGGTCCCCTTTAAGGTCAATGGTGCTACCACCTCTGATAAGGTGATTTTGCCCCAAATTTATTGGGATGATGGGGAATTTATTATATTTTTATAATCTATCCCCAAAATGAATAAATTATTATTTTAGTTAATGTTAGGCAAAATAGGGTTTCAAGGAAGTGTGACATTGTCAGGGGTGACATATTACAATGCTACATTTAGCCCCCAATTTAGTGAGAGCGTGATCTTACATTCATACTCATACTAAATGAATAAATTATTTTATCAAAATATTGAAGGGACAAGATGACACCAAGTTGAGGGGTGAACAAGCCCCCAACTCAAGATCTCATCAATCAACAATATTAAGACAAATATGAAGTAGATTTATTGCATGCACAATAAGAAAAGATTTAATCAAATGTAGAAAATCAATATATGCATAAAATAATACACAAAGAATACATAAAGAAAACACAATGCAAATAAAGAATACACGAAGCAAGCACACATAATACATAGAGAAAACATACCAAATACACAAAGAAAACACGTAAAATAGGCAAGGAAAACATGATACACAAATAAACATAACACACATGTAAAACAAAGAACAAAATGTTAGTACATAAAAACTAAAGATTCAAGTCAACAAGGTAAATAGACCCTATTCTATAAGGTTTTCTCAAATATCACACTTCGTCCATTGAATATAATGTTAGACATGATAGTGCCCTTATAAAGATCAACAAGTTGTGTTATGATAGATCACTCATGAGCTAATAGATCCATTGGCTAACAAGTTGTATTATACTAGGTGTCCATACAATATGATGGGTTTGACAAGGCTAGCAAGTTGTGTTATGTTATTTTACCCATAAAATACATAGCTCCATTGGCAAGCAAGTTGTGTTATGCTAAGTGGCCATGTAAATTAATCAAGCTCATAGAAGCAAGATTCATTATACTAGTTCTATGCAAATTACTCTTCAAAGAGCACATAAAAGTTTAATGTCATGGGGGATGAACAAATTATTAACATCATATGGGAATAATTGATAACTACACCTCAAGGGGCACTATAAACAAAAAAACCACCAAGATGTAAAGAAGCTAAGGTAGTAAAACAACTTCCTATACTAATATTGAGAGGAGGATAATGAAAAACTTTACAAATCTTTAACAGTTACAAAAACATAAACATAAATAAATATAAATATCATGTATACCACAACTAGTGATTTATGATGGGAAAACCCTTTCGGGAGAAAAACCCCACACTCCAAAAGCTTCCCAATTTATTAAATTTAGAAATCACAAAGGTTACAATATACTTGCAAAGTAATATTCTCACAAGAGTATCACCAACTAGAGATCCAGAGGCAACACAACCACTATCAGACTCTCAGAATACATCACAATACACAACTGTAATACAAAACCCTCATAAAATAGGGTTGCCTTCTAGGGCAAGTCAAGCTAATAAAATATCATTTGTCAGATCTAAGAACTAATGATGAATGGTCCATGTTTTCAATAATAAAATATAAATAAAATTTTTATTTTGGGGGTGATGCCCCTGATCCCTCACTAGGGTGCATAACCCTTAGTCCCCCCTATGAGGGGGATGATCCCATCAGAACCCTCACAGGGGGGAACCCCCACACCCCTCATCGTTGATGTTAAAATAGTACCTTATGTAATTACAATGTTGATACACATTTTCCCAACAAATCTCCCACTTGTCAAACACCTTGCAAGAGAAATGATAGGGTGTATAAACATCATCTCTTAATTACTAGGGGTCGAAAGGTCCATAGTCTTTAAACACCATCTAAAATTATCTATCCTCATAGGCTTAGTTAAAGAATCAACAACATTCATCAAATTATCTATCTTAACCAACTTTACCCTATCATCTTTGACCATATCTCTAACAAAATGATGTACTGTGCATCAATGTTTTTGGTTTTGGCATGAAATGTCGGGTTCTTGGCTAGATATATCATACTTTGACTATCACAATAAATTGTTATTGCACCTTGTTTTATTCTAATGTCTGGACACAATAGCCTAAGCTAAATGGATTCTTTACAAGCATGAGTAGTTGCCATATACTCAACTTCAGTAGTGGAAAAAACAACCACACCCCATCACTTACTCATCCAACTAATTGCAACACCAAATAAAGTAAACACATAAGCACTAGTGGATCATCTTCTATCAACATCACTTGCCTAGTCAGAATCCACATAACAATGAATATCAAGAGAAATTTAATCTTTGGTCATATTACTATGATAACATAAGGAATAATTTGAGGTACCACATAAATATCTAAAGAATCTTTTAGCTACATTCCAATGAAATCTACCAGGATTAGACATATATCTAGAAAGAACTCCCATTGTTTGGGTGATTTCTGGTCTAATACAAACCATAACATACATCAAACTTCAAACTGTATTTTGGTAAAACACTCTGCTCATGTCTTCCATCTCTGATTAGGATGTTGGATAATTTGGAATAGATAACTTTATTCTAGTTTAAATAGGAACACATAATGGTCTACAATCATGTAAATCAAACCTCTACAAAATTTAATTGACATAATTCCTTTGGCCAATCCATAGATTTATATTCACACTATCTCTGTAAATTTACATCCCAAGAATGTGCATAGCTACACCAAGATCTTTCATTTCAAATTTGGTAATAAGTTGAGATTTCAATTATGAAATAATACATTTCCCTTTACCAATAAGTAACATATCATCAACATATAATGCAATAAATAAGAAATTATCACCATCAATTTTATAATAAACACAATGATCTGATTTATAATGCTCAAATCCCAAACTCAACACATGTATCAAATTTATGCTACCATATCCTAGGAATTTATTTTAAAGGCCATACAAAGATTTCTCCAATTTGCAAACCAATATAATTTTACCTTTCACCACATAGTGCTCTTGATGTATCATATAAATATCCTCCTCCAAGTCACCATGAAGCAAAGTAGTTTTCACATCCATTTGCTATACCTCTAAATCATAAGTGCAACAAAAATAGAAATAAAAAATCTAATAGATGCCATTTTTGCAACATGAGAATATATTTCACCATAATCATAACCCTCAACTTGAGAGTAACCTTTTGCGAACAAAATGTTTCTGTACTTATCAATACCTCCATCTAAACCAATCTTTTTCTTGAACACACATTTGCAACCAACAGGTTTTCTTCCTTCAAACAATGGTACAAGATCCCATCTATCATTCTTTTTTAAAGCTACCATTTCTTCATCTATAGCAATCTTCCAAGATTTTGCATCATTCTACCTAATGCCTCTTCTACTAATCTGGGTTCATCCATGTTAGTATTGATAGAAAAAATACATGTCCAATCATCAAGTGATTACCTTTCAGGTGGTTGTCTATATGTTGTAGACCTACAAACAAACTGAGTTGGAGGTTCTTCCTCCTCTTCTAAATATTCAAATCTATATGAGCTCTCCTCAACTTCTTGTCTATCAATGGGCCTTGATTTAACTTTCTCAAGTGTAGAAGGAAAGTGAATCACATCTTCCTATTTACTTTGTTCTAATTCCAATGTAATAGAAGAAGGCTTAGTTTCTCTAAAAATAACACTTCTACTATGTATTACCTTTTGTGCAACAGGATCCTGAAACTTGTATCCTTTTACACCATAACTATGATAAACACCCAAAATACTGAGAGGGTGAGTGAATCAGTATTCCATTAAACCATTTATATAATATTCATCCAAGCAATACCACAACTCTAACTGTAACAATTAGTGAAAGCATGAAATCAACACAAGATGAAAATACACATGAACACTAGTATTTTTACATGGAAAAACCAAAATGGGAAAAACCACGGTGAGGATTAACTCACAATATAGTATATCCGTATATAGAATATTACAATGGATCACTGCTAGGACACACTATCCTTGAAGGCTCATAGCCTGAAGTAATTTACACAATAGAGTGTGGCTCACTGCCAAGAGATGAACTGAGATAGAACGCACCTTCCTTGTGTTGGAGTTTAGTTCCAGTGAAGCACAATATATAAAACACTTCTCTAAAAGTTTAGTCAACAATTATGTTTGCTTACATGTACAATTTCACACATTCACACTCTCTGACTTTCATCCCTTTTTATCTCTCACCTTCACTCATATCACCTCTCGTGCTTCTAAAAAAATGTCATATATATACCATATACATTATAATTCTCTAATTAGGTCGGCCTAATTAGAGAAACCCAATTCTAAATCAAAACCAACTCTATTGACATTTTCCTTAAAATGATATTCATCTTTGCACCCAATAGGAGCAAGTAACTATAGACACTTAAAAATGTCTTGAATGATATCATGCACTCAAATCTGATATACTAACATCATTTGCTCCTAAAATCCATCCTCTTTTCGCTTAATTGATTAAGTTAGCCTAGCCATTTAATTAATTGCATCATTTGCATCTATTAATTTGATTAATCTAGTTAGGTTAATTCCCCTCTTTTATGCTAACATTTTTCCCTATTAAATTGAATAAAACAACTTATTTAATTTAAATCCTTAAGTCCTCTTATTTAATTAACCCTAAGTTATTTAATTAAATATCATTTCACTTTCCCCTTTTCATTAAAGCATTTATTTAATGAATATCATTTAATTCCCCTAATCGGTATAATTAAAACTTTGTTATAATTATTAATTACTAATTAATCTAATCCCCTCACTTGTAGGAGAATATTCCTCAGGAATATTCCTCCTTTGCACATTCCTCCAAAAAGGGAATATTCCTTCCCCTTTTGCACATTAATTTTTTTTTTTGATTTGCTAAATATCTAATTTTTCCCACCCATGAGAATATCCTAAATAATATTCTCTCTCTTCACTCATTTGAAAAAAGGAATATTCTCCCTCATAACAAACTTACAAGACTTCTTTTGCAAGTTTTGAATGTGTGTTTTCTTGGAAGAATATGAACCCTTGATTTTTTTCCTTGATCCATGTGATCATTGATTCTCATCCATTGACGAGAATCCATGATCCATGTTTCATCTCTCATCCATTTTTGACCATTGATTAACTTTTTCAATCTTAACTCTTCATTTCTCAAATTTTCTCCTATAAATAGGTCACTATTTGGAGAAAAATGGATCTACCTTTTAAGAGAAAACTCAAGTTGTTAAAATCACTTGCATCTTGCACTCATATTTAACACTTATTTAGCATATTTAGTTTAATTTACTTGCATCATATTAGCTTAGCTTCCATTAATGCTTCCATGGTAACATAGATGCATCCATTTAGCTTATCTTATAATTAGGGTTTCAATCGTTTTAGCTTAAACTTCATCTAGATTAGCTTTGCATACACCCATATCGATCATCTTAGCATAAATTATGTTAAAATAGCTTGCATCATGTTAGTTTAGCTTTAAATCATGTTTCATGTACATCTCATAATGGTTTCATCAGTTTTCTTCAATAAAATTGATTGAAACAAGCTCATTTATCCATGAGATTGGGAAAGGGTGACCATTCAACATCAATGCGATACCAATCCCCCATTAGGATAAGTTTCAATAGATTAGAATAGGTGTTTTTGAAGCTTTCATGATTTAACATGTTAGTTTTAATGGATGCTTAGTTTAGTTTTGTATTGGATGATCTTATTGGACTGATGTTTAGTGGCTTGAATATACTTCTTATCCTCATGGATCAAGTGTAGCTAGCCCATACTAATCCATTGGTAACATTTTGGTGCTAGAAGGAGGGAAATACCGATCAAATTTAACAAATTTTTCTCTCGAATTCCATTTTTTTTGGTTTTGCAGATACAACAATGATATTAGAGATTATGACACATTTGTCAGGCATCTCCATACTATGACACTCTTTCCCATAGATACAATGACACCCAATTAAACCACTGATTCCTATTAAAACAATTTCCAATGCTAATACTTTTTAGAAATATAGAAGATTTGAAAACAACGATGCTCTCAAATAGCGACATTATTGTCATCCCTATTTTACTGAGGAATGACACTATTTTTCACCAGAGCGATGTTCATTTGAATTATGTCAATTCTATTGTAAACAATGACACTCTTTACTGGTAAGACAAAACAATGACTGAATTTTAGCACATGCTTTAATTTTTTTTATTTTTTTATTTTCAACATCTCACTAACTTTTGGCTTTTGTCTTTTTAGGCTAACTGGTTTTGCAGGTTTGGATGATAACATTCGAAGTGAAGGAGCATATTATTTTTTAAGTCTTATAATTGTAACAAGTGTTTTGACACTTATGGGGAAATTATAACCCATTTATGATGCTTTATTTCACATTTTAGGACCACACTAGATCTCCTTTGGGCTTTAAAATGAACATTCAAATTGGTTAAAATTGAACCCACATCATTTTTCTTGTTGGTATAAAATTCAACACAACTTTCACACTTCAAATTGGTGTTTAAAACGAACTCATTTCTCTATGATGGATTTAAATGAACATGTTTTTGACTTGCTTGAGTAGGCTTGTTGTGTGTATCCACTCCCCTTGCACTTCGTGCGATCTTGGGTGAAGAGAAACACACAAGTATACTTTTTCTTCTTGGAAGCGCTAATCCCCTCCCCTTGCACCTATTGGAAATTTTGGGTGATGAAAGGTATTTTATGCTTCAAACATATGTTACCTTTAGAGGGCCTTCCTCCCAACTTGTGAGAGGGAATGACCCAAGCAGTGCTTTCATTTTGGTTCATGATATAAATACCCGACATGATGAAATTCATTGACCAGCTAGTGTAGTTACAATATATCAACGATCATCTCCTCTAGTATCTGTGTGATACGTCAAAACCCTTAGATATTTCTAAGGATTGGGAGTCCTTTTCATTGAGTGAATTCTTCGCATGTATAGCATTGGTTTATCCTAAATATGGTCATAATTAAAATCCTTGTTTGTAGTGGTTAACCAAGTCCAATTTTCTAAAATGTATTTTAAAGTAATGTATTGGAGTATCACCACTCCAAGAAGTTACTTACCATGTTCAATTTTTGATTGAGGCATTAAAGCAAATGGGGAAGGGACTCCTTTGCTTGGCATGTCAAGACATTATATTTCCTTTACATAGCCTATTTTTTAATTTCATCTACATGGATTAATCATCTCTTTCAATGGTTGGTAATCCTACTAAGAAATATGCACCCGCTCTATCTAGGATTGTAAATTCTTGAGAGTAAGTTTAACACTTGCTTGGTTCCAAAACAATTGCAAACAAACATCAATAATTCTTTTCAAAATTTCAAACCCTTTGGTCTAAGTATGGACACCCTTTAAAAAAATCTTGACACTAATTCTTGTCCTAAGAATTTATTCTTAAAGACTTCTAAATATTTTGGTTTACATCTGAATCCATTCTTCCCAAAGTTAACCAAGGTAACTATGCCTTTAAATTCATTCTTTTCAAAAAATGGACCTTGTGAAATTTATGATGTTTTGGACATAGAAATTTAGTTTGAACTTAATCAAGACAAGTGTTTATGGTAACAATAAACTCGTTTAAGCAAGATAAGTTAATGGAAAAATTGAACCCCACATGACCATTTGGTGTCTGATCACTCCGGTTGAATGACCTAACCTTACACCCGCTATCATTCAACCAAAATTTGAACTAATTAAGGGAGAAAAAATGGATATAATTAGTAGCTTGAGAAGCTTCACTTTTGAAACAAAGGAAACACCAAGTCAATGGAGAAATGCAACAAACATCTTAGACAAACAAGAGGAACAAGCTGATATTATGCCCGGATGACCCATATTACCACCTCCCACATGGGAATAAATATCCTCTTTTCCACAATCTTAGGCTTCTCTAAATGATCTCTCAAAACATTAAAATTTCGAAGATAAGGTCTACATGTTTCCACTTCAAACTTAGGCATCATAGTCTAAAATCTATCAAAAGACACATTCTGGCTCTCTACTGCAACATAAAAATCTTGGCAAGGAAATTTTATAGACACATTTGTATGAGGAATAATCCAGACATTTATATTCAATATGAACCCCTCATTTAAGTCAAAAATTTGTCTTTAGGAGTTAAATAATTTAGAGGTATAGCATGTTTCTCACTACCTTAGTCTTAGAAAACAAATTTCCACTCTAGGTCAACATTGGGTCAAACATTTTGTCCACCCCTTCAACAAAAATTATCCTTCACTTCACAAAACTTTACAATTTTTTTGAATACACCAACACTTTGGACTTAGACATCTATCAACCCAAACCCTAGCTTAGCTACTTTGTATGTGAAATCAATCCTTTTCCATGCACCTAGCTAAGATAGTTATCATCTTTGGACTAGTTTATCTTGAAGGTCATGAGTCTACTCTAAACATTCATGAGTTCATAAACATCCTATTATCACTTAGGATTGCACCCTAGTTGAGTTATACTCAACTATCCTGTGTAACATGGAAACATTCTCAAGTTGTGGGTGGCTTATAACGAGAATGAATCTCTAGAGAGGGTTGGTTCCCCTGGAAAATCACCTAAAACTACTAACTTTTCCAAGAAAAGGGACAAAAGGATACTTAAAATAAAATCCTAAGACTAAAGAGGTGATGCACCTGAATTTTATGAATCTATGAAGATTCATTGTTTCAACTCACAATCAAATCTAAAAGACATTTAATTTTCACAATTCCAACGGAAACATGCAATACAATAGTGATTTGTATGAAGGTTTGAAATTAATGGATGTTGAAGGACACACAAATTTTCAATCACAACTTCAACCTAATAAGATCACCTAACACAACATACAACTTGCATTACATGAAACTTCTGCATTCATATTTGCAACAATGAGACATAGAAAAGGATTTGAAATTAGAATCACAATTAAACATCAAATCATTAATTGCAAATGAAACAAAAGATGATGAAAAAGGAATGCACTATTGTCTTTTATTGATCTCAAAGGAGCTTCTGTATCAAACTATGAAAATATGAGTTACAAAAGGCTTACAAACTCTCTACAATACTCAAGAGAGAAAGAAGCAGGAACTAAGAAAAAACTACGTTTTTTTCTTTTTAATACCCAAAAACCTTTCTAAGAGACAAGGAGAAAAAATTGTAGTTAATTACAATCCAAAATAGTAACCAAAGTGCCTCTCACAAGTAGAAGGAAAAAAACATGCAAAGAGGGCATAAAACTTATCCAAAACAAGTGAAAATAGGTGGAAACTTTCCTTCCCAAGTGGATTTAACCAAAAGGACACCAAAATCACTCAAATATAACTGGAAATTAGAAATAGACACTTCAGTTCACTTCCCCTTTCCATTTTTCGCATGATGGAGACTCAAGTAAAAATAGGCAAGTAAATTGAAATTTCCTTAGTGAGTGTTCTGCACTGTCCCTTTTCTTTGCATTTACACGACCTTAATTAAAAAATAATAATATTTTATTTCTTTAATAATGTTTATATTCTGATTTAAGTTTTTGTTTCATGAAAAACTAAGGAGGGTCGATCTTGAGCTTGATTTATAATTTTGCAAAGGTCTAATACATAGCAATGGGAATTTATTTATGAAAAAGGCTTTTTTTTTTAAAACAAAGGAAAAAATGCCTTAGGTCAAGGTCAGCTAAAATAGGGTAAAGAAAACCCTAAAACAACACCCACGACCTCCTTTCATTTGTCACTCCACACTTAGCAAGTTTTGTTGGGTGTTGTCATGCTAGGGTTTGCTCAAGCTTTATGGAACTTTGACTGCAAGATCTCCATGCTGTATTTGAGTCAAGGCCGAGTGGTAAGGCTCTGATTTTCATAAGATATCTATATCTCTTACTTAACTCAGAAGAAGTGAAGATCTTTGCTTTCTTTTGCATAAACAATGATGAAATTATTGCTATTCTTTGTTTATTTCATTCTCCACTTTGAAATTTTGATAAGAAAAAAAATAAAACACTATCTATTGCCTTTGAAATTTCTAGAAATGTCGATTGAATCTACCTTTATTTGCAGGTTGTGCTTTCTACATTCTCCATTTTCCTGTAGTGTTTAAAATCGTGGAAACATAGGACAAGACTCTTTTATTGAAATAAAGAGAAAAATCCTCCATTCTTTGCACTCATTCCCTCCACATATTCAATGATATCTCTATGTGTTAGCTTAAAAAAAAATATTCTAGACTTTTTTCCCTTTTAGTGCCTTCATGAGACTACCCAAGTTCTATGTAATTTATTTTTTCATCAATTTGTTCATGAAACCTATCATTAGCGTGAACAATTTCATTTACCTTTCAGGGACTCTATCACTATGCTTTGTCTTTGAAACATATTTTAAAGCATTGATTGAAACAATGAACTCATGATTTCTCTTTCCTTGCTCTCACTTTGTTGTCCACAACATGAACATTATGACAATGGATGCCTTATCCTATTGTGACTCCATTTAACAAGTACTTTGAATGTTGATAAGTGGATACCTTTCTCTTTGTTGCCCCATATTTATCATTGGCCTATAGGCTACCAATTGATTCTTTTTATTGAAGACCTTCTTATGTAATGGATGTTGAGACTTCCTTGAGGTGTAGTGATGAAAATACACCTTTACTCTTTTCTTGTAACTCTGACATCACACTAGATCCACCAAGACCATGATGGTTGAGACAACCATCAACCATATTTTGCATCTACAATCATGAAGAAGGCATGATTACTATCCTATTCTCCTAAATCAATCATTTGATTTACCTTTGGGAAGTATTGCATTAGTTGCAACATTGAGAACTATGATTCTAGAAATGGTATTAGAGACTATACTATCACTGGCACTATGTTTTGCCTTATTATTAAGCTTATCTTATATGCAACTTTAGACTGAAAATAACCCTATACATTGTGAAAATAAATTCATTATTCAAATGACATTGCTCTTATTTCTTGCTCATTGTTTTCCCTTCATACTCAGACTATCCCTAGGCACTTTTGGATGGATAGTACTTCAAATTTATGCATTTCATATGATATAAACACCAAGAAATAATGATGTGACAACCAATAGATGATGTAAAACCATGATGCAAATGATGCACTTTTACTCAGTTTTATACATTACTTAAGCAGTTTAAATGAGCTCATTTCTCATTTGAGATTCTCATTTCAAAGTGAAAGGGAGTAACCTCATTGCACCTTTGACTTGGCTATCATGAATGGAGAATGTGCTCAGTTACCTTATAAATTGATCTTCAAATAGAATGTGCTTTTATTTGAAAAGATAAATATATCTTGCTTATCTCATACCTCTCTCAAGATCTAGAGGGAAGCATGTTAGGCTCAACCCTTTTGGGAGCTCATTTTTTCCACCACATGTTGTGATATCAAACAAGATGAATAATGTAATGATAATGAACTTGCAACTACATAGTGAAAAAACAAGCAAGACAAAAAAGTGAGGCTCAATGTTATTCTTGATGATTTGAATTTGATTTGATGATCTGATTTTGGCTCTGTTGCATACATCTGATAATTGCTCAACTAACCAAATGTATCATAGATATAGGCTATATTTTTATTGATAGGACATATGATGAGATTTATACCGAGAGCTCCAATCCAATCCTTTCATCATCATGTAGGTTCATCTAAAGATCAACAACAAGGACGATCTAGAAACCAAGAAGATCAACACACGACTCTGCCACAGGCAATGATGGATACATCTCTTTTCATATGTTTACTTTTATTTCCTATCTTTAGATGTATAACTTATCTTTATGTTGCATTAGTTCAACCACTCCCACAGCTTGTGTGGGACATTTAATCATTCTTTTTCTCTTAATGTATAAAAAACCATTTATGCAATCTTGTATACATTTTCATTACAAAATGAATGAAGGATAGAAATATCATGCAATTTATGTAATTTCCTTCTATTTTAAAACATTGCGTAATAAAAAATGAATTCCATTTGAAAGCAATCATATGCAATGGTTAAGCCTTAGCAAAAATTTGTTGGAATACCTTTCACTTTTAATGTAATCATCTGCTTCAGCTCTACTAGATTGAGCTGTAAGTGAAATTTGGTAACATTTCTGGCGATTTCTATTGAATGTTTTCCTACTAAGAGTATTAGACCAATGGCCTTAATCTATCCATTGGGCATGGAGTCAAATTCTACCACTCCTGAAATCAGAAAACCATTGTAACTAAACTATCAAAATATCCACAACAATAGAAACCAAAACAAAAGCAAACTACCAAGGCCCCGAAGACCAGCAAACTGTGCAACAACACTTAGGGAAAACAAAATGGAATAGAAGAACATGTGAAAATAGCACTTATTATTAGAAAACAATAATCTAACCTAGTAATTTTAAGGAAAGGACTACCTAAACAAAACCATTAACTGGTTCAAGAAAGTAGTTTCCCCTTCTTTGCAACTTGTAATGCTCCATATGCTTGTGATTCAACCAAAAGAGATGGAGAAAGATCAAATATCTGAAAAACTGTTGCAATACCTTTCCGAGAAGGAAAATGTAGTCACTTACCCACCTATCTTCATTGGGGAATCAGTGGTGATCAACTGAACAAGTGGAGTGGTTTTTCTTAACTTGATACCTCCTTTGATGCTCTAGATCAGTGTTGCCATGGGGCTGCTCTTTCTTGTTGGCTTCCAACCAAGCTAAAAGCCTAATAGGACATCCCCTTGAAAGCTTTTGGCTAGAGAGAAGACAATTTGATTGATTAGAAATTACAACAACACCTTCACCTTGAATGATAACTTGTCATGTTGATTCATCCTCCATGGTCAATGGACCATCCTCTTTCATTAGGGTAGCTAATAACTCATCAAAACTACCAGCTCTCAAAAGGCTCTTAGGAACAACTGGTCCAAGCTCAAAATCCCCATTATTACCCAAGGAGGTACACTCTGGATCAATATTTTCTTCTTTAATGAAGGAAGGAAAATGTTCAAACAATGAGATAACCTCTCCCAATAAACTTTCAATTGACACATTAGCCTCAAGCTCCTCTTTCCAACAGAAAGGAAGCTCCTCCAACTAGTTAAGATCACAAATCAAATATATGAGAGGTTTCTTGACTGGAGGAAAAGGACCCCCCCCATCAGGACCATATTCTTCCTCTTGCTGCATGTCTATTTTTTCTGATTTGGTGGCACAAGAGGGGCTAAAAATAGTTATCTCTTCACCTTGTTGATTAGGTTGCTCCATAAATAGTGGCTCATCTGTGAATATAGTCACTTACAACTTTTTCTCTTGCTAGTCAAGATAATCCTCCTCCAAAGGTGCTGGCATAATTCCTAGGCATGAGCCAAAAAGCTCAATTTCAACTTGAAAGAGATCCTCCTCAAGCTCTTGATCATTCAAATCAAGGCTTCTTTCGTATATCTCATGGTAGCACTCATCAATCTTTTTAGACTCCACAAAAGGCTCATGTTTTCACTCCTCTTGCTAATCCAAGGCTTCGTCATCACACTTACTCTCCTCAATGAACAATTTATCACATTCTTTGACCACTTCTTGTTGCTCTAAAACTGATGTTGATGAGATAAAAACCACATCTTTTTCATCATTTTCAATAAAAGAAGGCAACTCACCAAACCACACCATGGAATTATCCTCTTGATCAACCTCCTTTTCCTTTTCATCCTATTGTCTTGTCTGATGTTCTAAGATAAACACTAAAACATTTTCATCATCTTTAACAAAACAAGGAAGCTCATTATTCAAAAAATTGAAAGATTCATCTGGAGAAGTCTTTTCTCGTTCAATCTTTGGTTGCTCTAAACGGTAAAATTCCAAAGATAAATGCAATGGATTTACATTTCTAAGCTTCTCCATGAGGAGTAAGGTATCTTGATCAATGGTTTCATCCTTGGATTCATTAGGTGGGGAAACTTGGGGAGCTTCTTGGATTTCTTGAAAGAAAAAAAGTTGTTCAGGGGGCTGCTATGCAACTATACTAGGTTGTACCTAATGAATTTCCTCATTTTACAAAGGATGAAGGCTTGTGAAACTTGGAATTTTAAGCTTAAGAGGCTAGCTTGAGGAATTAAGAACTTTATCCTATCGAAAATTTGGAATCTCAACTTGAGGAGGGTTAAAAGGCTCACTTTATCTGAAACTCAAAAAATTATGCTTACGAACCTCTTCTTGAACAAGTTGATCATGAACTATAGGAGCTATTTGCACTTCATTCCTTTTGGTTTGGGTAAGCGAAAAATTCATTTGTGTAGCTATCTCCCTTTCAAGATTCTCTTCAAACTATCTCCTTTGTGTCTTAAACTCCTAGTCATAACAAAAGGCCTCATAAGGTTGTTGCTCCTGCTGTTGGAAATAGGCTTGGTGAGCAAGCTCCTCCAACCGCATGTTGTACTATCATTCTCTATTGATCTCTTCTATCTTCTTTGTGAAGTCAAGAAATATACCCTTTATGCTTTCAATATCCTTCTTTCACTTTCTTGGAGCTTGTTGGGAAAGGTATACTACTGGTTTTAAAGGAAATAGGCTTCATCAGCTAGCTCATGTTGTTGCAAATTTTACTGTTGATCTATCTGATATCTTTGATTTTCTATTTCAATCATTTTCCTTTCAAAGTTTAGCCTTATATCTCTAAAGCTCATGTATTCAATATTTTGGGGTTGATTTTGAGCATATGTAGGCTAATATGGAGACTGAGCAAGGGTGGGTGGGTGGTAATTATATTGAGCATGTTGCTTTTCTTGAAAAGCCATGGAATTAAAACTAATAGTATGATTCCCCTGATATGGCTGATAAGGAGGTGGATAAGAAATTTTTTCATGATATGATGGATGATAAGATATATTTCCTTGAAACATAGGCATATTCATTCATTCCAAAGCTTAAAAACAAGGAAAGATGAGATTTTCTTTGAAATAAACTAGCACTTAGTCAAACTAAAACCAATAGAAATATCTTTCAGAGTTGCTATATGTGTTGTTTCCTTGCCTCCAAAGGAAGAGATCATTGACATACACATCAAATATCAGTGATAGATGATAAAATTTTGGACTATAAGAGTCCAATCCATCCCATTGGGTGTGCCAAAAATTGTTATCAATTAGGATTGCACCCTACAAGTAAATTGAAATTGCCTTAGTGATTGTTCTGCACCTGCCATTTCCTTTGCATTTACATGACCTTAATTAAAGAAATTTATAATTTGATTTCTTTAATAATGTTTATATTCCCATTTAAGTTTTTGTTTCATGCAAAACTAAGGAGGGTCGATTTTAAGCTTGATTTATAATTTTGTAAAGGTCTAATACATAGCAATGGGCATTTATTTATGCAAATGGCTTTTTCTAAAAAAAAAGGAAAAAATGCCTTAGGTCGAGGTTGGCTAAAATAGGGTAAAGAAAACCCTAAAACAACACCTACGACCTTTCATTTCTCACTCCACACTTAGCAAGTTTTGTTGGGCAGCACCATGCTAGGGTTTTCTTGATCCTTTTGGAACTTTGACCACAAGATATCCATGTTGGATTTGAGTCGAGGCTATGTGGTAAGGCTTTGATTTTTATAAGATATCTGTATCTTTTCCTTAACTCAAAAGAAGTGAAGATCTCTACTTGCTTTTGCATAGACAATGATGAAATTCTTGCTATTCTCTATTTATTTCATTCTGCACTTTGCAATTTCTATAAGAAAAAAATAAAACACTATGTATTCCATTTGAAATTTCTAGAAATGTCGATTGAATCTACATTTATTTGTAGACTATACTTTGTGTTTGCATTCTCAATTTTCCTATAATGTTTAAAGTCATGGCACATTAGGTTGAGACTCTTTTATTGAAATAAAGAGAAAAACCCTCCATTCTTTGCATTCATCACCTCCACATATTCAATGATATCTCTATGTGTTAGCTTGAAACAAAAGGGTCTAGACTTATTTCCCTTTTTATTGCCTTCATAAGGCTGCCCAGGTTCTATGCAATTTGTTGTTTCATCAAGCTGCTCATGAAAGGTATCATCAACATGAACACTTTCATTTACCTTTCAGGGACTCTATCACTATGCTTTGTATTTGAGAAAGATTTTAAAGCATTCATTGAAACAATGAACTCATGATTTCTCTTTCCTTTCTCTCTTTGTGTTGCCCATAACATGAACATTATGACAATGACTGTCTTCTCTTATTGTGACTCCATTTAACAAGTACTTTGAATGTTGATAAGTGGCTACCTTTCTCTTTTCTGCCCAGTATTTATCATTGGCCTATAGGCTTCCAATTGATTCTATTTATTGAAGACCTGCTTATGTAATGGATGTTGAGAATTCCTTGATGTGCAGTGAAATACACCTTTACTTTTTTCTTGTAAATCTGACATCACACTGGATCCACCAAGACCATGCTGGTTGAGATAGCCATCAACCATATTTTGCGTCTACAGTCATGAAGAAGGCATGATTACCATCCTATGCTCCTAAATCAATCATTTGATTTACCTTTGGGAAGTATTGCATCATTTGCAACATTAAGAACTATGATTCTAGAAATGGTATTCGAGACTATATTGTCATTGGCACTGTGTTTTTCCTTATTATGAAGCTTGTCTTATATGCAACCTTAGACTAAAAATGACCTTATACATTGTGAAAATAAAGTCATTATTCAAATGACATTGCTCTTATTTCTTGCTCACTATTTTCTCTTCATAATCAGACTGTCCCTAGGCACTTTTGGATGGATAGTACTTCAAATGTATGCATTTCATATGATATAAAAAACAAGAAATAATGATGTGACAACCAATAGATGATGTAAAACCATGATGCAAATGATGCACTTTTAATCAGTTTTACACATTACTTAAGAAATTTAAATGAGCTCATTGCTCACTTGTGATTCCTATTTCAAAGTGAAATGAAGTAACCTCATTGCACCTTTGACTTGGCTATCATGAACTGACAATGTGCTAAGTTACCTTATAAATTGATCTTCAAACAAAATATGCTTTCATTTGAAAAGCTAAATGTCTCTTGCTTATCTCATACCTTTCTCAATATCTAGAGGTCAGCATGTTAGGCTCAACCCTTTTGGGAGCCCATTTTTTCCACCACATGCTATGACATAAAAAAAGATGAATCATGTAATGATAATATGCCTACACCTACACAGTGAACAAACAAGTTAGACAAAAAAGTGAAGCTCAATTCTATTCCCGATGATTTGAATTTCATTTGATGATATGATTTTGGCTCTCTTGCATACATCTGATAATTGCTCAACTGATCAAATGTGTCATCATGCAGGTTCATCTAAAGATCAACAACAAGGAGGAGCTAAAAACCAAGAAGATCAACACAAGACCATGCCACAGACAATGATGAATACATCTCATTTCATATGTTTACCTTTATTTTTTTATCTTGAGATGTATAACTTATCTTTATGTTGCATTAGTTCCGCTACTCCCATGGCTTGTGTGGGAAATTTAAGTATTATTTTTCTCTCAATGTATAAAACAACAACATTTATGCAATCTTCTATACATTTTCATTATAAAATGAATGAAGGATAGAAATATCATGCAATTTATGTAATTTCCTTTTGTTGTAAAATATTGCATAATAAAAATTGAATTCCATTTGAAATAATTCATATGCAATGCTTAAGCCTTAGCATAAATTTGTTGGAATACCTTTCACTTTTGATGGAATCAACTGCTTTAGCTCTACCAGATTGAGCTGTAAGTGAAATTTGGTAACACGTCCTTTATCCAAACATCAAATAATCAAACTTAAGTCAAAAGTGTTGTCACAAAACTTTTGCAAATATCACTCTCCACATAATTCACCTTTTCATCTCCCATTATCACAATTGCTCCCAAAAGACTTAGAGCATACCTTTTACCTAGATTTGAGTGAACTAGAGAGTTTAAACATTACAAATCTCAACACAACTCTCCCATAGGTGGCCCAAAATTTATTGTAAGGACAAGATCACAACACAAGAGAATCATGGAGAAAACCAAAGTCACATTTACCTAAAGTGATCCCAATCCTCAATAATTTGATGCCAGAAGTCAAGTTACCCCATCACAACAACCCTCATTTCCATCAAGACCATATGAGATAGAAGACATTATAAAAAAAACCATTTCAACTTACCAAGGAAGAAATCACAGAATACAAACAAGAACATCAAGCCTTAGAAAATGTGGCTCCAATTTCCCCATATTTTTTTTGCAACCTTTGACACAGGGCTTAACAACTCCATCGCTAGGGATAAATCAAACATCAAATCCTAGTATTATAGCTAGTCTTGCTAAGGACTTTGGTCATACTCTTCCATTTTAAAGCAACAAACTTGTGGGTACTCTTAACACCAATCCATCCACAACTTGGACACAAACATTTGGTGCTTCTACCATTCCTGAACACCCCTTAAATCAACATAAACCACTTACACTTCATGAGTCCACAACAACATCAACATATTGAGGGTAGCCATCTTCATCCATCCCCACAAGTACCACAAGTGTGCCCAGCATCACACAAGGAAGTGTGAACCAAGTGTCTCAAATAGACCAACAAGGGCATGCCAATACCCTTACACAAATTCAAACCTTAATGAAAATAGGGACATCTTTATCCAACCATGCCATTAGATCATCCACAGCATTGGTTTAACCAAATAAATCCATTCCATCCATTACTGGTCAACCCATCTCAAAACAATCCTTTGGTCACAAACCCCATCAACCAAGGTAATACCTTGTCCAAATATCTAACACAAGAAAACCCCAAGACATTAGTTAAGGGAACCTTTTCAATCAATGGACTCAAGGTCCTAATGTTTCATTACCATCGCAATACCTAATGGCACCATCATCATCTTTCCCCTCAGTCCCCCATATCATAAAAAATCAAATAGGACCTCAAACTTACATTCCTCCATCTCAATCCACCATCTTTCAAGGAATGTTAAACCAAGGGAACCCCCAACCTACTCAAAAAATCAACATCCAAAACCCATCATAGATATTCCAACAACCAACTGATTCTACATTGCAAGCACACACCTTAGTTTCACAGCAAGAAAAACACACTTATTAGCAAGCCATCCAATAATAACAACAAGGAGCCTTAGTAGCACAACAATAGTAGCAACAATAGAAAGTAGCCATAGCAACACAAAAATAGTATCAAAAATAGAAAGTAGCCTTAGTAGCGCAATAAAAACAACAACAAGAAGCAACCTTAGTAGGACAACAAGAGCAGCAACAACATCAAGTAACCCTATCAACACTACATCAACAACAAGCCTTAGCAGTAAAGCAAGCAGCCTTAGTATCACAACAAAAACAACAACAAGTGCATCAAGCAGCCTTAGTAGCCCAACAACAACAACAAGTCTTACTAGCTCAACAATATGCCCATTAACAACAACCACAACAACAAGGTTCCTACTATAATCCTCAACAGAACATGTTAATACCAACATGTTGGAACATATACATCAACACCACAATCACCTTCACAATACCCCACACCTCAATACACACCATACAACACACCATCATATCAGAATCCCACGTACAATCCATATGCCATTCCACAATACACAATATATGTTCCTCCACCAAACCCACAAGATGATGTAGCATCACAACTTAAGGCTTTATCACAAGAAATGTAGGATCTCCAAATGGGGAAAATGAAGAAGCCCCATAAACAGAACCTATGTCTGTATCCATTCAAACAAAACATCGCAATGGTACCATTCCCTCCCAGTTTTGAAGTCCCCAAACTTGATAAATACAAAGGGAGAGGAAGTCCTCTAGACCATATCAAAGAGTTTAACATCATGTGTATGTAGGTTACCTACAATGAGTCCTATTTAATGCACCTCTTTCCATGAAGCTTGGTAGGCCCAACCATCAATTGGTTTTCTCAATTACCTCCAAGTATCAAAACATTCCAAGAAATCATTGATAAATTCATAGATCACTTCTCCTTTAATCTCGACATGGATGTAAGCCTAAAAGATTTGTACACTCTCAAAAAAAACAAAGGATAATATTTCACCAATTTCTTACAATGCTGGAGGCAAAGAGCTAGTAAGAGAAAGTGGCCAATTCTTGACGAGCAACAAGTGGGGATTATCATAGTGAACTTAGATCCATATCTATCCTTCCACTTAAAGATGTAGTACCTCTTATGATGAGCTTGTCTCTAGAGCCCTTAACATTGAGAAAGCTCTAATATCACTGGGAAATACTCAAGGCTACAAAGACAACTACCCATCAACCAATTCAAGAATGTAAAAAATGATGGCATGTTAGATGCTAAGGTGGTCCTAAGTTCTCTTAGGCTGAATGTAATGTAAAAAATGATGGCATGTTAGATGCTAAGGTGGTCCTAAGTGCTCTTAGGCTGAACAACAATAAAACTGCTAATGTTCAACCAACTTTTAAACAAACACCATCACAAAACAACCAGATCAATAACACCAACACACAACAACAAACTCCTAACAAGGACAACTATCTGAAATGAAAATACATAGTTGTTGGAACCTATTGAGACTATGATGAAGAAATTGGTAGAGTCAAACCTAATAATGCTTCCAAAATTTGAAAACTACCAAGAACTGCAGGATAAACAACCCTAGTACAATAAAAATGATCTTTGTGACTTCCACAAAATCAAAGGACACAAAAGATCAAACTAAATACGACTCAAAAATATTATCCAAGATCTTATAGAAAGTGAAGCCATATCTGTTAAGGTACTAGATGGTAACCTGGATCTTAATATATACAAGAACCCCATGCCAGATCATAGCAATGGAAACAACACTAGAAAAGCTAAGGATTACATAAACATGCAACATACCTATTCCAATGTGGTTGCTTCTTGTGATAGTGTCATCACCGTTGTTACCATCAAAGGGCCTAGTGTGAAGTGTGGAGTCACCACATGACATGGAAAAGTCACCATCTAAGGAGCCCCATCTCAATCTAGGGCACAACCTACTTTTCCTACATCAAACCCTAGCAAGTACAATCTCCTAGATCAACTTAAGAAGACCCCCACACATATATCAATCTTGGAACTATTGAGGCTATCCCCCGCACATATGGGAAATCTTAGAGAAGGCTTTATCTTCATCATCTGTCCTCGAGGATATTGATAGATTACAGTTTCAAGATATGGTAGGGAATTCAATAATCATCTCCTCACCTTCTTAGAACAAGACCTACCATCACAACCATCTCATAATCATGCTTTACACCTTGAGGTCATTGTTCAGAAGAACAAGGTTAAAAGATTCTTAGTAGATGGAGGTGTTGGTCTAAAAATCTGCACCCTTTAGTTGATCAATAGTTTGGGCTATTCAAAGGATACTATTGAGAAAAAAAAGAGTACCATCATCAAAGCATATGATGACCAAGAGCGGGTATCACAAGGCATCATCGCACTAACCATCCAAGTGGGACTCATCATTGAAAAAAATACATGCCAAGTGTTAGACCTTGATCTCCCCTACAACATCCTACTTGGCCAACCATGGATCCATGCCCTAAAAATTGTAGCTTTGACCTACCATCAATGTGTAAAGTTTCCTTTTGAGTTTCGACAAGTTGCCATTCATAGAGATCTTGAGCCTTTTTACTATTGCAAGAACCTTGAGGCCAAGTTTTACAAGATACCTTAGATCCCTAAAAATGATGAAGGGCCTACACCATCTTCCTCATTTGTTGACCCATCATCCCTTCCATCTACCTCAGAAATGAAAACACCCATTATGTAAAAAATTCCTGATATCAAAGCAGTGATCTAAGATGATGGTTATGGAAACTATAAACTAATGAAGAATTCCTTTATGTTGGGAGAACTAACTCTTTCTCCCAAATCCCATGGGAAGCCCACATCTAGCAACAAATTCCCTGAAATAATAAAGATGGCAGATACTACCTTCACCAAGTTACTTGATTTGAACAAAGAAGATATTAATGAGGAGGATGTCTCTAAACTGCCATATCAAGATGAATGACCCATACCTATTATTCCCATGGAAGATGACAACAAAGGCTTGTAGCTAATGAGGAGATGGGGCTATAAAAAGAATGAAAAAATATGCCAAAATGACAATGGTTTTCTAGGACCCATCATTCCTGAGAAACTTATAAAGAATCTCGGCCTAGGTTGTACTACTATCAAGGTTACCCTTCTTGGAAAAGGTACTTCTACTAAACGGGTTAAGGCTTCCTATTGGTTACCCACATCTCGTGATACTACCCTAGATGAATCCCCCCTCGATGTTGTTGACCTATTTGAGAATAACTCTCTATTCATTATATCCACAACATCCTTCACCACAAACAATCAATCGACTGAAATAAGCCTAGTTTACCCACAAATCAATGACTTGGACCAATGAGGACCATTGACTCTAGATTTATTTGAAAACGATGAAGTAATCTCATAATTCATGGGACTCTATGACAACTTACCATGGGTAGATCAAAAATTAGGTTTTGACATACAGCTAGACACAGGGGCATTCTATGGGGAGATGATTGAATCCTTCAGTCGTAAAATTGACAAAATGCAAATATCACGTAGATCTTTGAGTGAAAACCACACTATGGCACTTTTTGGTCCTAAAATAGTAGAAAGAAAGGACATGTATCCATGGGTGAAAACCTCTCTAAGGTGCCCAAGGATGAGGGATTTAATCTCCCCCATAGTGTGATGCATCCAAAGAAGTCATAATTTCTAGCAAAGAAGGCCACTCCAGTCAATGTGGGAACAAAAAGAGCACCCAAGATCACTTTTTATGTTGAATCCTTGTTGGATTAAGAACTAAAGAATCTAACAATGTTCCTAAAAGAGTGAAGAGATAACTTTTCATGGTCATACATAGATAGTTTGGGGATCGACCCAGAAGTAGTTGTGCATCATTCAACAGTCTATCCTAAAGATAAACCTGTGAAGCAAAAATTATGAAAGATGCACCCTTAGATAGGACTCTTAGAGAAACTTGAGTTATAAAAACTACTTGGCATTGGATTCATCTAACTGATAGACTATCTTGAGCTTTGGTTTCAAACCTAGTACCAATCTCCAAACCCACTAGGGGCATCAAAATATGCATAGATTTCAGAGACTTGAACAAGGCATTCCTGAAGGATGATTTCCCTCTTCTTAACATCGACCTCATTATTGATTTAATAGCTGGGAATGAAATGCTATCACTCATGGACATTTTTTCAAGCTATAATCAAATCATGACTGCCAAGGAGGATCAAAACAAAACTACATTCACTTGTCCATGGGAAACATATTGTTGGAACATGATGCCATTTGGGCTAAAGAACGTAGTAGAAATATTGGGACCCATCTTTGACAGACTTGAAGAATACAAGGTGCAGCTGAATCCAAAAAAATGTATCTTTGGGGTTACATCAGGGAAGCTTCTTGGCTATATCATCTCACAAAGAGGGATAGAAATTGATCCAACAAAATTAAAATCCATCCTAGACATGGAACCACCAAAAACACTTAAGTAGATGAGATGGTTACAATGAAGATTGTAGTGCATCAAAAGGTTCATAACACAATTATCCGATAAAATTCACCCTTTCTCATATTTTCTCCTTAAAGGAATAAGTTACAATTGGGATGAGAAGTGTGACAAAGCTTTCTATTAGATCAAGGACTACCTATTCACACCTCCAGTGCTCATGCTACCAATACCAAATAAACCTTGATCCTGTATATCTCAGCAACATCGATAGCACTAGGTTCTCTCCTAGCACAACATGATGAAAACAAAAAGGAAAGATCCATCTATTACATCAACAAGACCTTGGTGGGCTATGAAATGAACTATTCATCCATTGAGAAAGCATTATTAGTGGTGGTTTTTAGTTCACAAAATTTTAGAATTTACATGCTATCACATCAAACCAAGCTTATTGCAAAGATCAACCCATTGAAATACCTGTTATCTAATGCAACTCTCACTAGGTGAATGGCGAAATGGGTGATGATCCTGATTGAATTTGACATAGAATATGTGCAACATAACAAAATTAAAGGACAAGTGATCACAAACCAGCTGACAAAAGAACCTATCTATGTAAAGAACCCATTAATATCTGAATTTCCTGATGAATCAATGTTCCTTGTCAATCTAACCGATCAATGGAGAATTTACATTGATGGATCATTAAACCAACATGGATTAGGTACAGGTATTCTTTTTATCACCCTCAAGGATATTATATTCCAAATTCATTCAAGCTATCATTTCCATGTACTAACAATATTATTAAGTATGGAGCCCTAATCACAGGTCTAAGGATAACAGTTCAATGATAGATACAAGAGATGAAATTCTATGGAGACTCACAATTGGTTATGAACCAAGTCAATGATGAATACCAAACTAAGGATGATAAGATTAATCCTTACAAGAAGAAGGTAGAGAGTCTTAAGGACCTTTTCATTGATATAGCTTTTGAGTAGATGCTATGGCAACAATTGTATCATTATTAGACATGTCACACAACGTCCTTCAATGTGAATTTTTGGTAGAACAACTTCTCGTACCAACTTTCAAAATCCCTGAATCTAAATTTACCTGTGTCATCATTGATCTTGGATTCCTATGGTATCATGATATATTCATGTACCTTAGTAGACGAATCCTCCCATATGATATCACCTCCAACCTTAAAAAGAACTTTGTTAAAAAAGCATCCCAATTCATGATCCTAAGTGATATCTTATATCACCAAAGAATCTAGGGGACATTACTATGATGTATTAACCAAGAGGAAGCTTTAACTTATTTAAGAAAAGTACATGATGAAATATGTGGTTCCCATTCTAGTGTTATGAATTTGGCTAAGAAACTATTGAGGATGAGGTACTATTAAATAACCATAGAAAGAGAAGCCCATTTCTATGTGCAAAAGTGTGTCCAATGTCAACAGAATGAAGATCTTATCCATGCTCCAACTCAGGAGTTACAACCAATGGTCACACCTTGTCCTTTCTCACCATGGGGGGTTGACCTCATAGGAAAAATTACTCCAACCTCATCTAATGGCCACAAGTTTATCATCACAACCATTGAGTACTTTACCAAGTGGGTGAAATCCATTCCTATGACCTACATAATGGGAATAAAATTGCTAAGTTTATCGTAAATTACGCCATATGTCATTATGGTGTTCCACAAGCCCTTATCTTAGACAACGAAACACCCTTCAAGAATTAGGATGTGAAAGAGCTATGTCAAAAAATTAACATACAATATTGATTCTCTACCCTGTCTTACCCCTAGAGCCATGGTCAAGTTGAGGCTACCAACAAGACCATTCTAAAAAACCTAAAGAAAATGGTCAATGAAGCTAGTTGTGACTGGAATTTGTAGTTCAATCACACCCTCTAGGCCTATCAAACTAGTATTTGCATGCCTACATGTGCAACCCCATTCTCCTTGGTCTATGGATCAAAATCCATCATATATATTGAGGTCAAGCTTCCCTCATTGCAAGTGTCACTATAGAAGCTAATCATTGACGAAGAGTACAAAGTATCTCAGCTAAATCAACTGGTATTCATGGATTAGCATCACCTTGATGCCCTTAATCACTGACAAGTATACCAAAATTGACTAAAATGAAGCTATAACAAGAAGATCAAGTGTTGGTCTTTCCAAGTAGGGGATCCTGTTCTAAAGAAGAATAAAAAAAATATTCCAGATCAGGATAGTAAAGGAAATTGTGAGCCTAACTAGTTAGGTCCCTTTGTTGTCATAGCAAGCTATGGATCAAGAGCATACCAGCTATCTACACCTGAAGGTGAACCCTTGTAGGAACCAATCAATAGTCCGCATCTTAAAAATATATATTCCTAAGCTTGAAGTGTGTAAATCTAAAAATACAAAAAAATAATAATCAAAAATCATAAAAGAATAGAAAAAGGATTGATAACAGTAAAGAAAAAAATTGTCCTCTAGTGAAAACCACTTCAGTGGTGCTTTGGGAAATTACCTTGGTGAAAACCTAGCAAATAGGTGCCTCACATAAATAAAGCACCTCGATCTATTCTTTGGCTCTTTATCTTATCATTCTTTGTATCACATCCATCCATCACATCATTTATCCTATTTATTCCATCTCCCATCTACATTTGTATTATAGCTTGGTATCATGAAGTATTGTATCCCCTGTAAAAAATAATTGGCATATTCCTAAGGTCATTTGTCCTACCCATATCGAGGTAGTCTATCATACCATGTTGAGGGAAATTCATTTTGGATCAAATCAAGTTCTTGTATATTTTAAGGTTATTGGAAGTCTCACCAAAAATCCCAAAAACATTCATAAAACCTCATCAAAAACCCAAAACACTTGCAAAATCATCAAAAATAAAAAAACATCCAAATCCTATATAGCTAAAATCCAAAAACATTCATAAAATTCTAAAGTTAAAATCCAAAACATCCAAAACACATCAAAATCCTTGAAAAGGTCAAAAATTGAAAATCAAAAAATGGTACTATGTTGAACTATGAGTCTCTGAGCATGAACGTAGGCAATTCCATCATTGATGTACCCCCAAGACACCCTAGGTTAGTCCTTTAGGAGTCTGTCATAATAAACTGACATTCTATCATTTGTTAATATTTTATCATCAAAAGTCAAGTTAGTCATATTACGTGGTCTTTGTGTATGTAACATAGGCAAGACCCATCTTTGATCAACCCCCGAGGCCCCTATGATAGTCTTTTACATTGGGATCATGGTAAAAAATCTTAGAAAAACCCTAAACATTCAAATATCAAAAAAAAAAAACATTTGAAAACTTGCAAAAACACAAAAACATTCAAAAACT
Organism: Sequoiadendron giganteum; assembly: GCA_007115665.2. NCBI lineage: Eukaryota > Viridiplantae > Streptophyta > Pinopsida > Cupressales > Cupressaceae > Sequoiadendron > Sequoiadendron giganteum. The sequence goes on from CM021100.1 coordinate 391,056,523, forward strand.
TAGAAAACTCCAAAAATATTTGAAAATTGAAAAGCCCAAAAACATCAGAAAAAACCCTAAACAACCTCAAATATTCGAAAACCAAAAAATTCAAATAAGCAATTGAAAAAGATCAAAAGTAGCCTCAAAACAATTTCAAAATACCAAAAACATTGAAATATTTCAAAAAATCCAAAACCATCCATGTCCCATTTCACTTTCACCCGCAATAACCTTCACACATAATAAATCAATCATCGCCTTCATCCATGTCCTATAGCAAGTTGTAAAGTGAGAACCTAAGTGTTAAAATCTAAAGTCTAAATCATAGTTAAATGTGTCAGTGAATTTTGTATTAATGACTTATCACACACCTCATCTTAATCAAAACATCTGATCAACATGTCCTAGGATGCATCCTTGTTGTGATGGACATCAGTATCAGAAATCACCTTAGCTATATTAAATTGGAAAGAGATATAGATAACACTAACATTTTGTCTTTAATCTTTTCTTATGATTTATCTTGAATGACCCATTTTGAGGACCTCTCGATGATGTCTACCAAAACAATTTAGAGAGAAAGTAATGGGGCATCAATCATTATCTTTTGTTTGTTATTCTTGTGGGTATTCTTGTAATATAATCTTGGTGCATACTTGCTTAGTTTTCTCTAGGGAATTTGTTTAGGGTAGATTGTTGACTATTGTGTATGCTTTGGTCTAAGATATTCTGAACTACTAAACTACATTCCAATTTTTTTTCCATATGTCAAGATGTGCACAAGAACTATCCTATCTATTTGTAGAGTGAAAGTCCATTACACTAGATTCGATGCGATCATAGTTCTCAATATCCTGATGCATCGTGTCTATGTATTATATTAAACACAAGGAATGATGGAAATTCCCAATCCAAAGATATGAGAAAATCATCATCATCATCATCTCTCATCACCATATCTAATAAAGTCTTGGTAGATCAAAGACTTGTTGGACTTTTTGAATCAATCTTCAAAATCAATGGTCAAATAATCTTATTTCTTCTATCTTCTTTCCACGCTAACCTAGTTTCATGATAGTCAACAAAAACATAATCAAGCATCCATCTTACATCCACAAAGCATCAAGATGCATACATCTTGCATCATCATAGTATATCATGATACATAAAACATATTTCACTGCAACATCATTATCATTTAAGTTGTGATGAATAATATATATTTTTTATTCTAAGCATCTTAAATCGTTGGATTATCATAACATAAGTATGAGCATCTGCATAAGAATACATATCATGAACATTCATATACATTCATATTCATACATCATCATCTCATAAATGGCTTAGAAAAGTATATTCAAAAGCATAAAATCTCCATATCATAACATCCATTTCATAACATATCATACAAAGATACTAAAAAATAAGGTAACATATCCATTGCATTGCATCACATATTATATAAATTACATCATAGATTAGCATCACATATCATATTGACATAAATAAAAGAGATGAAAGGATGAATTTTGTTTGGGTTCTAGGGTTTGAGACCTAGAATAACAAAACTCAACACTCTCATTCAAGAACAAACCCTAGAGATCTCAACCTCAAGTGTGCAAAGGAGAAAGAGATCTTGCCATAGGGTTGTTCTAGGGACTGATTGTAAACTAATGAGGGGTTCACCACCAAGCTAGGGATTAGAAAGGAAAATTTAATGCAAGATGTAATACTTAACCCTAATTTAATGCAATCTTTAACTAAATGACCTAAGCATGCATATAGAACATAATAACAAGTTATAAAATGAAATTTGTGCACCTGGAAACCTGAAGAGGACTAAATGGAGGTTCGAATTTCTGAAAATAATGACTTTATGTTAGCTAGGACCCATACATTAGGTTGGGTGAATCAGTCCCAAATCTGGGTTTTTGTGTAGAAACATGAATCTAGCAAATGGGTATTTGAATCTGTAAAAACCTAAATTTTGACCTAAAATTGGACTCATATACAAGAACTAGTGTATCAGTCTAGTTAGGGTTTTCTAAAGCTTCAAAGTCTAAATCTAGTCTTCAAGGTCTACTCTGCACTTCCTTATTTATTTCTGGATGCAAAACCCCAATTCACAACCTGTAGAAGTCTTCCAAGTATCTCCAATGTAAGGTGACAACTTTAACAAATTTATACACTTTTACAATTTTCTCCAACTTTCTCCTCAATATGCCTTCAACATGAACCTACAAATCACACACTAAAGAGAGGGAAAAAAAGTTTTTTTTGTTAGTGGATATGGGTTTTCCTTGGTCAAACCTCATTTTGGTAATCAAACCTTGAAATGAAATGAAATAGGAATGGAGAATGATGAATGAACAAAATATGATGTTGTAACTCACCAAAACCTAGCAATAAGAGGCTGCAAACATGTATGAGATGGATCTTGACTCTTGCTTGGATAGAATAGATCTTCAATGAAATGCTATTTTGAATCATACAACCCTACATCACAATTGTTAGCTCCAAAACAAACATGATGCATGCAGACTTTGACATGATGCTTGATGCTTGAATAATGTTGTTAAATGCTTAATAATTTGTTCTTTAATATCCTTGAATTCTCTTGTAAACACTTGAATTCTCCTGTGAACTCAACTTTGCTATTATGAATGTTCTAACAAAAGTCTTAGGTGAAAATGAGTGAAGGAACCTTGTATTTATACTTAATTTTTCAAAAATTCCTGAAATTAAAATACTACAAGATAACATCAGATCTAGGAGGATAAAATCCCACCAAGAATTTGAATTAATTTTAATTTTCGGCCACACTGGACTCATATGTCTAAGGTGGTGTATGAGTCCCATTAGGCATAATTTATGGGATCGAGTTCTAAAATTCTTAGAAAGGTGTAAAATTGGGATCGAGACCCAAAACCATTGGTGGGACTCATACACCTTGAAATGATGTAAAATGGTATAGGAATGCTTTCGTATGGTTTAGGACATAGAGAAAACCCACTTTCCAATTATTTCATTCAAGGATAACCCTAGAGATCTCAATGCAAAGTATGCAAAAGAGAAAGAGATCTTGCAATAGGGTTGTCCTAGGGGATGATTGTAAACTAATGAAAGGTTCACCAGCAAGCTAGGGCTTGGAAAGACAAATGCAATGTAAATCAAAATGCTTAACCCTAATATGATGCAATCTTTCACTAAATGACCTAGAAATGCATATAACACAAAACACAAAGCTGTAAGATGAAATGTATGCACCTGGGAATCTAGAGATGATTGAGTGAGGCTCTGAAATGATGAAAATAGTGACTTTAATGCTAACTAGGACTCATTCAAAATGATGGGTAAATCGGTCCCAGATTTGGGTTTCTACATAGGAACATGTTTTTGGAAAAAGGGTATCCGAACCTACAAAAATCATGAAAAAATACTGTAATGGGACCCATATGCCACTTTTGGTGTATCAGTCTCATTCCACTATTTTGGGAAATCAAAGTTCAAGATTGATAACAGTAAAGAAAGAAAATCATCCTCTAGTGAAAAGAACTTCGGTGGAACTTTAGACAAGTACCTTGGTGAAAAATTGGTAAATAGGTGCCTCACATAAATAAAGCACCTCCATCAATTCTTTGAATCTTTATCCTATCATTTTTTTCCATCGCATCTATCCATCCCATCATTCATCCTATTTATTCCATCTCCCATCCGCGTCCGTATCATAGCTTGGTATCGTGAAGTATTGTATCCCCTTTAAAACTACTTGGCATATTCCTAAGGTTAGTTTGTCCTACCTATATCAAGGTAGTGTATCATATCATGCTGGGGGAAATTCATTCTGGATCGAATTAGGTTATTGTAAATCTCACCAAAAATCCCAAAAAAAATCATAAAACCTCTTCAAAAAACCAAAAACACTTGCAAAATAATCAAAAATCTAAAAACACCCAAATCCTATATAGCTAAAATCCAAAAAAAATAAAAAAATTGTAAAGTTAAATTCCAAAACATCCAAAACGCATCAAAATCCCTAAAAAGCTCAAAAATTGAAAATCCAAAAACTATATCATGTCGAACTATGAGTCTCTGAGCTTAAACGTAGGCAATTCCATCATTTATGTGCCCCCAAGACACCCTAGGTCAGTGCTTTAGGATTCTGTCATAATAAAATAGTTCATTCTATCATTTATTAATATTTCATGGTTAATAAGTCAAGTCAGTTGAACTACATGGTCTTTGTGTGTGTAACGTAGGAAGACTCATCTTTGATCAGCCCCTGAGGCCCCTAGGATAGTCTTTTACATTGGGATCTTGGTCAAAACTCTTAGAAAAACACTAAACATTCAAATATCAAAAAAACATAATAACATTCAAAAACTTGCAAAAACACAAAAATATTCAAAAACTTATAAAACTCCAAAAAAATTTGAAAATTGAAAAGCCCAAAGACCTCAGAAAAAATTGAAACAACCTCAAATATTCAAAAACAAAAACATTCAAATAAGCAATTGAAAAATATCAAAAGTAGCCTCAAAACATTTTCAAAATACTAAAAACATTGAAATATTGCAAAAAAACTGAAAACCATCCATGTCTAATTTTTCTTTCAACCATAATAAATCAATCATCACCTTCAACCTTTGGAAAAACAAGTAGAAAGCATGAATAGCAAGTCACAAAGTGAGAAGATAAGTGTCAAAATCTAAAGTCAAAATCATAAGTAAATGTGTCAGTGGATTTTCTATTAACGACTTATCACACACCTCATCTTAATCAAAACATCTGATCAACATGTCCTAGGATGATTCCTTCCTGCGATGGACATCAATATCAAAACTCACCTTAGCTATATTAGGCTGGCAAGAGATATAGATAATACTAACTGTTTGTCTTTGATCTTTTCTTATGATTTATCTTAAATGACCCATTCTGAGGACCTCTCGGTGATGTCTATCAAAATGATTTAGAGAGAAAGGAATGGGGCATTGATCTTTATCTTTCACTTGTTGTGCTTGTGGGTATTCTTGTAAAATAATCTTGGTGTATACTTGTTTAGTTGTGTGTAGGGAATTTTTTTAGGGTAGATTGTTGACTATTGTGTATGCTTTGGTCTAAGATGTTATGTACTACTAAACTAAATTCCAACAAGGTTTTTGTATGTCAAGATGTGAACAAGAACTATCCTATTTTTTTGTAGAGTCAAAGTCCATTACACTTGATACAACACCATCCTGGTTTTCAATACATTGCTGCATCGTGTCTATGTATTATATCAAACATAAGGAATGATGGAAAATCCCAATCCAAAGAAATGATAAAATCATCATCATCATCATATGTGATCACCATATCTAATAAAGTCTTGGTGGATCAAATATTTGTTGGAATTTTTGAATCAATCTTCAAAATCAATGGTCAAATAATCTTATTTCTTCTATCTTCTTTCCATGCTAACCTGGTTTCATGACAACCAACAAAAAATCCATCAAGCATCCATCCTGCATCCACAAAGAATCAACATGCACACATCTTGCATCATCATAACATATCATAATATGGGAAAAAATGTTTCACTGCAACATCATTATCATTTATGTTGTGATGAATAATATAGATTTGTTATTCTAAGCATCTTAAATCGTTGGATTATCATAGCATAAGTATGATCATATACATAAGAATATAGATCATGAACATTCATATATATCCATAGGCATACATCATCATGGTGAAAATGAGTTAAAGAACCTTGTATTTATACTTAATTTTTAAAAATTCTTGAAATTACAACACTACAAGCTGACATTAGATCTAGGAGGATAAAATCCCACCAAGAATTTGAATTCATTTTAATTTTGGGTCACACTGGACTCATATGTTTAAGGTGGCATATGAGTCCCATTAGGCATAATTTATGGGAGCAAGTTCAAAAATGCTTAGAAAGGTGTAAAACCAGGATCATGAACCGAAACCCTAGGTGGGGCTCATACTCCTTAAAATGATGGAAAATTGTATAGGAATGCTTTCGCATGGTTTAGGAAATAGAGAAAACACACTTTTCAATTATTTCATTCAAGGATAACCTTAGAGATCTCAATGAAAAGTATGCAAAAGAGAAAGAGATCTTGCAATAGGGTTGTCCTAGGGGCCAATTGTAAACTAATGAGGGGTTCACCACCAAGCTAGTGCTTGGAAAGAAAAATTCAATGTAAATCAAAATGCTTAACCCTAATATGATGCAATCTTTCACTAAATGAACTAGAAATGCATATAAAACAAAACACAAAGCTATAAGATGAAATGTATGCACTTGGGAATCTAGAGATGACCGAGTGAGGCTCTGAAATGCTGAAAATAGTGTCTTTAATGCTAACTGAGACTCATTCACTAGGTTGGGTGAATTAGTCCCAAATCTGGGTTTCTACACAGGAACAAGTTTCTAGAAAGAGGTTATCTGAATCTACAAAAATCTTAAAAATGCATGTAGTGGGATGCATATGCCACTTCTAGTGTATCAGTGTCATTGCACTTTTTTTGGAAATCAAATTTTAGATCTATACTTCAACACCTACTCTTTTCTCTGAAATTGATTTCTAGATTTGAATTTGCGAAAAGAACTACAAAAGAGAATATAGACTTGATTTGCTTATGGGGGGTTTTCCTCAGTCAAACCCCTAGTTTGGTTATTAAACCTTCATAGAAACAATGAAATATATATGTAAATAGGAATGTAAACCCTAACCTTAAGTGTTTCTAATTTGAATATGAAATGCAATGAAACCCTATTCTAATGTTTAAGAATGGGATGCATGAATGAAATATGAAGATGAATGACTCACTTTGAGAGATCTCTAATCACCTAAATGAGCCCTAATAATGCTTATACCTTCCTTAGGCTGAATGTAGAGTGATAATGGAGGATGATATCACTTAAGAAAGAAGTTATTAGACTTGGATTGATGGCTAGTTGCATCTCCTCAACCTAGAATCCATCATGATTCACCATATACAACCATGATCAACCCTTAAAAATTCTAGATCTTGAGTGAAAGTGATCTTGAAGACCTAAAAAACCACTTTAATGATGATCCAACACTTCAAGTTTGCTTGCTTTTGAAACTTAAATGATCTTGTGAAAGAATGCTTGAAGAATTTTGAATTCTTGGATCTTGAAATTATTCTTGAAAATGCTTTCTTAGATGATATAATGACTTAGAAGCTTTCTTATATAGGCATTAACACCTAGTTCAACATTATTCAGATCTCAAAAGATGACATCAACCATAAATTTGAATTAAAAGGTTGATTTTCCCGCTCAAACCCTAAAAAAGTGCCAAATGGGACTTATACGCCCGCCTTGGCATATGAATCCCACCCTAAATTTTTGGGGTGGGTCATTAATTTTTTTAGTAATTTTGATGATTTTGTTGGGTTTTTAGCTAAAGCCTCGAGATCTGAAATAAAGGGTCTTAGGGACCTATTAATGATGAATTAAAGGCTAATTAATGCAAGGTTACTAAAATAGGTCCAAATTAAATGAGAAATTGTCTTATCTCCAAGAAGGGAGTGCAATTTATGTCATTACATCTAGCACCTACTTTAGTTCCCATATGACTCTACGTGCATGTGTAAGATAAAGGAATCTGAGCAATAGACTTTGTTTCATAAGAGGATATTCATATGGATCTTTATTCATAACATGGGAAAATGAATCCCCTATTGTAGCTATCTGAAAAACCACAATGTTAGGAACCACATCATACAACACAAATTGTTTAGTTATCAAAATATCCTCTTATTCTAACATCTTCTAGAAATTGACTTTGACAGTAGATGTATGCCCCCTTGATTCTAGTTACTTTACAGTGGTGGAATCAAGGTAGCAGTCTAACCACATCAAATAAGGTAAGTCATATCATAGGGTATTTCCATGTACCGTACCACATAATGATAAGTATATGATGAGGGTGGGAGTAGAATCATGATTCCAACACAACAAACGGTGTCAAAAATGGAGTTCTACAACTCCCATTATGTCAATTTGAATGAAAGATACCTTTAACACTAACATAGTAAAAACCCTAATTTTTAACATATAAGAGTAAAAAGTTAAGTAAATTCTAACTATTTTGTCATTTACCTTCTTGTAGTTTGACTTTGGTGAAGAGTGATTGAAGATGCAGAGCTAATGAGAATAGGAGCATCGAAGATTGGACGTATTGCAAGAATAGATAGCCTGTGGTGAGCGACATTATCAGGTGAGTTGATTTTTCTACTTTAGCTTTGTCCTTACACATTTATTTTATGATTTTTATGCATTGCTAATTTGATTTAGGATCTTGGGAGAAAGTTTTACAAAGTGTCCCTTTTTTGTTACAAACTGTCCCTTTTTGTCGCAAAGTGTCCCATTTCTTCGTGAAGTGTCCCAAACGGGAACTAAAGTGTCTAGGATCCTTAGAAAAGTACAATAGAACAAATTTAGTACATTTTTTTGATTGTTGATGTATAGATTTAAGATTTTAGAATTCTTATAGGACATATTTTTTCTTTTTTTGTTAGATTCCGCCCTAGTTATGGTAGCGTCTTGGTGATCAACAGTTCTATCACCTCTAAGACTTAGCCTCGACTCTATCAAAGGAGGAGACACATATTTTACAGATGACTAGATTATATTGGGCATACCTCACGCCCCCATGAGGTACCATGATGTTATGATGATGGCTTTGGAAGAGCGGCGGGATGCAAATACATGCACGTTTTTCATCTCCCGACAGGCGAGATGACGATCACTTTAGAGGACATCCATAGGATACTCCGAGTTTTGACTCAGGGTACATTTTCTAGGGGATCAATCATTTCGTGAGATGAAATTGAATATGAAACACTGTCTTGGTGGTCTTGTTCATGATGACATCATGCAACCACAGATCGATCTAGCCATGCTACTATATTCGTGAGCTCCACTTATTGCAAGTATTATGATGTTTACTATGGCACTAGTACTCATCCCTGATGACTGAGGAGCACATTCATAGGGAGGACTAGTATATATGATATGGGGGATGGAATAGTAGAGGACTATGTATGCCTAGTGGTGAAGCATCCTTATGCACTTATATTATGATCTAGGGAAATTTACATTTCATGAGGTCGACAATATGGTACATTGTATGCTGCTATAGGTGTGGTGTCTGGAGCATATCACGTGCACCAAGGTGATAGTATTTCCATACACATCAACCCTAGGGTACCCTTGCATATTCAATTATCCACTAAGGTGGCTATAACAGTACAAGGATTTGAATTTTTAGAGAGTCTGATTCAACCGTCTGGATGAGGAGGAGATCATATGGAGACCATACCAACTTATACCACAGTGGTCAGATGAGACTCATCAGCTAAAGAGATTATAGATGGACATATATCTAATAGGAAAACATGATTACATAGTATGACCCTTCTATTATGATCATGTCATACAATAGTTTAGACATGTGTAGGTACCACCCATGGAACGATCCTTCTTCAGGAGATTAGTACAGAGTTCTTGAAGGCCCAACGATACTAGATGATTCACTACTGATGATCTCATCTATAGTGACTCTGATTACAAGGATCATGATATGCCTCTGATCTTTGATGCTAATGACACAATACCATAGATGCCTATGAGGAGTGGTGGGTAGTAGCACAACCAACTCTTGTATTCATAATGGATGATTTAATAGCTAATGTAGGGCCACTCTCGATAGGGAGATGATGAGGAGGATAGAGCTAAGGAGATTACATTAAGGGGTGTAGACATATTCACAGATGTGATAGATGAGGAGTAGGAGGAGGCTAAAAATCCTTATTATGATGGCCAGGAGGAGGGGGATGAGGAGGAGGACAATGACAATGAAAAGGAGGAGGAGGAGGAGTTGGCGAGTGAGGGTGATGTGATAGCATATGAGGATCTAGTGGGCCATGAGTGGGGAGAGCCAACTCCTACTCATGTGACTAGATCATGATCAATAGTTGGAGCAGGAATGAGTACCTACAATCATGGAGAGGCTAGCACATCCTCCATGCCTTCTATACATGATAAGGTTATCTTTACACATCCAGTCAGAGAGCTAGGTGATGATATTTTATTTACTATTATGCTTTATGCTTATGTCCATGCTTTATGTTTTAATCTTATTTCTATATATATATCATGATATGTACTGATTATATTTATGATTTCTATCTTGCAAGAGCCATGTGAGACCTTCATGATCTCTATCACCAGGTAGCTGCCAAGATAGTTCCCCCATCATTCTATGAGGAGGGTGTTGATACAGACTATGTGCCCCCACCCATCGTGGAGCAGGATCCAGAGTTGTTCGAGTTGTACATCAGATTGCATGCAACATATGAGAGTTTAAGGAGGTGGACCCAGTAAGATGATGCTACCTAGGATGCTCAGTCATCTCGAGCCCTAGCAGAGGTTGAGAGACTTTAGTTAGAGGTAGCCAAACTATAGGCAAAGAGAGATCATCTAGTAGAGGATTGTCAGCAATCCCTTATATGAGTACAAGGTTTACAATATGCTCTAGATGTACTCGATGGCTCATGATCACGATCAAATACCACCGTCTCTTGATAGACTACCTCCAAATAGATGCAAGCACTAGATCCTGAGGAATCTAGTAGTCATAGACCTCATTAGCACTATTTATGACATGTACTCAAAACTTTGATATATACATATATGTATGATCATTTGATGTTTTTCTATTTATGTTTGTGTTAAATGGAAATGTGATTTGTCAAATAATCTATGTAAGACTATTTAATAAATATCTCCATCATTTAAAATGTTTCATATGATCTAATTAAAACTTATTCTAGTTTATTTTAGATGCAAGATTGTGATTAAGTATGTTATGCTAAATTAAATGCACCTATGATCCAATTAAAGAACATTAAATGCATATAAGGATCTAATATAACACAATATACAAGATTATCTTGAATAGTATGAGATCTCTAAAGTAATCATTTTAATCTTTTTTAATAATTTCACTCTAGTGTTCAAGACATGCAAATATTTTTTTGTCAAGAACAAAGAAATGTGAGAGTTATCTACTAACTCTAACACCACTGATTTATCATCCACACTATTCAAGAATATTAGATATAATACCATCCATTTCCATTATTGTATATGCCCCAGATCCATAATTTTCATTGATTATGTAAGGGCCTAACCAATTAGGGCTGAAATTTCCTTTTTTCGTTGGGTCTACACTGACATTACATTGGCTCTCGCATAACACCAAATCACCTTGATTAAGGAACAAGGTATGATATTATCATTGCAACTATGTTGCATTCTTTTATAATAAGCCCAAAGGTACTCAAGAGCGTTGATGCATTATTCATCAAGAATTTCAAGTCGATGTAACTATTGTTCCTTATAAGTATTGTCATCAATAACTCCTTGAAGAGTGATTCTTAATGAAGAGATCTCTAACTCAAAGGGATTTATTGCCTAAGTTCCATAGGTGAGGTTATAAGGGGTATGTCCAGTTGATGATCTAACATTCGTATGATAGGCTCATAAAACATATGTTAGCTATGCATGCCAATATTTATTGTGTTTGCTTAATATTTTCTATAGGATTTGATCTAGGTTTCTATTAGTTGATTCAATTTGACCATTAGATTCTGGGTAGTAAGGTATCAAAAAGTGATGTTGTATGTTAAATGTTTCTAAGAACTTCTCCACATCCTTATTCTTAAATGGTGTCCCATTGTCCAAAACTAAAGTGGGAGGGAGTATGAAATGAGCAATAATGTGTTCCAATATGAAACAACATATTACATTGGCAGTTGTTGAGCGAAGGGGAATTGCTTCCACCCACTTTGTGAACTAATATTTTTTAGTTATTATAAATGTATGTTTGATAGAGGAGGGAGGTGAAATTTTTCCAATGATGTCTAGGCCCCACACCAAAAAAGGCCAAATAGGAACTTGTGTGTGAAGCTCAGAAGAAGGAGCGTGAATCAATCTACTATGTTCTTGAAATTTGTGACATTTCTTAACATATGCATAGTAGTCTTGTTCTATTTTTCTCCAATAATATCTTGAACGAATTAACTTTTTCACTAACGATCATCCTCCAAAATGTCCACCACAAGCACCAGAATGTGCTCCTCAAGTGCAATAGGGATTTCAGTTTGTTTAAGGCATCTAAGAAAAATACCATCAGAGGACCTTTGATATAGTACATTTGCAAGAATTATATACTTGATGCAAGTTTTCAAAGTTGGGATCTATTATTCTTAGTTGTTGGCTCAAGAAAGGTACCAGTTTTTAGATAATAAAATATTGACGCATAACATTCTCTAGATATTTCTATGGTGATTACTAATATACCGTTTGTTTTATGTTCAATCGATAGTTTCATAATTGTGTGGATGAAAAATATGAAATATTTTGAAGGATCATGAGGGGATATTAGAGAAGCTATGCTTTCCATTGTGTCCACATGTCTATTATATTTTTGTGGGATGTTATCAATGGTAAATGAATCAAACTTCTCTAATAAACTCAATGTGAGATCCTTATATTTTGATATTTTTTCATGCTTTTCTTGATTTATGAACCATTTATTTGTTTAATGATTAATTACGAATCACTGAATATTTTAATATCTTGGGCTCCCAGAGTTAAAGCGGTGCATAATAAAATAATTAACGCTTCATATTTCACGGTATTGTTTGTGCATTAGAAATTTAATTCATATGATAAGGGAACATGTTTTCCTCTAGATGAAGCTATTATAAGTACCGCGTTGGAGCCCGTTCTGCACTTAGATCTGTCAAAATACAATTCCCATGCATTTTCATGTTCTTGAATAGTCAATACACTCTCATGAGGAAATGCTTCTTGGTTACGTAATGCTAGGGGAGAAGGAGCGTCAGCTAACTGGTTAGTCAAGGCTTGTACTTTGATTTCTTTTTGTGAAACAAACTTAAGGTCAAAATAAGTCAACAACATAACCCATTTAGCTAATCATCTTGATAAATATATTTTAGCAAAAATATGTTTAAAGGATCAAATTTCGTCATCACGTGTATTTCGATATTTAGTAAATAATGTATTAGTTTACTTGTAGAGAATACAAGAGCCAAAAATTGTTTTTCTATCATTGTGTATCATTTCTTGTAATCAATAAAAGTTTGGCTAATGTAATAAATAAGATACTCTTTACCATTTTCATCTTGTTGAGCCAACAATGCTGCAAGAGCATGGGTTGATGTTGTGCATATGATGAATGGTTTGTTTTTATAATAGGTTGTAAAACAAGAGGAGTAGCAAGATAGTGTTTCAAACTCTCAAAAGCCTATTTACAATTCGTATTCCAATTAAATTGAACTCATTTGTTAAGGAGATGTGTAAATGGTAACGTTCGATTCGCTAAGGATGCCAAAAGATGATGGATAGCTTGAATGCTTCCTTGTAAGGTACATAATTGCGAGATGTTTCTAGGAGGTAGCATATTAAATATAACATCAATTTTATTCATGTCCACCTCAATGCCTATAATGTCCCCTTTTCTAAAAATAGCCCATTTTCTAAAAATAATAGGTTACTATTTTTAGTAAACCTAGTTTTCAATGTTTTTTTTTAGAAAAAGTGGCATATCCATGACATATTATTATAAATATATATAAAATTTTACAAACCATGGTTCAAATGAGCATACTGGTAGGAAAAAACCAAGAAGAAAACATTTGGTTATAGCTCAAGTAATTACAAAAATGTTTTACAATAAAATCCCAAAAATGGGGACACAACTTATAATTCCCATAGTTGTATCAGCCCAAAACCCAACTGAGAACAAACTCTCATGACCCAAAGTAATAGTATAAAATTTTTCCTTTGACATATGCATCCCATTTACAAATTTACATATGCAACCCATATACAGTTTATGGAATTTACCTATGATAAAAAATTACATACAAAATATGCTCAATACCCAGGTATATCAAAAAGGACACCAAGAAGGGCACCATTTATTAGTAATTCGGCAAGCATACCAACAACAACTTCCACTTTGAACCTTTCATGTGCAAAACCCATTATCATCTAAAATTTGGAGAGGGGAATCATTAAGATTTAGAACTCTTAGAATACCCAATCGACGATGTGAAGGATTCTATGGAAGTCTATTTGAGCTCTTAGCAGAAGAAGTAGTGCAAATGACATGCAAAGAAGACACTTGGCTGCATGACTGAGCCAAAAGAGGAGCAAAGACATGGTTAGCCAATGGACCCACATGGTCATGAGCCAGCAAAACTAAAATTGCATTAACCTTTTTCTTAATTGCCTCCGTTAAATCAAGACCCACAACTTTATAATGCCTATCCAAGGCATGTTGGGTAAAATTGAAAAATTTCATTTCAATAGTGCATCGCATGGCATCAAGTAAACCAACGTACACTATGGATATATTATTTCATCACACAAAATTTGTTTGATGCTTTTCCTAAACTGAAGAAAATCCCATTTGAAAATTTGAGCAAGGTCTACATCTCCCAGGGTTTTTGAGAAAGGAACTTCCCAATATAACACTGGAATGAAAACCCTAAAATTCCAAGGAAAATACTCCATGGCAACAAATTTTTTAAGCCTTGGAAAAGGAAAACATCCCATCATATTTCAATGAGGTGAAATATTCAAAACTTGCAGCCAAAAACACATATTAGCATTTAAACCAAATCCCTCACATGCTTGAAGCCAGGCAATGATCAAAAAATATCATGCCTTATGAAGAAAAATGACTTCAAAGAAGTACAAGACCCAATGGTGTAATCAATAAAAAATATGGCATGCAACTAACACGTATCTCTGCATTGAAAAGACTAAATATTACATCAAGTGAAATCATCATGATTTATGAATGATGCTAGTGGTAATAGATTTGGTGATGTTCACCAAATTAGGATATAGTTAGATCACACCCACAATAAATTCCTTCACCAACTAAGACTAGAGTAAACTAAATAAACTATGACCACATCTAGCCTATGAAATATTATATATAATGAGGTGTGAAGTGACAACCCTGTCCGCCAACTTGGACAACAAGAATAACTGACAATGGAAGTAAATCTTGATTTTGAGACCCATATGCTATATAAATCCAACATGATTTTTTCAAGCCAATTATGAATCTCAAGTTAATTATGAAACCAAGGAGCCCAACCAAAACTTGAAACTGCACCAAAATGAAACTTGATATGTGTTACTCATTCAAGATGATCTCCTCTAGATCAGGAAAAGACTGGATTTGATTAGAATTTTGAAGAAAAACCTCTTGACCATTGCAACCCCAATTTTCCAAGAGGTTTGCATTTTTGTTCCCTTCTCTCTAAGTATGAGTAATCTAAAAATCTTAAAAACTATCCATCAATATCATGAATTTTTGCAAGATATATTTTAGACTCCAATTTTCAATATTTCTTATTTTACAGGTATTTATGATAATTAATCAGTCACCCTCATTATGCAATTTCTAAATATAAAGAATCAAAGCTAATTCAAGCCCAAATAATAAATCTTTAACTTCTGCCATGTTGATAGAGCCTTTTGGAAAATGACTAGAAAGGATTGCCAAAATTTTCCCCTCTACATCCCTTAAACAAATACCTACCCCTGACACACCCAGATTGACTCTTGAAGCCCCATCAAAATTAAGATTTATGAAACCAACCTGAGGTGCCTTCCACTTAACATGTTTCCTATCAATCTTTGAAGATGAAATTTTTAACAGGCTATCAGGAAATGGAAGCTTCACACCCTTCCAATTCTGTAAAATAAAAACATCCCTGCTTGTGAACAGTGAAGAGATACCCTTGTACTTATACACACTTGAATTTACAACCTCTTTTATTGCCTTCTCAACCTTAGCAAATACCCCTTCCACTCTGGAAGAAGTTTCTAAAGATGTGTAAATTACGCTCCCAACAAATGTTACCGATAACCAAAGTAAGGATGACTTTCCAAATGTAGGCAAAGAATAATGACTTAAAGAGCATAGGCCAACTTTGGAATAATTCCCATAACGAGTTTTGAAAAGGAACACTCAGATTCAATTTGTTTAGCACATATGACCAACATTGGTAAGAAAAAATGCATTGAACAAGCAAGTGATCAATATGTTCCAATTTCTTATCACACAAAGGACAATTAAATGGATCTAAAATTCCTAGTTTAGTCAGCCTATCACTAGTTAGGATCCTTCTTCTAAAAGCTAGCTAGGAAAAAATTCCCACCTTAGGTAATAATTTACTATTCCAACAAAAGGAGAAAGCTCTCTGAGGAACAAGTTGACCCCTATTTTGGGTTAAAGCTTTGTAGCCTTGCTTGACTGTGTAAATTCCATCTTTTGAAGCTGCCCAAACAAGCTTGTCTGGTTTGTGTGATATATAGACCTCTCTTTCATTTAAAATTATTTAGAATTTTGAAATAAGTTGAGGTGAGAGGTTTGGATCTGAATTTTTTTCCATATGATTTTTCCTGACAATTCATTCACTTAGCTTACATAGTCCAAAATTTTTTCACCCCATGCTTGTTTCAAGGACACCATTACATCTACAATAGTAGGATTCTCTTTTAAAGGGGGATTTCCATTCCAATAATCATCCCAAAATTTCACACTCAGACCATTGTTTACTTCCCAAGAGAGATAGGTGGTGATAATCTTTCTACAAAATACAAGAAAGTTCCATGTAGCCAAGCCTTTTGGTGGATTGGCAATAGAAAAATTCTTGAAGGGTCCGAATTATTCAAATACTTTTCTTGTATAATTCTACACCATTTAGCATCGAGTTTCGTGTACATCTTCCATGCAAGTTTATCCCCAAAGGTTTTATTTCTAATTGTGATGTTATGAATACCAGCCCCACCACACCTTTTTTCAATGGTGGTGTTATCTAAGGAAATCAATGGAAATTTCTTTGGCTCATCAATGTTACCCTTCCAAATGAAAGAATTAATGATTTTCTCAATTTCTAATATTACTGAATGAGGATCTTTGAGAACAACCATAAAATAATTAGGTACTGAAGACAATACTATTTTGACTAACAAAATTTTTCCTGAAAGAGAAATCCATCTAGCTTTCCATAGTAAGATCCTTTCTTCTAGCCTTTCAAATATTTTTACCCAGTATGTAGTCGTATTTTACCCTATGAAGAATGGGATTCCCAAATAGGTACACATAAGGGATGCTTTTAAGAAGCTAAGAATCTTAATTATCTCTTTGTCTATCTTTTCATTAGTATTTAGAATGTACACCTTTGATTTAGCTGCGTTTATCTTTTGGCTAGAGATTGAAGAGTACTTTTCAAGGACTTCCTTGATCTACTTTGCAGCTGCTGTGGAGGCTTTAGCAAACATGTTGCTATCATCAAAAAATAAAGAATGTGTTGCAACAATATTTCTATTTACTATCTTGATCCCAACCTAGAGTCTCTGAGCATTCTTTCTTAGAATGAATCTACTCAAAGCCTTCACCATAAGAATACAAATAGATGGTGACAAGGGATCACCTTGTCGAACATCTTGTGATGCACTAAAGAAACCCACAGGAGTGCCATTAACAATGATAGGAAATTTTGCACCTGAAAGGCATGAGAGGATCCATCTACACTAATATGGACTAAAGCCAAATTTAAACAAGACCTTTTTCAAGAAAGACTAGTTTACCTTGTCGTACGCCTTCATCATGTCTAGTTTGACAATAATAGAAGGCACTTTTGTGATAGAAATGGAATGAAATTTTTCATGAGCAAAAAATTCCCCTTCAAAGGTTTCCCTACCTGGCACAAAACCGCCCTATTCTTTTGATATGATTTTGGGAATGATTGATTGTAATCATAGGTATATTGCCTTGGTAAAAACCATATAGACTATATTAGATAAGGATATTGGTCTATAATCTGCAAAACTCTTTGGGTCTTTCACTTTTGGTAGGATATAAATATTGGTAACATTAAACTATTTAAGAATTGTCCTAGTTCTCCTTGAATCCTCAAGAGCCCATAGCAAATCAAAGCATATAATATCCCACGCTTTTTGGAAGAATAGAGTAGTAAAACCATCCAAACCTGAAGTCTTGTCTGGAGCCATAGGAAAGACAACTGACTTGACTTCTTCCAAAGAAAATGGTCTTAGTAGATGAGTATTATCAGAATCTGAAACAAGATGAGGTATAGAATCCAAAATTTCATCTACATTATTTTGATCTGCATCCTCATGAGGAGCAGATAATAAATAAAAGAAAAACCTTACACATTCCTTTTCGGTGGCCTCTTCATTATTGATCCATTGACCCATAGGAATTTCTTGGATTGACTGAACTACCTTTGTGTCCATCTTGATTTGAGAAGAATCATGAAAGTACTTAGTATTTCTCTCCCCCTCTCACAACCACAATTTCCTTGATTTTTGTCTCCAATAAATTTCTTCTCCATCACATAGCTCTTCCCAAACCTCTTGCAATTTCTTCTTCTTGTCATATAGATGCCCACCCATTCCATGTTGAATGATTTTATCATGCACTTCTTCCAATTCTTTTCTAGTTAAGTCCTCATGAAAAATGTTTTGGAAGACATCTTTGTTCCATTTAATAATTTACTAATTAACATGTGACAGGTTTTTGCATAGTTGATACATTTTAGTACCTTGTACATATGGTGCAAAAATCCACCATTGGCGAAGTAGATCCAAAAACTGTGGATGTCTAAGCCACATACTTTCGAATTTCAAAGATTCTTTAATTTTAGAGGAGGATGCATTTGACAAACAAAGGGTGATGGTATAATGCTCATAATCAATAAAGGGTAAAATTTTTGAAACCAGATTATGGGATGAATTAAACCAATTTGGAGTCACCAAAAATTGGTCCAGTCTTTCGTCTATTTGAAGGAATTCTTTTCTTTTGTTCATCCATGTACAACTTCCCTTTATAGGAAGAATACATTTTAAATAATTTTTATTAATGAAGTCACAAAAATCTGAAATTACTCTTGGCGGAGGGGCAATACCCCCACTCTTTTCATTTAATGAGGTGATGGCATTAAAATCCCCTACCAAGACCACTTTAACATCCCCTAAATCAAATAAGACCTACAATAATTGGTTCCAAAGTTCTTTCTTGTCACAAATAGAAGATGGTCCATACATACTAACCAACCAGAATTTTAGATCAAATTTCACAACATCCAATAATTTCCAATTAGCTTCATTTTTGCTTAAAGCCACACAAAATTTTTGCAGGTTCTAAAGTGCTATAAGATCACCTGAAGCACCCTGAGCAAGAGAATGTGTGGAATCCTATTTATAAACCATAGCTTCATATGTCTCCACAAAGATTTTTGATTCCTGAAAAAGAATTATATCTGCATCACACCCAACTAATTGATTCTTAATGCGGGTACACTTGGCAAGGGCATTGATGCCCCTAATATTATAGGAAAGAATCTTCATTGGGCTCGAGGAGAGGAATAGGCTCTCTTCAGGCGCTTATTGGGTGAAATTGTCAAAGAATCAAGTATAGTTTTTTGGATTCCTGCTTCAACTTCTTCCTTCAATTTAGTATCCTTGGATGTATTCCCTCTTTTCCTAGGATATTTCTTAAGTACTAATTGACTTGGAGTTTGAGATATAGATAAAGACTAGGAGTAATCAAAATCTTCCTCCTCTTGACACAACAAGATCTCAACCCTACCTACTAGAGACTCCTATGCAGAGGATTTTAAACTTGGAAAATCTACAACCTCAACTATTGTAGCCTCTTGAATAGGAGAATTTGATATTTGAAAAAACTCAACCAAAATTTTAACATTTGAATTATTAGACACCTCGAAATAATCATCTTGTGCAATATCATATTCTATTTAGTCAATTAGCTCTAATCCTACTAATAAGAGCAATTTATCTACTAAAACTTCCAACTCAGCATCCAAGGGGGAGCTCTTATTGGGAAACTAAAACTATAGCTATTGATTAAAAGAATTTGCACTATCCAAACTTATTTCAGACATCCCCAAGTTTACCAAAGATTTAGGAGGGTCAAGGAACGTCAATTTTCTTACTATACTCTTTGATTGTTGTTTAGAAATTTGCAACAAAGGGGACTATAAATTTAGTGAATGGCTCATGACACACATTTTGACAATATGAAAATGTGAATCATAATAAAAGGACCATGATAATTGCTTAGGGGCAACAGTCCTAACATGATTAATGTTTCCTCCCCTACACATTCTAATCATCACCAAAGTGGAAATGGGATTAAATGGGTTTCTCTTAAATATTAAAGATGGAGCACAGTTCGTCTTGAATATTAAAGAAGAAACACCAATTGGAATGACCATTTGGGTATGTTGAGTAGTCCCTACGTTCTCTACCTAATCAATATTTTCCACCCTAGCTTTTTGTAATTGCACTTGACCTTGCAGATTTTCATGTAGTGCAAACACTGAAACATTATGCTCAAGACCATGATCCTCCATACCCACAATGATTGGGCATAAAGTATTTAAATGTTCAAGGGAACGAAATTTTGTGCAAGAGTTCTTAGGGATTTCAATCACTATATCTTGAAGCCATTTCCAAAACTTACAACTAATGTAGATCTTACTTGGAAAAGGCTTAGAGGTGTCCAAAATTATACAAACCCTAAGAAGGTGTGATGGGTCTATAAAGAAAACCTTATCATGCTTAAAGAAAATACCAATTTGATTAGCCATATTCTCAATTAGTGTAAGTTCTCTATATTCCAACAACAAGGATTGTAGTTGTACCCAAGCAGGGAAAAACTTAGGTTTGCATTTATCTACACTAAAATTTGGATTCCAGGGGCTAATGCATAACCCAGACCCTTCATATACCCAAAACTTGATTTTGAATATTTCATCTTTCTGTTCTTTTGAATAAAAGAGAACAAGAAAAAACCCCTTGACATGATCTAAATAAAAGACCTTAGCAACACCTTCCCACTCATTAAACAAAAAATATTGCAAATGTTTTAGATGTAAAGTGAGGTCCCAAAACTTAAAATAAGGGTATGTTGGTGAAGATTTTGAACTTGTTCCTAAAGAAGATCCTCAGGGAAATTAATACTTATAGTCCTACCTCCATTTGCAATGCTATCTTCAAGTTGGGTATCATCTAGCAAGACTTGGGTAGCATTTTCTACTTCCTCAGTAACATTAGGATTGACTTTCCACTTCCAAACTTTCCTATAGGTTTTTTTCTTTCTTCTGTTATGTCTTCCTTTCCCTTTTTCGGACCATGACAAGATCTTGATTGAGTAAAATGAGCTTTATCTCGACCTAATCTATTAAATTGAGCTATGTCCTTCGAAATCCTCTGATGTCAAATTCTATGATCTCCCTTATGAACATTTCATGGGTTTCCACAAAACCTTGACCATTTTGGTGATTATGGCAAAATCCATCATGAATATTGCATGGATTTCCCTCGAAACCTTGTTCATTTTGTCTAGATTGTGGAATGAAGGGAGCTCCATTATCACCTAATCTTTGGCTACCCATATCTTGAGAGTTATTCAAGGAATTTTGTAATTTCAAAAGGGGCAGAGGTTGAGGAGTCTGAGGAACTCTTGGAATAAAGTTTTGAACATGTTGATAAAGCCCTAGGTCATGGATACCACCATTATCAACTGTACGCTAGCAACCCACATCATGGGGATTATTTTGGTCATTCTACAAGGTTAAAGGGGGCTCACCAAATTTATGAAACCCTAGTTCGAAATAACCACCAATGCCCACCATATTTTGGCAACCCTCCTTGTGAAGGTTATTCAAAACCCTAAAAGATCTTAGCTCGAGTTCACTGGTCACATATAATTGATTTAAAAAATTGGAGTCCTCCAGAACCACAACCTCTTCAACAATTTCACCTTCTTCACAAATGTCCAAAACAAGATGCTTTGTGTGATCCAGATGTCAGATGCAAAAAGGTTTCCAATTGGGCTTCACAAATTTGAATTTACCCCCTGTAGCTCTAGGGTCTGTAAAGGGTTGATGTTGATGATGACCTATGCAAGTAGCTCTATAGTTTGAAAAGGGGTGATGTTGATGATGACCTGAGTATCGATTTTTTCTATCATCCCTACCATTTCCTCAAAAACTATGAGTTCTGACAAGCTCTCATAATTGATAACTCCTATTTTATTCTTCTCAAGCAAGCTAGGGTTTTGACATCCTAAGTCACCAAGACATCTTTTCTAAAGAATTCAAGGGCTGAAACTCCAACCATTTTTGTTGTAATTCAAGTTCTATCTTCATGGCAAGGTACTAACTCCATTGTGACTCTCTAACACTTCTAGGGTTTTTCACCTAAAAGGAGAGAGGTAGGCCAAAATGCTAATGTTAGCATTCAAAGATTATGTGTTTATGTGTGATGTGTATGATAGAATGTGTCTAAATAAGGTGTTCTAAATACAAATGGACTGAGAAAAAAACTAACTAGTAATATAAAACCTAGAAAATACAACTATGTTTGAAAACACATAATGATATGCAAACATGTACAAGATGACCTAAAAATGTGAACTTTAATAAAACAGAAAGCTAGAAATGAATGGTGTCCACCTAGAATGTGAAGAAAGATGAGATGGAGGTATGGAATCTTGAAAAACATGATGCAAAAGTTGACTGGGACACTTGTGCCAATCTGGGAGACTTAGTCCAGTTTTTGAGAAAATCTTTTGTAATAGGATTCGAGAAAAAAGGTACTCAAATATATAGAAAACCCTTTTTGAGCCTTGCAGTGGGACTAATTCACCATAAACACATAATCCTTGAATGTTAACATTAGAATTTTGGCGTATCTCTCTCCTTTTAGGTGAAAAACCCTAGAAGTGTTAGAGAGTCTTGTGTCACTCTCATACCTTGATTGCATGATGAGGTGTGATCATCAGTTAACTATCAACCCACATGCACAAGATTTGACAAATTTTTTGGCACAAAGGGGTGGGTTGAATAAGGGGTGTTCTAGTCAACTCTGGTATGACTTGTTTCTAACCTCAGATGGTGATTCTGGAATTGACAGGTTTTCTACCTTGTTCTCTCATGATGAAAGACTTGGAGACTTGTTTCATTTTGGAGACAGGGGGTATTAGAGTGACACAACGAAAAGCGAAAGGTATTGGTTTTTCAACAGTTGGGTTGCATCAGATTCACCATCACAATTTTTGGATTGAGTTGATTCAGTAGGTTGTGCTAGTGTTGGTGTTATAGGAACTATTTGGTGATAGCAGGGACATTACACAGATCTTCCCTTGGGATCGAGGTGGGGAAGAGTTTTCTTTGCAGCTGAGATTGCTTGGGGACAAGCACTTTCAGGAGGGGTGAACAGTAATGTCCCCATTTTGGAGGTAGAGTAATTTAATTTAATTAATTGATTAAGTAGTCCAAAATAATGATATTTCATAAGGATGACTAATTGATTATTTTAATTAAATTAAAAGTGGTATTAAATTAATTATTTGTAAGGTTATTAAATATATAAATATTATAAATTAACCTTATATTTAATTTATTTAATAAAGTGAGTTAAAATAAAATATTATATCATAAAGTCACTAAAATAAGATTAAAAAGCGGGAAATATAACTTTTATCCCACATTGGCAAGTGAAGTGTGTAAGCTCTCCTTGAAAAAGTATAAAAGGATCTTAAGGGCTCATTTTTGGATATCCTAGGAATTGATATGTGTTTTGAATAATTTTCTTGGTGAAGGATCCAACTAGGGTTTCTACCATTATTGGACCTTTGGGAGCGAAACTCTCATTGGTTGAAAAACTTTGAGGCTATGAAACTACCAGTAGAGATTGTTGCCATTTGTGGGCCTCATTTTAGGAGTTCAACTTGTGCTTTCATTGTAAATATTGTGGCCTTTGGCCAAATCTGGAGATAGAGATTGCAAATCATCGTGTTGAAGCATTTGGTTAAAATTCTATAGCCGCATATTTGAGTAAATCAATTGAGGATGAAGGATTTCCCATTTGAGATAATATCGATTTATAGAAGCATAGAGATTTTTGTATTGAAGATTTGTATCAATTGGAGAAGGACGAGTTTGGAATGATATTAATATTCTTATTTTTAATAGTTCTAGTTGGGAGGTATGATTTTCATAGTGGAGGCTTGATTTGGCATCAATTCTTTTATAGGGTTTGAGTGCTCCACTCGAGAAGAATTGTCAATGATGTTTGATGCATTTGAAGGTGTCTAGAAGCTTCTAATGATTTATTATGAGAAGTCTTGATCAAAAATAGGAGTGGCTGGAGTAGGAGTTCGTGTTGGCTTCAAGAAGACTTCATTCTATGCACAAGGATCTACCATATCTTCATCAATCATAGAAGCTTTATTGCATCAGGTTCTTTCATGTTTTCTATGTAGTTTTGAATTGTCATATTGATTGCATCTAAGGCTATTGTAGGTGATCATTTATATCAGACTTTGGAATTGTATTGCATTTCTATTGTGAATCCAAGAGTCTTGGCTAATGTATCAACATTGAATTAGAAAGAACATTTGAATAAAGGATTAATAAGTTGCATACAATATACTTGGTGTAATGTCAATTTTTGAAGCATTCATTTCCATAATATAAGTTTGTATGCCAACTATTTTTAAAAATTTCAGTTGGCTATATGAGTATGCTTTTCATGTAGAGGTCGTGTATTTGCATCTTAAAATCCAAAAAAAGATTGCATTTGTATCTAGTTCTTTCTATAGACTTGTATCTAGTTAATTTGCAAGCTACTAGGTTTCAATTAAAGCCATTTGAAGACAAGAAAAAAAATTGAAAACTCAGAAATAGCTAGTTGAAAGATTGCACGTGAAGTGTTCGAAAATATTCCTTGAAGTGAACTTAGGCCAGATTGTGTAAGGAATTTCTACAATGGTTTTAGAATTGTAAACATTGACATTTTGGTATATATCCTCTCCTTTAGGTGAGAAATCCTAAAGTGTTAGAAGGTCTTAGTAACCAAGATCTCTTTTTGAATTTTGGTAACCCTTATGATATTCCTTGTGGGAAAAAATTAGATCAGAAGTAGCAAGGGATATTACAATGGTATCATGATTTTGGCACTACAAGAATCTCTAACACTTCTAGGGGTTTTCACCTAAAGATCAAATATTGGGGGTAGATGTGATAAGGGATATGAATGTGTGTGGAATGTGATGATATAAATTTAAAAAATTGAAAAGGAAATTATTTATTAATGATAATCCTAATAAATGCAAGGTGCTGGAAAACACAATGTTGTATGCAAGAGACCTAGGAATGAATTATGAAATGCAGGTAAACTATGATACAAATAAAAAAGGAGAATGAGGTGCACCTGGAATATGAAGAAGGATCAGATGGAGGTTTGGAATGCTGATGAAATCATTGTAGAAGTCGACTAGGACACTTGTGCCAATTTGGGTGACTTAGTCCCATATCTAGAAAAACTACCCAAAAACTCGTTTCTACCAAATGGGTGTCTGAATATGCAAAAATCATTGAAAGGCATGTCTATTGAGACTGATTCACCATTAGTGGTGACTTAGTCCACTTCTGTATTTCTGGAAATTTCAAAGGGGGAATAAAATCCCTCGGTTTGCACTTTTGTATTGAGCTAAGAATGATGCCAACCTATTGAGTGGATTGGGTTTGGTTTTAGCAAATCAAAAATTTATGTTGTGAGTCATGGATGATATAATATCGACTTATGAAAAGTACCTTACACTTCCACAAGAGATTAGAAATGATCTCCCTTTCTTCAGCAATTCAAAGGAAGCTTGGATGGAATCATTGATTCAACAAACTATTTCTCTAAAGAAAAGATTGGAATCCATTCCAAAGGGTTCCACATTTCACAACAAAAATAAGGAGCAACACAATAAATCTACAAGTGAAACATCTAAAAGTATCTATGATGGTTTTTTTGTAGTTAGTGATCAACCTACAATTGATCCTAAGGAGAGAAAAAATTAGATTTGCATAGAGAAATATGTTGAGCACACGACACTTCATGATGACACCAAGTTTGAAGAAGAGCACATGATGGTTGAAGACAAACTAGCTACATTAGAGCAGCTACAAGAAGACATAAAAGTGGATCATTTACTTAGTGGATCAACCACTAGTGTTTTGGTTACACATGATGAGGAAGATACTATTCAATGGCATGATGTAATTACTGATTTGTTTGAAGCCAACAATATTATGTCACATCATTCTCATGAGATAAGATTTTTTGATCATGATAAAGTCAATGATATGATATCACCCATTGATGGTATCCCTACACCAACTGATAGACATGAAGATATCAAGCATAAGAGGATTGATTTTGTATATTTTGGCATAGAAGAGGTAAAGAGGTTTGAAAAGATGAATGAAGAATTGATTTGAAAAGGAAAAGAGGCTAAATTAGTGTCTGCCAACGCAAGACAACACCTTCAGGAAGTCAAAGAAAAGGCCAATCTCATCAATATAGCCAGGAAAAAAAGGATAGGTAACATTAGAAGACTCTTTATTCAAAGAGAGGATGAGGGTATGTGTAGGATCATGATGGGCCAAAAAGTGGCGATATCTAAGTGATATGATGGCCCATGTGGCTGACGACTTTTTTTTTACCCAAAATTGATGAAACGAAAAGGGTTTTTAAAGGAGATTCTTAGCTTTCCACCAATATAAATTATGCTTTACTTTGAATTTAATAAATAATTATTATTCATTTTCTATTTGAATTACGACTAAAGTCCTAATTGATAGGTTGATTGAAAAAAATCTATAACTTTCAAACGGTATCACATTTTTTGAATCCGAAACATGGGTCACATTCTATGCTTCACATACTATAGGATTCAAAAAAATAAAATTGAATTTCATGAATTTTTGACCAAGTTAAGGTGGTTAGACATGAGTTTTTATATTTTTTAAAATTTGTAATAAAAAAATCATAATTAATTATTTACTTGGGAAAAAATTACAAACAAATATGCATCACATCGAGACATGAGTCCCCTACTTATATCTAAAATATTATAAAAAAATATTATCATTTTATTGTAGTTAGGGTGGTCAGACAAACACCTACTTCTTATTTTTTCCCTTAAATTAAAGTACTACTACATTGAAATTTCAAATTTTCACCAAATAGATTTATTTATTTTTTAAATAAACCTAGTAGTTTAGAAACTACATTCAATTTTCTACAAATTCTATTCTTACATATTTTTGAAATAATATAGATATCTTATTCAAATTTTTATGTTAAGTTGCCTAACTCTGATTTTCTAAATTTTATTGCCACTTAAGGGCCTATTTTTTCCATGATGATCCTGCACATACCCATGAATCTGAAAATGTAAATTGTTCTCATGATGGTAATGAGGTTGAGGCTTCTTCATGTGAGCTTGAAGTTTTTTGTAAACTTGAAAAACTTCATAGCTTGGAGACTCAGTTAAAAGAGAATGAGGATGAGATTACTGCAACATTATCTCATCATGATAGGATGTACAAATAGATTCAGTATCATCTTTGGGTGGTTCAGTTAGAGAGAAGACAAAAGAGGTTTGGAGAAGAGTCTTCTCATGATGATTTGTAGGTTATCAAAGAAGGTATAGGGACAATAAAGTCAAATTATTTGAACCTTCTTTCAGATCGTGACCACCTTCTTAACCTTGTTAAGGAGATGATTCCTTCTAGGACTTGCATATTAGGTGTTAGTAATGTTCTAGTTTCTCTCTAGGGAGTAGATGGAATTCATGATGGTGATGATATTAATTTTCCTACATTAAGTAATGAGTCTTCTTCTTATGATGGATGGAGTACACCTGACTACTCTTTGGCATAGTCAGGGGAGTTTCATCTCGATTGTATCTTGAGGTGCACTCATCAGTTTATGACCAGACTACATGTACATGATTTGATGATACAAATATTTGGGTTAAGTTTGGATCCACTTTGGTATGATATGCTTCAAACTTTAGTTGAGGAGTCCAATGGGACTCTAGGGGGTATCAGAGTGACATATCAGAAGTTAGCCGATGTAGAGAATGATGGACTTCTAGTTTATTCATGTGATCTAAGAGGAGATTGTTTTTGGAAAGTTTGGATACATGAGGATTATTATTATAGTACTTGGAGTCAGAATGGTGGGGTAGATATACAGGTTTGGGATCTTGGAGTTTTCTTGTTGGACAATTGGCCTCATAGGTTGATAGGACTTCATAGTGGTGGGAGCTTCAACTATATTCAATGGATGTTGGTTGGAGTTCTTCTTAGGATAATTTGAGATCTAGGTGGTTAGTGGACAAGTGTAGATGATTCTCCATCTGGGCTTCTGGTGTTGTGGCAGTTGAGTCGGATTGACAGTTGTAGATTGCTTTAGGGAAAGAAATCTTTGGGAAGGGAGGATTGTCATGTCCCTAAATTGGAGGTATCATGATTTAATTAATTTAATTAATTAAGTTGTCCAAACATTGATATTTCATAAGGATGTCTAATTGATTATTTTAATTAAATTAAAGTGGAGAAATTAAATTAATTATTTATAAAGTTATTCCAATAAATTAATATCTAAAGGATGGATTTATATTTAATTAGTTTCATAAAGTAACTAAATTAAATATTTTATAAAGTCACTTAAGTGAATAAAATAATATTTTATTCTAGAAGCTTCTTGGAGATGGGTTAGAAAAAGTATATAAGAAGCTCATTGCTAGGCATTCAAACACACTTGGATATTTCTATTTTATACATACTTGTGTGGTAGAGTAGAACTTCAATGCTTTCATTGCTCAAGGGTTTGAAGACTCTAGAGTTCCAATTTTGGTTGTGAAATATCAACCCTAGTTGGATATTTGAGGGAGTTACTTCATACTTGCTATTTGGGCTTCATTGAAGAGAATATTCAAATTTTGGAGGCATCAATTGGGGCGATTTGGTTTATGAATTTTACAGGTTTGAGACAAGTATTGTGAATTTTTTGAGCTGTTGTCATGGAGTGATTTGCACACATGGTACTAATATTTTAATTCAAATTGCACACATAAGGCAACGATTTGAGGTGGAGATAGAAGTGCTTAGCCTTTGAGGCCTAGGTGACCCTACTTGGAGAGTTTTTGGAGCATTTGAAGCTACCACAATTTTACATTAGACATTTTATATCAGTTCAAGGGTGGTTGTAGCTGGGGGTATATGTGATTAGGGATATTATAGTGATATCCCTAGTATATTACATTGATTAGGGATATTACAATGATATTTCTCTATTTATATTAGAATTAGGAAGGGATATTACAGTGGTATCATGATTTTGGCACCACAAGACTCTCTAACACTTCTAAGGTTTTTCACCTAAATATCAAAAATGTGATTAGGGATATTGCTGCATTTAGATCGGCAGTAGCAAGATATATTATAGTGATACTGCTGCATTTAGATCAAAAGTAGATGTGATTAGGGATATTATAGTGATATTGTTGTATTCAGATCTCAAAAAGGGTTTTCTATAGATTTGAGTACCCTTTTGACTAAAACCTATTTCGGCATATTTTCTCAAAAACTAGACTAAATCACCCAAATTGGCACAAGTTTCCTAGTCAACTTTTGTATCAGGTTTTCAAGATTATAGACCTCCATATCATCCTTCTTCATATTCTAGGTGCACACCATCCACTTCCAACTTTCTGTTTTATTAAAGTTTACATTTTTAGGTCATCTTGTACATGTTTGCATATCATTATGTGTTTTCAAACATAGTTGCATTTTCTAGGTTTTACATTAATAGTTAGTTTCTTTTTAAGTCTCCCAAATGTGTTTTCAATATTACCAATCAAGAGATGCAAATAAATCAGGTAATTTAGAGTTTCATGACAAATTTATTAAATCAATTTTGGGGGATAAATTAATATTTATTTTTAATTTATCTTGGAGCATGTTTTGGATTAAAAAAATAGGTTTAATTACTTTTGACAATAGTTGTCATAAAATCAAATGTTTTTGGGAAATGGCTTATTTATTGGAGGTCAATTTGGAAAAAGAGTTACAAAATCATGAGAGGAAAGATCTTTCCATTTTTGCATTGATTTTAGGCATCCAAGAAGCTTCATGAAGAAGGAAACTCATATAAAATATAATTTATTGCATTTTTGGAATTATTATATGCATATTTTCTCTCATAGTTTGTGAATCTTCTTCAAAGGCTGATAAAACGATAAAGTAAAAATATCTAGTGTTGATAAACCAAGGAGATTGAGGCTTTAAGATAGAGGTTCTAAAGGTCTCTAGAGGTAATTTCACTCAGAGATTGCAATTGTTCTTGAGAAGCTTAGTTGTTGCATTGTTGCAAGTTCTTTGTTGGGTTTTCTAGTGAGTTTTGATCCATATTTTTGTAATCTGTTTTGTTGGTGTTGTAGCAGCATTTTAATGGATTGATTTTTCTATAGAAATCGATACCATATCATATATATTTCAGTATATTCTTATTTTAAAATGCTGGAGAGTTTTTGTGCAAATCTATTGGAATTTTGGGTGTACTTTTGAGTGCCAAACTGGTGGAAATTGTGCATATTGTAAGGGTAGATCTGTAGAATGTCCAAAGTGAATTTTTATAGGCTACTCTGCCAAAATTTTCTGTAGAACTCTCATATTTATTTCTGAAATAAAATTTTGTGTGGTTGGCTTCATTGGTGCAATTTTCGGTGCACCCGATTTCACAATTTTTACCTGTTGCACATAAAATCTCAAAAATTGATAAAGCATTGAAAAAATCAGATTTAATAATTTTATTGGGGATATTACAGTGGTATCAAAGATGTGATCTTTCCATCTTGTAGGGTAATTTTTTTTTTTGTGTGAATCATGGGTTTCTTCGAATAATTGTTTAAGAGTGGGAGAATGATACAACCAAACAATGCAAAAAAGGTTTCCAAATGGTATAAAGAGTACATATTTATCACAAAAGATGAAAAAAAATTATCTTACATTTTTTGAGTACTTAGAAGTAAAAGGAAGAAATATTCCTTGAGATAAGATGATCATCAAATTCTTTAAGGAGTTTGAAAGTTTTTTTGAAGATTTTAGGACTAAAGAATCATTTTATGAGTTCTTCATATGGGCTAGAGAGGAGGAAGAACTAGAGAAAGAGGAGATTAGTAAGCCAGAATAAGAGCCAAAAATATTGATAAGGAAGAAGACTTGGAAGATTCTAAGGAGCATAATGAAAAGGAAGGATTTAATATGGAAAAGGTTGCAAATACGAAAAATCAAGAAGAACATAAAGATTGCATCCACCTAGTTGAAGGTAAAAACATCTTGGTTGAAAAATCTAATTTCTTAAAATCATTTAGTTCAATCTAACATTGATGAAGATAAAGATGAGGAGAAAATTTTTAACAAGTAAAAAAATGAGGAATCAACTTTGCATCTTGAAGATTTATGTTGGAAATTGGATCCAGAGTTGTCTAAGGATAATCTCTTAGGAAGCCATATTGATGTGCATGAATTCCTAAAGGATGTTGTAGATGAATCCTCTCCTATTGATAAATTTTATTTTGAGAATGATAGCAATGTAGTATATCTTTCAAGGAAATGAAAATTAGCAATAAGAGATACAAGGTGGAAAGGAAATCATTCTACTCAATTATTAAATATCTCAAAATTAATGTTGTGAGATCCATGTGTTTTGTACATAACCAAAATGTAGGTTGAAGTCAGATGTGAGGAGATCACAATAAGGAGACATGCACTTTCCACAATGCATTCAAAGAATCTAAATGCAATGGTGGATAAACATGTTTTCATCCTTAGAGTAGCATAGTGGAAG